>OZ057406.1:34288330-34544732 GCA_964056735.1 Allodiplogaster pararmata | reverse complement strand
TTTCTTCTTTCTTTCTTTCTTTCTTTCTTTCTTTCTTTCTTTCTTTCTTTCTTTCTTTCTTTCTTTCTTTCTTTCTTTCTTTCTTTCTTTCTTTCTTTCTTTCTTTCTTTCTTTCTTTCTTTCTTTCTTTCTTTCTTTCTTTCTTTCTTTCTTTCTTTCTTTCTTTCTTTCTTTCTTTCTTTCTTTCTTTCTTCTTTTGCCTTATTTTCTTTCTATCTTTCATTCTCTTCTCCATCTCACCCTCAGTTTTTTCTAACGCTTCTATTTGAATCTCTCTTTCTTCTTTCTTTAGTTGTTCTTTCTCCCTCACCCTACACGTTTCTCATCAACACTGCGTTAATCTCTACATACTAACTTTTCCTTCCATCTTACGCAGCTTAACAAAAGAATGTACGATGATCTGAAAAATTATTCGACCCCGTCGGACATGAAATACATATATCACTCGATGGCAAACAATGAGATGATTAGTGGAGAGCAGAAGGGAAGTGGAAAGTTTGTTGTAGAGATAAGCGGTAATGGGGGCGGTTGTATTTGAGTAAGAAAGAAGAATCAAGGTCGCTGGTTGAGAAAGCCCGGTTAAAATACGAAAATTCTTTGAAAAAATCTGATCAACTTTTTCAATTTTGGATGCGATCTGAACCTCTGAATTCAATTTTTTTTAAAATCAGCTAAACTCATGTTTTTTTTGGAATTCAGAGATAAGAGTCAGCGAACGATATATATGAAGCAAGAGAGATAGAGAGAGAGAGAGAGTTAGAAAAAGAAAGAGAAAAAGAGAGAAAGAGAAGGGGAAGATAGTTAGAGAGAGAAAAATGGCTTAGATTGTAGTTATAGAAGTTGTGTGTGTAAGATAGGGATAAGAAGCTCTGTCTACAACTTGAGATATAAATCGCATCAAAAAATTCTTCAATCTCATAAGCTAAAAGAGAGAACTGTTGATCTGAGAACGTATCCCTGAGCGCGGAAATTTTTTTTTGAAAATTGTTTTCGAGGAATTACATTTTCTTTTTTTGAGTTCGAGATATGCCCTAGACTGGGACCTATCAAAAATGAAGAAGCGCAGAGCGGCACGACGTTAGAAGGCTAAGCATGCTGAGAAAAAAGATTCTACGGAGAAAAGAAAAAAAAGAAAAAAATAGTCAATAGTCAAAAAAAATAGTCAAAAAAAAATAGTTTAACAAAAATTCAACCAAAAAGAGATTTTCCAAAATGTTTCGACCACGGCAGGATTCGAACCTGCAATCTTCTGCTCCGTAGGCAGACGCGTTATCCATTGCGCCACGCGGCCATGCCTTGAGTGTAATCTGGTAGCATATATGAAGATACTGGTCGACTCGAGAAAGAAAAAAGTTCTAAGACAAAACAGGTAAAATTTTCGACCACGGCAGGATTCGAACCTGCAATCTTCTGCTCCGTAGGCAGACGCGTTATCCATTGCGCCACGCGGCCATGCTGCTAACGGCATGAACAAAACCCATGTGTCTAATGACAGTATGTAGCGGTTGTTCTCTTCTATCATCTTTCATGATCAAGAAAAGATGATTTTCCGTTAGAGGGTCATATATGCTTACGAGCGCAATTGATAAGATTACCCGAAAGGAGCATTGTCGTCATATTTTTAAGAGGATCTCCAAACAGTGTAACTGGTGTTATTACGGGGTAATAGGTACATTAAATACAGAAGAGGTAGAGAAAGCAGAAGAAAGAGAGAGGAAGGAAAAGAGAGAGAAAAAGTGGGGGGAAAAGAAAGAGAGAAAAAGAGAATACGAGAAAAAAACAAAAGAGAGAAAAAAAGAAGATTTTTTGCCTTTGAACGTCTGAACCAGTAGAGTTTCAGGCGGGTTTCAGACTTTCAGACCCCCCAGTAGGGTTTCAGACTCTTTTGTCTCGACGATAATTTTTAGTACTCATCCTCTCAGCCACAAACTCGCTTTTTTTTCTCTTAACCACCCCTCCTCTCTCTAGTTCGCTTTCTCTCTCTCAGTCTCTGTCTCTCTCTATCTCTCTCTTCATATATTTCTTTCCCCTCCGCTCTTTCTCTTTCTCACCTTCTACCTCTATAGCTCTTCTCTTTGGTCTTCGCTTCTGAGATTTTCTCGAAGGCTCCTCCTCACTTTCAGATCTCATTATCCCTCACCTCTCTTGATTTGAATATTTTCTTTTTCTCGCTACCTTTGATCTACCCGCAACCTCCTTTTCTTCTGCTCAAGAAACCCCTCAAGCATTGAGGCACATGCTCTTCCAATTCAACCCCATCTTCTGTCATCCATATAGATGGAGCCTAAGGCGAAAACACTTGAGCAATGCTGAGAGGCCGTAATATGATCAAGGAGCCTCGGTGAGCTTCTGTCGGTCATTAAAAGAGACACTTTTAGGAACAAACATTGATCCAGGGAATTATTAAAAGTTTTATAATCTACCTCTAAATGAAAAAAAATACCGCTCGTAGGTTTTTGAGGCTAAAAACAAGCTCCAAAACTGAAAGAGGACAAAAAAAGAAATCCGATTAATAATTTATCGTCTTATATATTCTTCTTTCATTCGTCTCCCTCCGTGAACGGTTGCTTCCCGCACCGTCTCTTCCCTCGTTTGTGAGAATCCTTTCCCGAGAAGATTTGGCGCTCCGGGATCGTAGCGCCATCATGAGCGACAGAAGATGGAGGGTTGGTCCCCAATTCCTAAGGAAGGCAGAGAACGCTGAGGAGTGGAGTCGTCACATGTCGCAACAGATCCCATAATCGATGATGTTATATCTCCGATGTGGCTTGCTGATCTTGATAAAGCGTTTAAATTGAAAAAAAAAATATTCGTTCTTTAATTCATGCACTCGATGACTCGTTGCAATTCTGCATTTTCGAATTTGGATTATAGTCACATACAATAGTAATTATTTGAACGGTTCTATTGTTTACTTGGTAAAATCAAAACACAGCAAACCCTTTTGTAACTTTTAAGATTAGATTTTCCAGATTTTTTCTTCAAAACCTATAAAAAAATTGTATGTTTTTCACTGCCGAAAAGTCCGTCCAAAAAAGAGTCGTTCTGACTTTTTTTGTTGACTTCGGTTTCAACATCAACATTTTGAATATGTACTGCCACTATTCTGAACCTGAACCTGAAACTGAATTTTCTCAGTATAATAGAATCCGCTGCACATTTTTAGAAAGTTATATGAAGGCAATTTAAAAACTGAGTAACAACTAGACAGTTATAACATATGGTAAGCTCATATCTTCGAATTCTCAGTTAGTTAGTTCAGTCGCAATGATGCCTGGTTGAAATGACAAACTTAACAATGAAACAGATAAGGGAAGCATGGTAAGCTTAATCATGAAACTCTCTGTACTCTTTTTTGCGCAATCGAAGTTTGTATTCATCTTCCTTTTTTTGTCCTTTTCATTTTTCTCTCACTTTTAACATATCTATTTAACTCTTTTCGCTTCTCGTTTCACCTTCTTCCTCTGAGCTTGATTCTTTCTCTCTTACTCTCTTGCTTGCTCTCTCTCTCTCACTTTCTCTCTCTCTCTAGGACTCACTCTTTTTTTTATCTCTATCTTCCTTTCTCTTTCGCTCCCTACTCCTCTTTTTCTCTCTCTCTTTATCTCTTTCTCTATTGCTCTCTCTATTTTTTACCTTTCTCTCTTTTCTTTTTCTGTCTCGCTCTCTCTCTTCCTCTCCTCTCTCTCACACACTCTCTCTTCTAATTTGCCCTTGTAACTCTCGACATAATTTCTCTTCGTCTTGTCACTTGAAGTGAGTTGGGCAGGTGGTAGGAAGGACGAGTGAGTCAATGAGGGAATAAGGGTGGAGAGACGAGACAGAGCAATTGTCAGAGAGTAACTACACATATCTTAGATGAAGATGGATTGCAACACATAATTGGAGGAAGCAACTGTACAGAGAGAAAGAGAGAGAAAGAGAGAGAAAAACACAGAACATTCGTAAAAAATATACTAAGAGAGAGAGAGAACGAGAATTCGGATTTGTAGATAAAATAGGATACGCTTATCAGTCATCTTCATTTCCCGCTCGATCCACTTTATTGTCTAGGTTTTTATTCAGGAATTATTTTGGGGGACCGTAGAAGGATTTCCGTAACGGTGATATAGTCGGCATTGGTTATCTCTAAATACTCTGCTCGAAACTCATTAGGAAAGATTTTCTGCTTTGAACCGAAGTGATGAAAGAGCTCATATGTGAATGCGAAGTTTTACATTACAATTAACTTTGACTCTTCGAGTCTGACTTTTTGTGAAAAAAAAGAAAAGCTAAGCCGTTCATCATGACTCATCGTTAAAATTGCTTATTAATTTACACAAGCTTTTTTAAACCATAACTGGCCACGCTGTTAGGGCCGTGACTCGGAAATAGTCATCTTTTCGCGATGGAGCTCTGAATGTAAAGAAGAAAAAAATTTTTTTTATCGTTGTTGAGATCCGTTTATTGTTGGAGAAAGTGTTTTGTATACAACTGGAACTGCACTACGTTCGATTTGTAGCGTGAATAAATAGTTGGCTATGTGATTATGTTTGCCCTCAAACGAGACAAGTGTAGAAAGAAGATCCACAAAGTGGACCCTGCCATCGCGGGACAACGCTAAGAAGAATAAGAAGAAGAAGTGATAATGTTTAGTAAATCGTCAGTTAAAAGTTTTTGAGGCAGTGAAGCTTGGTTTTCAGACTGACTGTTGCTGAATGGCCTTCAGAAAAAGCTGTTCCATACAAGGCAGGTTTGCAAATATGGTATATGGTGTCCACTGTTTCTACTGTTGGTATAAGTGTTCCCACTTTTATGTTCCCACTGAGTATTCTGTTCCTCGGGTAATAACTTCACGTAGGTCTAGAGTTCTCACAACAATGAGTGAATGCGCGGTTTCTTTCCTTTGTCCTTTCGCGAATATGGACTACGGAATGCAATTTGGAAGCGGGAATAGCATATGTCAAAGACGAGAACGGATGCACCCATTGTCTTAGCCTTTGACATCCGATAGCCACCCGAGGGCCATATACTCTCCTCTGCTCTCCTCTCCTCTCTCTCTCTCTCTCTCTCTCTCTCTCTCTCTCTCTCTCTTTTTCTCTTTTTCTCCCTCTTTCCATAACTCTTTCTATTTAATCTCTCTCACTCTCCTTCCCTCTTTATCTTCTAATCTCTCTCTCTCTCTTTCCATCTCTCTTTCTCTTTCTATTTCTGTCTCTATCTCAATCTCTCTCATTCTCTTATTATCTTTATCTCCCTCAATCTTTTTCGCGCTCTCTCTTATCTCTTTCACAATACTTCTCTCTCTCACTCTTTTCCTGTCTGCAATCTATTACTGGATCTCTTAGAGTGACCGCTAGGATACTTCTTTAGGTGGTTCCAAATGACCCGGCGCCCAATTGTTGCCTACTGGCTATAACAATTTGAGCAACGGAAAAAGAGTGAGAGAGAAAGAGAGAAAAATAGAAAGAGAGAAAAAGAGAAAATTAGAAAGAGACAAGGAAATATTGAGAAAAAGAGAGAATGACAGAAAAAGAAAGAGAGAAAGAGAAAAAGGGAAAAAAGAGAAAAGGATAAAAAGAGAATGAGAGAAAGAGATAAAGACAAAGAGAGTAAAAGAGAAAAAGAGACATATTAAGAGAGAAAGAAAAAGAGTAAGAGTTAAGGGAAAAAATAAAAAGTAAGAGAGAGATAGAGAGAGAAAAAAAAGATTCAAAAAAGAAAGATACCAAGAGAGATAAAAGGTAATAGAGAAAGAGAGTAGAAGAGAAAGAGGGTGATTGATCTACGCGAGTAATAAAGAAAGCGAGAAGATGAATAAGCTATACCCGAATATGCTTGCCTAACATACATATACGTCCGCATTTCTAGACATTGATGGACTGAGATATTATATATATTGCACTCATGGTCGTATTTGATTGGACGAACCGGATGAAGAAATTTGGAATTTTCATAAGGAAACCTGTTCTGGTTTAAGGATTAACCCTATTGTAAAAAAACGGCTTTGATTTATAGTTCATTCCTACGCTTACGAATAGAGGTGACGAAAATTTGTTTTCAAATTGTCCAGCTTCAAGTGACATAGGAATCTTCTCGATGCAATATATCCAACAACACAAAAAAACATATTCTAATGCTTGAGTTTTAGAAGATTCACTTTACGGTTGTCTTCTAATTTTTTTTAAACCTCAATAAAAAAACTGACCACCGTTAGTTCTGTAAACAAGAAACATATAAAAGTTCAGATGACTGTAACGAATTTCTATTAAATGACAGATGCTGCGGCTCAGTTTAATGAAAAACTTTGAATCGACAAATCAAATGGACCCTTTTTTCCAATAGATTTATTTTCTTGAGATATCCATGTCACATCGATCTTTGATTTCATGATGAAGTAAATGTTTGAAAAATGACATGACTACTAGGGTATTGCTTTTTACAGTAAGACACAACGAAGTGCTTTTTACAGTAAGATACAACGAAGTGCTTTCTACAGTAATACACAAAGAATCGTGGAAATGGGAACGTTTCCAGACGGTGCACTGCCGATATTCGTATCAGTTATCTCTAATGAGAAGAGTTAATTTCATTTCTAACGATGAGTATAAAATCGCATCATATTTATTAACGAATGTAGAATGCTGAGTGACGCGCATCGTGAAGAGTTATAAGATCAATGAAAATCTTAGTAGTGCCTGTGTTGAGATGCGGTGTGGTTTAGTAGAATGAGGGGTTTAATTACCCAAGTTTAGTGTGGTTTAGTAGAAAGAGTTCGGACGTTTCGCTTTATTTAAAGCATCATCAGCGATATTGCAAGTACCCTCAAAGCCATTCATTTTATTGCTTTGAGGGTACTTGCAATATCGCTGATGATGCTTCAAATAAAGCGAAACGTCCGAACTCATTCTACTAAACCACACCGCATCTCAACACTGGCACTACTAAGATTTTCATTGATATTTATTAACATTACATGTTCTCAGATATACGTAGAAAAGCCAGAAATTAAATTTAACGACTTTGGATGAGAGATAAAAATATATACAGAAAAGGAAAAGGTAATTTATCGTTTTTACAACAGAGAAAAACATAAAACGCTTCATTTCAATGTCAAGGACATAAGGCTTCATCATTCAAACAGCTCCAGGCGTTGGTATTACATACATATTTGTATATAGAAATTAAATGAAAACGCTTGAGGGAAAAGATGAGACATGAGTCGAGAAACGGAGAGAAAGAAGAAAGAGAGCTTAAGAGGAGGAAAGAAAGATAAGTAAGTGGGATCTAGAGATAGGCTAATTCCGTGTCATTCTGTGTGTTGCGGGTTCTCGCACATTCATGATTGGGAGCTGGACTAAGGAAAAAGAATGAGGCTTTATCTATCTTTCTCTCTCTCTCTCTCTTATGCTCTATTTTTTGATAATCTCTCTCTCTCTCTTTCTCTCTCTCTCTCTCTCTCTTCCACTTCCAGCTCTCTTTCTCTTCCATAATAACTAATCTATTCAACTGTCTGTATCTGTTCATTTATCTTATAATTTCTTTCTCCATCTCTCTCCGCATTCTCTCCTCTGCTTACACTCTCTACTCATTAGCCCAAACGCCATCTAATGAATACTCAAGGAAGCGCACTCTCATTTTGGAGACTCGACACGTGGTGACATGTTTTCGAGGTGGAACAACTGATCCGCTGCCAACTCAATATATCTGGAGGATGAGGCCGTGGCAGAATCAATTGCCTGTTCCTCTTTTCCTCTTAAAACCTTAAAACCCTTTCTCAAGAGTGACATGGATGAATCAGGCCAAACAACACAACACAATCCTGGGAAAAGAATTGGAATGGGAAATTTTGAACGGAAAAATTGTCCGGTGCTGAACTGCGACTAGTAAGTTGGACAGGGTCTAATGCGATGGATTGAGGGCATAGTGTCAAATTTAGGGTCGAGTTATTTAGGGTCGAGTTAGAAGATTTTTCTAAGGCGATGAGAGAGGATCATTTGTAGAGTTTTGGTTAGGTGACATCACTGAACTCGACGCAATCAGGGCTATTGGACAAACTCTAGGGTCGAGTTTAGGTGGGGGAGTGTAGGGGCTACAGGCGTTAGGGTGAAAGAGCCAACTTCAGTGCGTACTTGAAGAATTAAGCTAAATGCGATAAACAAAACGTCCTTTTGCTCGACTTAAGTGATCAAAGAGCTCACCGGAAATTTCTACAATTTTTCTCTCTGAATGGCATATTTCCGTATAAAAAGGGTGTATTTTTCAGCGGTGGCCTTCGCACTTATTCAGAGCTACGAGAACAACGAACGTAGACAACAAAGTTTGGGCTTCTAAAAGATGTAATAAAAAAATTTTGGTTGAGAGCGATTGTCGAAAAAATTTGATTACGAGAAGGAAGTCCCGTCCGAAGATGGTAAGATTCAACTATGTGACCTGATCAGCTGGTCAACTGAACTACATAGAAATATTAACCGTCTAACAAACAGCTTCCAGAAAAATGCACTTGCCTTCAACTTCTCTGCTGAACATGAATTGTTTTTGATTATTGTCCCTGCGATAAAAACTAGCCTTCACTATAAATTTCAAGTACAGTGAAAGCAAATCAGCATTTGAACCTATGACGATTCGAAAAAATAAAAATCAAAGTATCATATTAAGAATAAATAGTGATAAAAGATTGTACAGTTTTTCTAATTTCAAAGTGGTACTGCCTTTCTCATATTCAATCTTTGTTTAGAAAAACTATCATCAACTTTGTGGTCCTTGATGTTCCTTCACATTCTATTACGGTCCCTGTATCAAATGAAACATCAGCCACGACATTAATCTCTCGAAAAAAGTTGAGTGATCGACGATGTATCTGTAGAGATGACATCATTGCTCGATGAATGAGATCATCGAGTCAGTGTTAATACAACTGAAATTTTTCACGATGAGATCATGGCTTTCGCACTTTTTAGGCAAAAAATGTTGGATCAGTGAGGTATGAGATGATCTTGCGAGAGCACGCGAAATAACATCTTAAAGTACGAGAAAATGAGATTTCACATGTCGTCTTGGTCTCCAAATGAATCTTAAAATACTAACCAATCGCAATCTAATTTGTTGCCGTACTCAAAAATTATTTCACTTTTTTTTGTTGAACATTTCATTAAAATTTTTGTTTTTTTGTTGTATTCTCGACACTTCGTACCGCGACATTTCGTACCCCTAAACTTTCTACCCAACATTTTTTCTTTTTGTTACCACTTTTTTCTTCCAACATTTTTCAAAATTTTCGCCTAATTTGAATGACATGAGTTCATCGCGCCGATGATCTCATCGTTTAGAGATTAATGTCGCGGCTGTGTTTCGATTAAATTACTCGTGGTTTTGATCACCTCGCAGCAGGGATCACGTTCTCCTGAGGTTAATCGACCTAACCTAGTCAAACCAGAGGCTGCTGGCTAGATCACCGTGAGTTGGTCCAGTGCGAGGAGAGTAATATTCGTACTATGTAGTACTACTAAATTCACTGAACATGAATTTGTTTTCTTGCTTAGAGGGATCTTCTCCTTTGTAATCGAAAAGGCCCACATGCCAGTAGAAAATAATTGTTTCCTGGAATAACAATTTCCATGTTTCACCGACTTGGCTGACAAAAATTCACCTGGCTGACAAATGAAAAAAAGATCACATAAGGAACTTGAGAAAAAAAACTATAAAAATCGAATAGAACAAACAAGTGGAAATTAATTGATTAAACAAAGAATTATTAATTTGAGAAAGTTCTGTGAATTTCAATTGGTAGCAGGTACCCTGAAAACTTGTACCTTCGAGAAGCTTAAGCTTAAGTTTTACCCTTTTGTGCTCTATTCTTATCCTTCTTCTAACTTTGATTGTATCTTTTTTCTTCTTTCTAATTTCTCAATCAACTCTTTTTCGATTCTGTGAACCTTCTGCAGATTTCATTATTTTCGAGTTTCAATGAATTTAATTGTTAAGCGAATTGTGTCTGAATTAGTTTTATACGAACACATAATTTTTTGTTAATCGCGTTAAAAAATAAATACAAAAAATTAAAATTTGCTACTTTTACGAAAGAAATTTAGGCATGTAACTATCATAACACAATTTATTACTTGCAGTTTCTAATTGAAAAGTCGTGAAACAAATGAAGAATCATTACATTTTCATCAGAAATCTGCTAATGAATCATATGTTCATGAGAAAATTTAAAGTTTAAAAGATGAAAACTTTTTTGTTCTCGTTTCAGATAATTATGCACGTCGTTTACACACGGTACAGTGCTGATATACGCATTACGGTAATTCATTAATTTTCAATTTACCCAGTTGAAACGCAGTGACACTTGATTATGATGAGAATGGGTCAAATAAAACAAGGAATTGAGGTATTAGTAGCATGAAACGAGATCAAATCAAGAAATATCTATCCATTGACGTTCAAGGAGCCAGAATTTGAGAAAATAAGTGAGCCAAGGTAGTCGAATCAAGCCAGTATCGAATAAAATTAGATACAGGTTAAGCATGGTTTAAGGAACCTATGAAAATGAAACCGAGTTATGTACGACCCGTTAGCTATATAACAAACTCTTAGGAAAAGTAAGCATTCTTTTTTCCACTGCGTAAAATTAAGTATTCTAATAATGAGCGGGTAGTTTACGACTTATATCATTGAATGGACAACAAGCAGACAAATCCTTTCTTGGAAACGACCTCTGGAACTGGGCCGTTTTCTCGGAAGTGGGTCAGATTCAGTTTTAAGTACAATAGTAATTTTTATTGGCAACTAGTTACTGTCCGATCTTCGTTTTGAACTAATTTATTTTAAAAGTTATTTTCTCTCCATCATTGAGATAATGTTTTAACTTAACTCACACCAGGGTGGTCCATCCATTCGTGTATCTAGTTTTTCAGCCAGGAAGGATAGTTATAGTGAACATTTAATTTTTAAATTAAAGATAAAGTTCAAATTTTACAGAACTTTACTTTTAAAAAGGTTTTTTTTTTGTTTTCTGAAGTTTTTTCGCTCAACCTGACTTCTAGTTCTTCAAACAAGTTAGGATTTTAAGAAAATTCAGATACGGCGTTATTTAATAGTGTAATCTTATCTATGAGAAAGTAGCTTATCTTAAAGCAAAATTACTTTGAAGTTAAAAGAAAGCGAGGAAAACTTTATCAAGTTTTTGAGGGTTTTTTTTATACCGTAACTATAAACTGCCTTTTTTTATACCGTAACTATAAACTGCCTTTTTTTTATACCGTAACTATAAACTGCCTTTTTTTATACCGTAACTATAAACTGCCTTTTTTTTATACCGTAACTATAAACTGCCTTTTTTTTATACCGTAACTATAAACTGCTTTTTTTTATACCGTAACTATAAACTGCCTTTTCAGAGATCTAATTTCTTTGGTGACTCATCTGTGCATCTCTTTCACACGAGTGTCAAAAACTTTCCTAGTTTAATGTTTCCCTTGAAGTATTTTGGAAGCTATGTTTTGGCTTAAGCTTCGGGACGAAGCTCCCGCTTAGGTTCGCGAAACTCAGCTGTTAGAGATGCACAAGTAACTTTCATAAAAAATCCTTGAATTTTTGTTATAAATTATGGTTAAAATTGTATTTATTTATTTATTTTATTGAAATACATTTTGCAATGTAACAACACGAGGAAGACTCTGTTGACAAAACTAAAGATAATTAAAAGATTTGAAAAAAAGATTTGTGTTCATATTTAAATGAAAAATGCGTTTTTAGAATTCTCACCACCGTGGGATCCGAAAACAAATCTTCATTACAACCAATGGTCGCACCATACCAAGCAGTGGTCTTTGACATCGAAGGGACTTTGTGCCCTATCTCCTTTGTCAAGGTTTGTCCCTTCTCCTTTGTCAAGGTTTGTCCCTTCTCCTTTGTCAAGGTTTGTCCCTTCTCCTTTGTCAAGGTTTGTCCCTTCTCCTTTGTCAAGGTTTGTCCCTTCTCCTTTGTCAAGGTTTGTCCCTTCTCCTTTGTCAAGGTTTGTCCCTTCTCCTTTGTCAAGGTTTGTCCCTTCTCCTTTGTCAAGGTTTGTCCCTTCTCCTTTGTCAAGGTTTGTCCCTTCTCCTTTGTCAAGGTTTGTCCCTTCTCCTTTGTCAAGGTTTGTCCCTTCTCCTTTGTCAAGGTTTGTCCCTTCTCCTTTGTCAAGGTTTGTCCCTTCTCCTTTGTCAAGGTTTGTCCCTTCTCCTCTGTCAAGGTTTGTCCCTTCTCCTTTGTCAAGGTTTGTCCCTTCTCCTTTGTCAAGGTTTGTCCCTTCTCCTTTGTCAAAGTTTGTCCCTTCTCCTCTGTCAAGGTTTGTCCCTTCTCCTTTGTCAAGGTTTGTCCCTTCTCCTTTGTCAAGGTTTGTCCCTTCTCCTTTGTCAAAGTTTGTCCCTTCTCCTTTGTCAAAGTTTGTCCCTTCTCCTTTGTCAAGGTTTGTCCCTTCTCCTTTGTCAAGGTTTGTCCCTTCTCCTTTGTCAAGGTTTGTCCCTTCTCCTTTGTCAAGGTTTGTCCCTCGGCTCTGTTTCTGAAGGTCAATATTAGTAAATACTAGTAACTGTAATAAGCGAAGCTCAATAATAATTTTTTTAACACTATAAAATTTGAAGAACTTCTGGTTCCTCAAAATTTTAAGTAACTAAAATTCCAATTTAAAAAAAAATAATTTAGAGAATAAGAGATTCGTTAAAAGACGGTAATATTTGACCATTCAACCTTTTCGGTTCTTTTCTTTTGGCCAGCCTTGTACAAGGCAAGCCATATCCGAGATATTTTTATCCATCTAGAAAGTGAATTCCTACATCAAAAACTTCAGCTCACCTGCTAGAACAGTGTTTTTTCACCATCGGACGTAGTTCACGAGCACTAGTCAATTTTTCCAAAACAGGCCGCTCATTCGGGTGCGGGACCTAGGATAACGGAAAGCTAGCAGGGGTTACATAGTGACCGGATCAGTCCCGTCAGCGGATACATGTACACACACTATTGAGAAAAAACTCCGTTTTTTCTTACCCTTTCCCTTCATCCCCTCTCCTTTTCCCCCAACTCTGAGCGGCGGATACATGTAAACCCGAATTGGGCGGCTCCATTTAACCCCTGAAAGCTAGCGAGACGTGTAGGAGAAAAAGGAGAGCTCTATTTTTGCCCTGCCCATATAAACAGTCGTTTGTAAGTGTTTTTGACAATTACTGGTGAGCTTAGTTGTTGGATAATCTTTTCGTCCGTATGTATACCCGCTTTCTTCTTACCGATAATATTTTCGTCCGTATACCCGATAACCTTTCTCTACCCGTATACCCTTTACCCGTATCTTTTCGTCCGTATACCCGTATACCCGATAACGAAAAACCTTTCTTTCTTCTTCGAGCCTTCATTCTGTTGGACGCACTTGGAATTTTTTGAATCCGGTTTTATCACTCATTCATGTTTTTTTACAGGAGATCCTGTTCCCATACGCATTGGAGCATGCACAAGACTGGCTCGGGCGCCACTTTTATGAAGATCACGTGCAAAAGGTCACTTAATTCTTGTTTTTCACGCAAATTTAAACTTTGAGTGGAGTTGGCGACGAAGCTCAACACTCGAAACACACTGGCAACAGTGGCCATTCGTGACTCTACAGCCTTAAGAGCCTGTCACGGATGGAGCCGGATTATCCAGTCCAGAATCGAGCGCGACCTCAGGTGGCGGATAGAGGGACGCCTCCCTACGAAGAATTCGTGCTGGGAGGTAGCGGGAGAAATCCCGCCGCGGACCAAAACTGGGTAGTATAGCTCGTCAAAGGAGGGCGATGCCGGACCGGTTTGGGCATGCCACCGGACAAAACATCAGCCGATACTCCGCTATACTTTTCAATGGCGAGTCGAGGCGCCATTAAAATAACCTCTTGCCCTTCTCTGGTTAACGAATGGGTCTCGCCAAGAGGATCGCCGACTGCGGTGCGAGTGTAGACGGAGAAAATCTCTCCGGACTCAAAAGGATCCTCAACACCAACCTATCCCAAAAGGACTCCCCTCGACAGGACCTATGGGCAAGACAACAACAACAACAACAACGAAGCTCAACAAAGCTCACCACCAAATGATAAAAAATACAAAAGAAAAGCCGCTTTTCGAGCGTGGAGCCTGGAATGAGTAATGCTCATTGAGTATAGGCGAGCTAGAGGTGCAGAGAACCAGAGATTGAATAGTAACCGGACCAGCTATGTTTGCACAGAAGAGATTGTAGATCATTCTTTGTTTTTTTCAGATAGTTATTGATCGATTACGTTCTGATGCGGCAACTTTTGTCGAGAAAGGAGATCAAAATGTCAGTAGCTACTCTTTCGAGTCCTTTCTTCATAGCTCACCAATCTTGTAAAAGTTCTTCCGGTCCCCATAAAATTTTGATTAAACCTTATGAGAAATATGAAAACCTTAATCAAAAAAATTTGAAAGCGTAACTTGACAAGTTTTCGAATGTTGAATTATGGCCCTGGCTACGAGAACATAACACGAACTGACTAATGAAAACAGACCGAAGATTTTTTGACCCCCCTCCTTCTTTTTCCTCTATTTCCTCCTTTCACCCACTTGAAAAAAAATTTCTAGCACATCTTGGTGAGCTATAGTCAGAATGACTCATCATGAGGGAAAAACACGACCGACCACGAACGTAGACCATTAGCGTTCCGTGGAAAAGTGAAATGTCATAAAAATCAAGAACTTTAGCGACTAACTTTTTTGGGGTAGCGCAAAGTTTCGTGCTCTGAGTTTCCGCAGTGCGCGTTAGAGAAACACTCTAAGGGTGAAGCAGCTACTCTGTAATGGCGTGTCGAGGCGCCAGTAAAATAGCCTCTTGCCCTTCTCCGGTAAACGAATGGGTCTCGCGAAGAGGATCGCCGACTGCGGTGCGAGTGTAGACGGAGAAAATTTTTCCGGACTCAAAAGGATCCTCACCAAACTATCCCAAAGGACTCCCCTCGACAGGACCTATGGGCAAAAAACAACAAGGGTGAAGCTCTGCAGCACTCGGTTTTTTGAAGGTGCGCTGTGTTCGGCAAGAAAAAACTGAAGCCATTGAAGACATCATCCATAATATACGCCATTGGACGAAAATTGACGTGAAGGTACTTTTGTCAATTTTAATTTTCAAAAATAATGGTGAATAAATTCCCCAAGGTACGGTACTTTTGGAAAGTACGGCGATTAAAGCTGGTAGAGCAGATTAACTGTTGAAAAAAAACAACAAGGAATTGAGCTGATGCGACAGACATAACGCCATCGAATAAAAGAGGAGTATTCGAATTATATTTGATAGAGTGCGTAAATCTCAATGATGGGTCGCCAGCACTTTAAAAAGTTTTGAAAACGTCCGCTCTTAAAGCGAGGCAGCATAGAATGCTGCGAAGCTTTGCCTCCAGCTCGTAAGTGAAATCTGTCCTGGTTTTTCAATAGGTCGATGGCTGAACTAGGCTAAAATTCCCACTTTAAACTTGACGAAACCGGTTGAGGCTGAGTAAAAACTAAAGAAACGTTATATTAAGGAAAAGGGATGGATATTTTTAACTACACTAAGAGAAAACTCCGATAAATTTATTTCGAGTGAGGAAGAGGGTTGGTAGGTCAGTCGCTCTAGAAATTTTTTTTGCCGAATTGCAGTTTACCTATGCTCCAGCTTGCCTCTCTTTTTTCAGACTTTATTGCCCGAAAAGTGGTCGTTTGAATAAAAATATTCAACCGTTAAAAGTTACCTTAGTTGAATTTTGGAAGTACATATGTATGTAGATCTCAACATCTTTCGATCTATTCCACAGTTTTTTGTTTGAGAATCTGTAATGAGGAATCTGTTGAGGCCGTGGGTTTGAAGAAACTGCAGGGTCTCATCTGGAGAGAAGGATATGAGAAGGGCGCCTTTGATGCTCCGTTAGTTAATCAGGGGTTTGATTAGAAGACAAAAGGCGAAGGGTATTGCAAATAGATGAGATTGGTTTGAAAAGACCAAGTCTCATAGTCTTACCAGGCTATTTCTTAAACTGTGCCATAGATTCGTGTGGATCAAAAGGGCTAATCATGAGGGACAGACAGACAGACAGACAGACAGACAGACTAAAAACAGATCAGAAATAGGGAACGCATACTAAACTATGATTCGTTCACTAGCCTTTTTTGAATGGCGCATAGATTTGTGCATAGATTTCACCGATAGTGTGGGTTTTTTCCCCAACACAAACACGAATGGGAGGGAGTCATCTGACCGAAAATTAGCGTAAAGAGAGACACTTTATCAAGGAAAATTAGACTTTGATGAATAAAGATTCCGATTTCCTGATGAAAAAGGGTCCCGCAGAAAAACAGACGTTTAAAAATAGGACTTAATAGGCTGTTTCTTCCCACCCGCAGAAAGAATGTCTTCATCAAGATGAAGACGGCTGGGGGAATACCAGGACTTTAAGAGAGCGCGAGAGCGTGTGATGTGAAAGGGAGATTGCAGACGATCTGAGAATTTTTATCACTAGCTTTCTTCACTAGGGCATAGATTTGCTCTTGAATTTCACCCGCAATGTGGTTACAGTAACCTTGATCATTAAACCCCTGATAACATTTTAGTCTCTACAAAGACGTTGTCCTGTCTTGGCGGTTGCTGGCTGCCGAAGTTCATCTCTTCTCTTCGGGAAGCATAGAAGCCCAGAAGCTACTACTCCAACACGTGAAAGGACACGGGGGTGTCGAGGCGGTTAGTACGGCAGAGACCCTGTCCGGGTGCATGGTCAGGGATGAGTGGGAAGGTTACTGTAGCGCTGGGTAGGGTGAGGACTGTAGTTCAGGGCAGGGTAGGTTCGAGTAGTTTACTGCTGGGTACGGTAAGACCGTGTACTGTAGTATTGGGTGGGGAAGGGCAGAGTACTGCAGCTTTGGGTATGGTAGGGCCGAGTACTGTAATTCTGAGTACGGTATGGCATAGAACGAATCCTGTCATACTTGTGTAGATGTATGTTTAAAACTTCGGTGGGTTCTGTTTTAATATTACGGGCAATTTGAACCATGTTTTCTTCCCTTCCCCTTCTTATACATACATCCCATCAAGCACCATCAATTTTTCACGTGATACATCTGTTTCGCGTAATAAAAAAAAATTCAAATATCCTTACCTGAAAACTTCTTTTTCCTCTCAATCTCTAGAGGTCTGATAATAAGTCTCTATTCCTATCGCTCCTTCTTTTTCTGTCATAGTCATCAACTGTCTTTCTCAGCCTATCCTATCATCAGTATCACAGTCTTCTCCCCCCTCCTAATCTTCTCCCCCCCCCTCAGCCTATCCTATCATCAGTATCACAGTCTTCTCCCCCCTCCTAATTCTCATCCTATAATATGACTTTTGACGAATTAATTTCTAAGCGAAGTAATTGAAGTGTTTGAAGCTCGTAACTGGAGGAGTTCATTCGGCAAACGAAGTGGGTAACAAATTAGAGAAGGAGAGCTACGAGAAGCTTGCCGACCAGTTTGTCGACAAACCGCCCGACCAGATTCTGTTTGTCACGGATCTAATTGGAGGTGAGTCGGGGTTACGAGTTAGGTAGTCATGTCAGGCCTTCTGTCGGCGGGCCTCTGTTTTCCAAATCATAAAGGGGAACCCTTATGTAAAACAAAACAAAATTTTTTCGCAGGCCTCTGTTTATTTATCATAAAGGGGGCCCTTAAATGAAAACAATTTTTTCCGCCAATGGCGGGTGTCTGTACCTTTTTATTGTACACATTAAAACCCCTGGTCTGGGTTGATCTATTTGTATTTCACACCCGCCAATGGCGGGTGTCTGTACCTTTTTATTGTACACATTAAAACCCCTGGTCTGGGTTGATCTATTTGTATTTCACACCCGCCAATGGCGGGTGTCTGTACCTTTTTATTGTACACATTAAAACCCCTGGTCTGGGTTGATCTATTTGTATTTCACACCCGCCAATGGCGGGTGTCTGTACCTTTTTATTGTACACATTAAAACCCCTGGTCTGGGTTGATCTATTTGTATTTCACACCCGCCAATGGCGGGTGTCTACCTTTTTATTGTACACATTAAAACCCCTGGTCTGGGTTGATCTATTTGTATTTCACACCCGCCAATGGCGGGTGTCTGTACCTTTTTATTGTACACATTAAAACCCCTGGTCTGGGTTGATCTATTTGTATTTCACACCCGCCAATGGCGGGTGTCTGTACCTTTTTATTGTACACATTAAAACCCCTGGTCTGGGTTGATCTATTTGTATTTCACACCCGCCAATGGCGGGTGTCTGTACCTTTTTATTGTACACATTAAAACCCCTGGTCTGGGTTGATCTATTTGTATTTCACACCCGCCAATGGCGGGTGTCTGTACCTTTTTATTGTACACATTAAAACCCCTGGTCTGGGTTGATCTATTTGTATTTCACACCCGCCAATGGCGGGTGTCTGTACCTTTTTATTGTACACATTAAAACCCCTGGTCTGGGTTGATCTATTTGTATTTCACACCCGCCAATGGCGGGTGTCTGTACCTTTTTATTGTATACATTAAAACCCCTGGTCTGGGTTGATCTATTTGTATTTCACACCCGCCAATGGCGGGTGTCTGTACCTTTTTATTGTACACATTAAAACCCCTGGTCTGGGTTGATCTATTTGTATTTCACACCCGAATAAGAATGTAGCTAAAAAGAAAACTGGTCGTGAGGAGAATGGCAGACGTTGGAGAGTAACCGAGAACATACAAAACAATGGGAAAATTCAGATTTCCAGAGAATCAAATCATCAGCTTTTTGGACAGCGCATAGTTTTTTGCACATAGCTTGAACAGCTGTGCGGGTTGGAAAAACACTCTTTTGTTGATTATTTTCGAGAAAAAGGATACTTGAAATTTTCAGACATAAATTCTGACCGGAGTTCATTGAGCATGGAAACTTTTTTCACCCGGAGGAAAAATCTTTGATGGTCGATTTGAGTAGGGAAAGATGTACTGTAGTAATGGGTGGGGAAGGGCAGAGTACTGTAGCTCTGGGTATGGTAGGGCCTAGTACTGTATTGCTGTCGTTATATAATATGTTTGATAGGAAAAAAGCAGACTGTTTCCCCACCCGCCGAAAGAATGTGTATATCAATATGACCAATGATGAGGAAACAGCGGGCCTTCGAGAGAGCCAGAGAACTTGTGATGTAAATGAGAGGTTGCAGATAATCAGAGCTTTTGTATCACTAGCTCTCTTGAAAAGCGCATGGATTAGCGCTAGCCCATAGATTCAACCTGTAGTGCGGGTTCGAGAAATACTTTGGATCAGGGTGTTTATTGCAACCCGCACTAAAATTTCCGAATTCGCGCCAAAATTTTAAATAAAAATGTTAATCCAGAGTCTGGATTACCGAGATGTAATCATTGCGTTCGGAGTTTGTAGGGCCACCCGCTTCAACTTGTGTTCTTTGGAGTCATTTTTTAACTAATTCATACAATGAGTTATCAGTTGTTCCATAATTGCTTCTATTCATCAGAGGTTCTTTTCTGTACAGAAGCCGACGCTGCCAAAGCCGCTGGTCTACGTGTAGCGCTTATGGTGCGTCCCGGAAATGCACCTTTGCCAGAGAGGGCATATCAGGTGAGGAGGTGTGGGAAAAGGGAGGACACCCCTTTTATTTCAGCTCGCTTCACTTCTCGAATAGTTCACCGGCGCTTGTTGAAGAATTTTGAAAAGAACGCTCATTCAAGCGGCGGGTATGAAATAGGCGTTAAATAAGACCGGTCTAAGGCATGTTTGTACGCGCCGAGCGAGTTGTAAAAGGGTTGGGGAGAGGCAAAAAGAGTAATGAGCAGTAGAGGAACGGAAAAAGGAGAGAATGTAGATCAATCTCGGCGCGAACATGTATGCGCCAACATAGCTGGACCGGTAACTATCTAACCCCTGCTCTGAAATAATGAGAAGCGAGCGAAAAATGAAGGACAGAGAGATGAAATACTCACTATTTTAAGCACTCTTCTCTGCTCAAATGAACCGTCTGTTTTGAACTTTTCAAAAATTTCTGGCGAGATATGACTTCTTGTCTACTCTGCACCTTTTTTCCAATTCTCTCACGTCTCATACATAGACTTTTATATATGGCTCACCTTTTAATTATGCTAAGGTAGTTTGACTTGACAGTTTTTACAGACAAACAGCCGAATCCTGGGCTTTTTTGAATCAGCGGCAGAAAAAAAGCTTTCAGATTTACATTATTTATTATGAGGGAGAGGCAGACTGCCGGAATACCGAGAGTTTCCGTTGAAAAAAAGGATCAATCTTTATCCCAAATCGCATACTAGTGTTACAAGGATAGGTGTGCAAAGTGGGATCACTGTCACATAAGTGTCATACAAAGGATGTCATAAAAACAAGCATTCGTATCGCTGGGTTTTTCGAAGAAGTCATAGATGTCATAGATATATCCGCCTGTCACATAAGTGTCATACAAAGGATCATTATTCTTTATTCCTGTATTTACACAAGTATAGTACATGGATGGTTACGCAGATGCGATTTTATAAGAAGAAAAAAAAGAAGTAAACTCAAACATATATAATCACAGGAATCGGTAGGTTAAACACAATGTAACTTGGATTCAGTAAGAATTACCCCCTGAGGAAGTGCCAGGATGGCCTTCTTAAATAATAAGGAAGAGGCTAGAATCACAATTTCAGCGGGTAAAGTGTTCCATACATTAATGCATCGAGAAACACAGGTGCTATGAGAATTGGGCAGTTTAAACGGAAGCAAAATACGGAGGGAGTGGGAAGAGCGATGTTGAAGAGGAGTTGGTGAGATCTTGAATAAATGATGTTGATCAATTGCAGTGTTACCGTGAACAATCTTGTGCACAAAACATAGATCAAGAATGCGACGACGGTATTCTAAAGTAGAAAGCGATAGAGTCCGCAACCGGGACAGATAGTTGGTTGTGGAAAGACCGGCTCTCGCGAATACGCGTCTACTAAATGATCGCTGAACTCGTTCAAGTGCGTTAGTATTACCAATGGCAAATGGAAACCACAATTCACAGCCATATTCTAGAAGGGGAAGAATGTAAGCCTTATAGGCGCGGACAAGTACTAAAATAGAAGATGTCTTGAAAGAGCGAAGAATTACATTCATAGCTTTTGTGGCTTTAGAAACAGTTTGGTTAATGTGGTGAGTAAATGAGAGAGCATCATCAAAGAATATTTCCTAGGTTTATCATCCATCTTCGACCTCTCTTCTGTCTTAATTGTGAAATCTGGAGTTATGCTCTCCATTCACGACGCTTTCGCTTCATGAGCATGCGTGACTAAGAGAACGAGGCAATTCAGCCTTTAATAAGCACTATCGCACGGAATAGCAATGTGTCACCGTGGTGTAATGGTTAACACGCCCGCTCCTGGATAGAGGAGAGATGGTTGCATGGGTTCGAGTCCCCCCGGTGACTAGCTTTTTTCCGTGCGGTGGTTTGGTCAATATTCCTAGGTCTTTAACAGAAGGTAACATACAAACAAAGCATTCGTATCGCTGGGTTTTTCAAAGAAGTCATAGATGTCATAGATATATCCGCCTGTCACATAAGTGTCATACAAAGGATGTCCTACAAACAAAGCATTCGTATCGCTGGGTTTTCAAAGAAGTCATAGATTTCATAGATATATCCGCCTGTCACATAAGTGTCATACAAAGGATGTCATACAAACAAAGCATTCGTATCGCTGGGTTTTTCAAAGAAGTCATAGATGTCATAGATATATCTATATCCGCAGTGATAATACCCGCAGTGTAAAGACTATATTCGCAGTGCGGATTAAATAAAAAACCTTGGCCGAATCTTTGCATCCGTTATCTTATCTGTAATCCTTGTTCACAATCATTTGAGGTTATTTTGCTTCAGGAATTTGACGTCATTTACAACTGCACTGGTGTCTTCACACAAGATGAAATAGATAGGTGAATTATTCTTTCTCTGATTTTGTTCAGGTTCCGTGTTTTATCATTTTTCTGTGATTTTGTTCAGGTTCCGTGTTTCATAATTTTTCTTCGTAACATGGAGTTATTTGTCTGGATGTTCTCTGTGTTTTCTCTTAAAAAATCGTTTCTCAAGATTATCATTGATGTAGTTTTTCCGGCCTTGGCATTATGGTAGCCTTCCGGCCTTGGCATTATGGTAGCCTTCCGGCCTTGGCATTATGGTAGTTTGCATCGCTATTGTGCAAGAGTTACCATTTCTCGAAGAAGAAGTGGCTGATCCCTGGGTGAAGGTTAATGTAGGTAGCAGCAGCAAGTAAATCCATATTTGTGCAGTAACTATTCATTACATTTTATGTTGGGTGGATTTTACATTTTGTGTTGGGCGGATTTGTAACTGCCTAACCAAACGATTAAGTATTTTACAACGAAAACCTGCCCTCGAATGTCTCCTCTACGAAAAGAGCCTTACGTACTACATATCAGTGTTATTTGTCCTGGATGGGATCGAATTCTCTTTGCATGAAAGAGCTGGATGTAGAGTTTTTTTGTTGTTCATTCCTCGAGTGATTACAGGTCAAGTTTTTGATCTTTGTTAATCGTTTTAAGCAACGATGGGCTGAGACTATAATGAATGAAATCCATCGCACGGGCGAAAATTGGCTCTTGGCTGGGACCGAACCTCCGCTGCCGGGGCTTGTAGAGAGTTAACCAATACACCAACCGAGCAGACATTGTCATGTTTAAGGCACGATGGCCCTTATTTCTAGTAACTGATTACAGGCTAATGATCTACAGTGACTGCGAGGACATAGCGACCCTAAGGAGGTGTTACGAGACATGCAGAACCGCGCCGCGACAGTAAGCTTTCAGTAATCCCGTTAGTATTGGAGGACGCCGGTCTAGTCACTCAGAAAACACTGGAGATTATTTCAATGTTCAGAAATTGAAAATATATGTAATTGTGATGTTATTTAGGAACAAATGATTACATTTCCGAAGCTTTGACCCAATTATGCGTTTCGCTAAGCTAAGCAGTCTTCACTTGTTTTGTAATATAATTATTATGGAGTTGCAAGTGTCTAAAGCTGCTTGAAACGGTTCCATGTCATCTTGCAGAGCGTCGCTTCACAGTGCGTCACCTTGCACCGATCACTTTGCAGAGGGTCATTTTCTTGATACGGCCTCGTTAGCTAAGCCGTACGGCCAGCGTAAACTTTTTCCTAAGCCTAAGCGTTTTCAATGTAAAAATAATTATTTTAGTGTAAAAATAATTTTAAAAAAAATTTAAAGTGACCGGTGCAAGGTGATGCTCTGCAAAGTGACCGGTGCAAGGTGACGCACTGGAAAGTGACGCTCTGCAAAGTGACCGGTGGAAGGTGACGCACTGCAGAGTGACGCTCTGCAAAGTAACGTGTTACCGCTTGAAACATTTGAAAAAATATTTTGTAATTTTTCAGAAATTTTGGAGTTCAACTCTTTTTTTCATGAAAATACATTTATAGCACCCGTAATTTAAGAGAGAGTAACTCTGTATCTTTTTTATTCAAGTCAATGTATCAAGTCAAAAGTATTTCAATTGAATAGAAATCTCGCATGTTCTCGTCAGTGCGGTTGATTATTATTTTTTGACTGATTCACTACCAAATGTTTAACTGTTTTAGGTAGAACAGATTCGATTAGAAAATGATCTGATTATTTCTCTAATGATGCCTGAATATACAACCTTAATGTGAAAATTAAAAATTTTCTTAACACAAAACATATACTGTTTATTCACGTGAGAACTTGGAATGGAAAGAAAACGAGAATTAAGAATGCCATATATAAATGATGAGAAAAGTTTGTGCTAAAATTATATTCGCCTTCTTGCGGCGCAGCACGACGCGCGCGTATGAGGAATCTGCAGAGAACGTTATCACACTTTTCAAGAAGTTTCATCGATCGTCTTCAACTCAAAAAAAAAACGTTTGAAAAAAAACCAAACAAAGAAAACGGATTTATTGATAACATGCAAAGATGGGTTAAATTTTACTTTAACCCCCAGCACTTTTAGTCGACCCAGTGATACAATATCCCTCCCCCCACAACTGAAAATTTTTTTGTGGGTGGGGGGCGAAAGGAAAATATATACATTTTTGAAGTAGGGAAAAAAGTATAAGTTCAAGATTTCACAATAACCCATCATCTTAGAAAGAGGGTGGATAATGTCCACACCCGGCAAGCTTTTACATATACCCCCGACGAGCACGATTTCTGAAAAAAAGTATGTAATAAAAAAGCCCCCCGCAGAATTTTATTTCAACAACATACTCTCTAAATTCCATTCAGTTTTAATATTTTTCCCTAAGTTTTAATATTTCCCATTCGTATAAGGTACAATTCAATCACAAATTTAGAAAAAAAGGGGGTCCATGAAAACATATAACAACACAATATCTGGTGATACAGTATCCTATAACGCCCGGGTTTCAGAGAGAGAGAGAGAGGGTGGGGGGGGGCTATAGTATCACAAAACTTTCCCAGTGCATTTTCTCCCGTGCCGGAGGCTAAAGTAAAATTCAAACCAACCATGTTCAATATGCCTGTCGAACCCATGACGGCGATCTTATTTGACTTGAAGAGAAGTAATTAAGGGATAAGTCGGTGAGTCAGTTTCTAGGTTAAACCTGGAAGTTTCAGTAAAACTGAAGTTTTCTTCTCCATTTCCTTATGTCAAAAAAGTGTCAATTCTTACCGGTGTTTTGTTTGTATCAACCTAAAGTGTCCCAGGTTCGCTTGCTGGTTCTTTGCATGTCAGAGCTCAGATTGAGCTATATCAAAACTCTTTAAAATTCTTATCACTTTGTAGAATCTAAATTGTCTCATCCTCGGTATGATCTGAAGAAAAAACTTGAGTGCGATGCCGTCCGAATCAAAAACGAAAATTCAGTCTAAACTATTAATTTTTACATTGTTGTCGTTCAAGAACGTGAGATTGTTCAAAGTAATAACGGTTCTTAGCTCACAGCATAAACAGTCAAACATTCCTACCAATGATTAAAACACACCAAACAAGATAGCACACGTGATGGGATCCAGCCCAGTCGTTCTTCTTCTACCGGAAGTGAGTGCGTAACCAATCACACCAACGAGGACCGTGCGGTAATAATATTCATAATCTTCACAAGGTCACTTGTTAAGGTTATCACTGATGCAGTGTGATAAAAGCCATAAAATTAACAGAACCATTCGGGTTAAGAAAGAAAAGGGGTAAGGCCCTATATGCAAGGCCCCATGGATGAGGAGTGAGGTACCCTGATGTAAGGGGTAAGGCCCTATATGCAAGGCCCCATGGATGAGGAGTGAGGTACCCTGATGTTAGGGGTAAGGCCCTATATGCAAGGCCCTATGGATGAGGAGTGAGGTACCCTGATGTAAGGGGTAAGGCCCTATATGCAAGGCCCCATGGATGAGGAGTGAGGTACCCTTATGTAAGGCCTCATGACTTTGTTCTCTCTCCGAGTCTTCCTTATCAACCAATAGTCTCCGGAATCGACAATAAAGACTTAGTTATTCCACCCAGCTCAGTTTCAATTCAATCATTGGATAGAACTTTCAGGATGGGAGTGAAAGGTCGATATTTTTTTAAAAGCATTAACACCGTTGATAGAAATTTTGGAGGTAATTTTTGAGTGTGACTGTAAAAACTTAGTTTTTTTGCCCTAAGTTTTCTATGTATCTTCAACCACTCTACACAAGTAGAGAGGTATTCAAGAAAACTATTCCGACTCTCCATTTTTCGACCGCAGTACTCGGGTTACTTTTCTCGGGTTGTCTTCACTTGGCGGGAAAGCTCTCAACCGCTGAGTGAAGGCATTCCAAGGCCTTTCCTGTAGAAGCCATGCATTTCTTATCCCACCAGTCGTTCTTTTTCCGCTCTCCTGTTGCTTACTAGTCGCATCTTCTCATTTTAACAGGCTCTTCTCTTCTTTTACTTCTCCTCTTCTCACCAGATATGTTTTTAGCCCTACATCTTTTTCAGTTCTATAAACATATCTCTTGTCTGGCTATATTTGGGGACTCGATCTCTGGGTCTCGAAAGCAACTCTAGACTTCTTGATGTCTGTGAGCTGTGAAGACATACGCACTTTCGCCTCATATTAGCAGATAAAACCAGGAGACTCACTCAAACGGCTTATCGGCAGTAGACCTGGAATTCGGCGTGAAGAGGAATCGTAAATGTTTCTTACTCTCTTCCTCTTACTCTCGCTCGCAGCGCAATGTGCTTCGCCGGCATACAGTTACTCTTTTTTTAATTAAATCCTATTATAAAACTATCTAAGTAACTTTTTAACTCATTAATTCAATTGAAAATTCCTTTTTCATCATTCCTGTGAAGATTATCTTCACAACAAATAATATATCCACACTGCTGAGTCTGGATTGATTAATAGCTTCTTCGCCGACTGTTTATTTTTACGTGGTCAAAACCAGGGCTGCTGATTTTTTTGAGTTTTTTTCGACGAAAAAAAGTTCGAAAAAAGGGAAAGTTTGCTTGCGCAAGGTAAAAAAATCGAAAAAAAAAGTAATTTTTTTAGTGAAAACTAAAAAAAAATCACTATTACATCTCTAGGTGCCACTTTGACCAGTGCCATTGAAGAAAGTTTGTCCGGTGATCGGTTTAGATCCCGCCGAATAAAATAGCAGTTGCCGGTGTGGCAGTATACCCCATAAAAACAACACAATTTTTGAAAAAAAAAAGACTTGACAGCGAGTGAGAACTCTTCAAAGAGTTCATGGGTCAAGAATAATGCTTCTTGCGGACTGCACTAAAAAAGTGAAAAAAAATGTTTCAGCTTTTTTATCTTTTTTTACTATTTTCAAAGGTGCTTTTGCGATGCTCACACCCTAACAGCAATAATTTTTGAAAAAAGTTGTAAAAAAGAAACCATCTTAGAAGAAGACCCTTGCGAAGAGGAGCTTGACCCCGGACCGTGCCAATATTATCAGGTAAATAAATTTGTGAAGTTTAGATTTTTTTATCCTTCTAAGTTTTATCGTAATTTTCATCCCAATTATGTGAACTCAAAACTTGATATCCTTCTCTGTTCATATTTCCTCATTGGTTTTGAGGAGAAAACCTTTGAAAAAAAACTCACATGTAGTCTCAAGAGCATTAACAATAAATCTGTATACGCGCGCGAAGTTCCACGAAGCCCTTCTGCTCAATTTTGCCGAAAGGCTTTTCATGATAGCAGAATTTTTTTACTCATTTTAAAAGAAAAAGAGATCTTCTGAAGAAAAAAATTTTTTTTTGAGATTAACCCAAGAAGTTTTGTGCACACAAGTCGTTTTTCTCGGAGCAGAGAGAGAGAAAGAGAGAGAGAGAGAGAGAGAGAGAGAGAGAGAGAGAGAGAGAGAGAGAGAGAGAGAGAGAGAGAGAGAGAGAGAGAGAGAGAGAGAGAGAGAGAGAGAGAGTCTAGTGGGTCTACATTCCCCCTCCCTCCCCTTCTCCCCGTTTTTTGAGATGGCCATCTTAAAACAAGGGTTTCGTTACAGTTAATGAGCTAAAATCTCTTTTGCGAATCTTGAAGCTCTGACCACTTGACTGATAAATTTGTCATAACGACTTGAATATTCGGTAGATAAAATGGTTCTGGGACCAACAAGATGAGGAATGCAAGGAGTTCCACTATGGAGGCTGCATGGGAACACGCAATCGATTCAATACAAAACAGGTTCCAGATCTTATCGATCTGTTTTCCTATGATATCGATTTTTTGTTCTCCTCTTCACTTTCATGTAAAACACAAAACGAAAACGGCTACAAACGAGAACTGGTACTAGATACTTGATTTCAATCCTTCGAGGCAAAAAAAAACAAACGCAATGAATGGTGAAGGTTAATGCAAGAAATTTCTTCATAGTCGCTACGGAATACGAATACTCCTAGAATAGAACAAAAAGAAATGCCTGAAATTTTATGTGTGCATTTCATCTCAAAACCATAAGTTCATTGGCTCTAGGTTATCGCTCTTAAGGAAACTGTAATGTTTTGAAAGTACTGTAATATTTTGACAGTGAAACTGTAACATTGTTTTCACAAGGTCAGATTGTTGAATAACTGAAATGAAATGAGATTCAACCCGTTTCTGAACGGAATTGCATATTCGTATCCACACAAAACAGGTTTTTAGTCTTATTGACCGAGTTTAAAAAAAACAACATGAATTGCAGGCCTGCGTCAAGCAGTGCCGCTACAAACTCTTCAATCCGATTGCAGTTCCTGGTAGGTGTATTTTTAGCTTAACGACTTTGAGTCACTGCTAGTGTGTGTAGCAGCAGTGAAAACAGTTAGATTTTTGCAAAGCACAATTAACCTTTCACAACCCTCGGTTTGGGTGGATCTGTGAGGATTAGGGTGGAAATGTAGATTTATACCGAGCGGAATGATTTCTACAAACCGAACGAATGTAGCTGATGAAATTTGTTACCTAGAGTATTTTTTAAAATTGAGCGAAAAAATAACGCATATACAGGGTGCGGCAAAAGTCCAGGTGGACAACTTTGTCACTTTGCATCTTTTTTGTTTGGTGTAGCAGTCCTGTGATTTTTTGCTTGTATCTTATTCATAATGTTGCTAACATACCCTGAAAAAATCAGAATGATAACTCTTTTTGTTTTCCGGTAATGCTCTCTGATATGGACCGAGGCTACATTCTGCGCTTGAGCCAGACCGGGCACATTCAAAAGCACATCGGATTCTCCCGTAGGACCATTGAAAACACAATACGTCGGTTTCTTGAGACTGGTACAACAAATGACCGTCCCAGGAGTGGCAGACCAGTGACCGCGACCACTTCCTTCAACGTGAGAAGCATCCGAGACAAGATTCGATATAACCCCAAGCGGAGTCTCAGGAAACTCGCGAAGGAGCTGAATATCTCGGCGAGTTCTGTTCAGACGATCGTCAAATCCCGCATTGGACTTCGCCCCATCAAGCTGCAGAAGACTCACGCATTGACGGACCAGGTGAAGGCGACCCGTCTTCGGAGATGTCGTGAACTGTCAAAGCGGTTCAAGCCGGTGGACTGTTTGGATATTCTTTTCACCGATGAGAAGTTGTTCAATATTGAGCAGTCCTTCAACCACCAGAACGATAGGATTAGGTCGAAATTGGTCAAAGATGCCAATGAGAGTGGCCGTTACGTCTCGAGAAAGGGCCATCCCGCTTCTGTCATGGTCTGGGCCGGGATTTGCGCGACTGGCAAGACTCCGCTCGTTTTCGTCGAGCAGGGAGTCAAAATGAATGCCAATAACTACCTGAACGACATTCTCATGAAGGAAGTACTTCCCTGGAGCCAGGCTCACTTCGCGGGACGCAAGTGGACGTTCCAGCAGGACTCTGCGCCCGCCCACAAGGCTAAAGTGGTGCAAGACTGGTGCAAGAGCAATTTCCCCTCCATGATCACATCCGCCGAATGGCCTCCGTACTCACCTGATTTGAATCCTCTGGACTTCTCTGTGTGGTCGGTCCTTGAGAGCAAGGCCTGTGCTTTCCAACACAAGAATTTGGAAAGTTTGAAGCGCGCCCTACAGAAGGCGTGGGATGATCTTGACGTCGCTTACCTGTCCACCACGGTGGGTGCCTTCCACAAGCGACTCTGCGCCTGTGTCAAGGAGAAAGGAGGGCTGTTTGAAATTTGAAAAAGTAGTTATATCCCAAACTATTTGAATAAACTTTGATGAAAATTCTGTTTGATTTGCTTAATCCGTTAAGTTTTTATCGAAAAAAATACTGTCCACTTGGACTTTTGCCGCACCCTGTAAAAGTATCTGAAGATGAAAAGCTCTGCGAAAGCGTTTTGTAGGTCAATCCAATACATTCTGTCCTACCCTACATATAATTAACGTGACTAACGTCACTTGACTACCGTGACGTAACATGACTAACGTGACGTGACTCGACTAACGTGACTACCGAAGTAACGTGACTTGGAATTATTGATAATGAATTTTTTTAAACTACGGTTCTCCGAGCGGGGGAGTTTGGAATAGTGAGAAGCGAGTGGGAGGTAAAGAATAGACTATTGAGATCTTCTCATTATTCTAGACTTACGCTTAAATAACAGTCCTTTTTCAAACATAAAAACAGTGCTACGCAGAAAAGAAGAATCTCTGGAATTGCAATAACTTGAAACATCGAATAATAAAAGGGTACGCTATCAGACTTGTGCCTACTGCCTCCGGACCAGGGGCACTGCGGAGACGAGCGCGTGGGGCAATGGTGGTTTTTCTTCAACTCCGACTCTGGTTTGTTTGAAGGCAGTTATGCCTGGATAAGATGTTAATAGAGAGATTGGCTGACTTTGATGCCGCCCGCGGACTAGCTTTTGTTTGTGTGAGTTCAAAGAATCACAGGAACGTGTGAGTTCGATCTCAAAAAACTTCGTTATCGATTTCATAGGACATGAAGCGATATTGATTTAGAAGGTACTACATTTGCTTCTTCTGTTCATGATGAGTTGTATGAGAACGTAGAAAGTACCTGAGTTTCAAGTTGATCATGGTCGAGCATGATGAATCTTTGTCTCGTCTTTGTCTTTGTCTTTGTCTTTGTCTCGCTAATTACAACGACAAAAGTCAACGACAAAAAAGGTCTCTGATCTCAAATTGACTCAGCTGCAGCTCCTAAATTTTGAAGCGATTTGAAACATCGCGTGAAAATAATCTCAAAAAGGCAAAGAGATGACAGAGGGTTTAAGGAAAAAGTAGAAATGAATGATAAATCTTCAAATTCTAAGTTACAGTTTGAAGGCAGTGACGCCTGGTTGAGATGACAAATGATTGAACTATTGCACAGAAAAAAGCTAGTCCACCGGGCGGGATCGAACCCACCGGGCGGGATCGAACCGGGACCATCTCGACTCAAACTGAGAGCGCGTGTTACCATTACACCACGGGGACAAATTGCTAATCCGTAAGATAGTGTTATATGAAAGGCTCTTATGCCTTAGAAATGTATGAGTTCAGAAGCACAATTCAATGGGAATTTTCCGGTAAGATCCAATGATGAAAATAAAGAGTGGAAATATTCATTACATAACAGCCGCTCTGGAAGACGGAAATAGGATAGGATAATAAGTAGTGGGAAGCGTTATTACATGGCAGCCGCTCAGGAGGACGAGTAAAGGGGAAAGTGCTGAAAATAAAGGGTAAAAGCTCTACTATACATTTGTATATAGTATGTAGAACCCAGAAACATCCAAACGCCATCGAATGCTTGTAATTATTTCCTGTAACTGAGAGTTAACTGAAAGCCGTAGGAAACAACCCTACTACATTTATACGTAGTAACAAAAAGTTCGAGTATTTAAAAATCTAATGTTTGTATATTGTACTTAGTTTTTTCATCGAGCTTCGTACTTTAGTCAGGAGAATGGATGATCCTTCAAGGGGGAGGGGGGGGGGGGGGGCGAAAAGGGGGCGTGAAGCTGATTTCAGCAGAATTTCTTTTTGTAACTGAAATCCGTTCTAAAATTAGAAGAAAAAAACTACCAATGAATGAGATCTGTTTGAATCCTCATGCATTCTTCAGGAATGTGCGAGAAACTGTTTTATTTCGGCTGCGGTGGGAATGACAATAAATTCTACTCCCTCCACCTTTGTCGAAAAGTGTGCGCGGAACGCCTTTCACCTCAAATTGGTTACAATCATTTTCGTACTGGTAACGCGTCATAGAAAGAGTTATGGCTGTGTTCGACCATGCTCTGAGAACTAACTTTTGTTGAATTTTGATATATTTTTGTATTTATGTACAGGGTAACTCAAAAGTAGTTGGACACTCAAAAACCGCTTATTTTCATTCAAATTCAACAGAATCCCGTCAAATTAACAATAGAGTTTAGTCATAGTATAGTCTTATCAAAACAAATTGAATATATTACTCAAAATGATTCCCTTTGTTCCGAATTACAGCTCTCAGACGCTTGGGATATGCTTCGACTGCGGCCCGCAGAGTCTCCTGGGGAATCCTTGTCCACTCACGCTGTAGGGACCTTTTCAGACTGGAAAAGTGGGTGTGAGCGAAAGAGCAGGCTTTGCTCTTTAAGATGGAACAGATGGGCAAACTCATGGGATTCAATTCGGGTGAGTTTGCAGGCCATTCTCATGCCGCATGAATGAAGGCAGATTGCAATAAAGCCACTCCTGTGTTTTCTCACTGGCGTGTGGGCCGGGGCTCCGTCTTGTTAGAACGTCCAACTCTGATTTCCGAAATCGGCATCAGCCCAGGGCTTCAAGTTATATATATATATATATTTTATCGACATTTTGCAATGCAAAGTTATGGTTATTCTCGAGAATATCCGAAGTTATTCTCGAGAATATCCGAAATGTACAGTTCCGCGTTCACCTTGGCTTCTTTTGGAACGAAAAAGAGTGGAGTGCGACCAGTAGCCGACACCCCGGCGAAAATCATGACGGAAGCGGGGTGAGACACATGAGACACGTTTCTCTCAACAGAAGTAGCAGCTTCAGAAGATGATTCAAGCATCCTGTTATTTTGATGAAAGAAACATCGTTCAAAAGTGAAAGTTTTTCATCCGAGAAAAGAGTGGTGAGGTGATTTCCGGCCGCGGCCTTCGAGAGGAGTCCACGGCATTTTTTCGAGCCTCGCTTTTTTCTGTTTTTCCGAAAATCCATGGCGATTTCGGTACTTGTAAGGGTATTGTAAGGGATTTCGGTACCTACTTGTAAAAAAAAACTCGAGTCGCTCGTGGACAACTCTACTTATCAATACGTCAGATACACCGAGTTCAGCAGCCATTTTTCTCATGCTACGTCCAGGGTTGAGTTTGATTCGTTTCTGGACAATTTTCTTGATCCGAAGATTTGTGGCAGAAGCGGGAGGTCTGTAAAAGGACTTACGAGGACTGTCAGAGAACGTGCCACGTTTGAGAATATTTTAAACGGTTAAACGAGGAACGCCCAGTAGACCGATGCTTTCTGAAGCGAAGTGACCGGCACTGCCCAAATCCAGAATTGCAGCTCGAGACGGATTAGGGCGGATTTTATCATGAAAGTAAAAAAAAAATTTTAAAAAGTAATAAGTAGAGAGAAGATTGACGTATAATTTGATGTCATCTTCCAGCGCGCGAGATGATGTGTAGTTTTTCCGCCAAGGCTGATCAAATATTGTTCAAGGCTTTTGCTTTTAGCTTTAGGTTTTTTTCTCTAGCAGCTTCAGATATGTTCTTCACTTTTGATGTTCAGTTTTCAACAACAAATAATCTCAAACTAGTTGTTTTTTTTTCTAGAGAAAAGATTAGCTGATAACATCTGCAACCAAAAGATCCTTGGTTTATGTATTAGTTATTCTGTAATTCTCAATTGAATTGAATTGAATTGAATTGAAAATGAATTGAATTGAAATTGAATTGAATTGGTTCGGAGTAGCTTGAGTGTATGTTCTGACGGAAAGCTGTTTCTCTCGGTTTTTTCTCTCAACTATATATCTTCAAGCTGATAAAACTGTGATGTTCAAGGTGATAAGCATTCACGCTTTGTTAGAACGCAAAGCAGGAAGCAGTAGACACGCTTTGTTAGAACGCAAAGCAGGAAGCAGTAGACACAACCATTCGAATGCGGGACATATTCAATAAATGTGCGATATGAGTTGAACAGAATTTGGATAACTTTGTAACGAGAGGATAACTCACTTGATTGAAAAAAGTGAACTTTCAAATGATTAACAACTTATTGGTAAGTTATACATCAAAAAACTATTGAATGAGTGTAAGAATAACTCTTCAGCTTGTGATTCATGCGACACGCGGACTTCAATCTGCAAATCGCATTCCAAGTTCAATTACACGTGCGAGTGTCGGATGGGCTATGAGAAGAACAACATGGAAGAATGTATTGGTGAGTTTCGATTCTGATCGGTTTAGTATGGTTTTTTGTTCATTCATTCTTTCACTGATTTTCTCACTCAACCTTTCAATCATTCTTTCGTCCCTTTCTTCAATCATTCTTTCGTTTGCTCAATCATTTCCCCCCTTATTTACAATTCCATACATTCAGAAAACTAGGAGGAAAAAACAACTCAGAGAGGAAAAACAAAGCAAGCATGGACTATACGTGGGTGGATATATGATAAAAAGAAAAAAAACTGATTGTTAGAGCTCAAAACAGAATAAAATAAATCCGAATCTGCTGAGAACTTCATTAGAATTCAGCTTTATAATAGTCATTTTGTCACACAGAAAAAAAAGACTGCTATCCCATGCGATAGTGTTATATGGAAGGCTCATATGCCTTTGATATCTTAGGTTTAATGGTAACACGCGCTCCCGGTTTGAGTCGATATGGTCTGGGTTCGATCCCGCCCGGTGGATTAGCTTTTTCTGTGCTATAGTTCAATAATTTGTCATCTCAACCAGGTGTCACTGCCTTCAAACTGTGTAACTGAGAATTTGAAGAAATAGATAGAAATATGAATCAGCCTTCAGATATGGGTTTGCATAGAAGGTATGGTATAATGATAATGTAATGAAGTAAATATAAAGATAAAAGTTAGTTGCTTTCCTTTTCATCTACGGCAGGTGTCTCGAATTACATCTGCACCGATAATTTTCTTGACTAATGCTCGCTTATTGTTGTACATCAAAAATATAAAACCTGATGGAATAGCCAATACGAAGTTGTAAAAAGGTAGAAAAAGTGGTTTCTAAATAAAGAGCGAGAGAGAGAGAGAAAAAAGAGAGAAAGAAAGAGAGAGAGAAGGAGAGAGAGAAAGGGAGAGAAAGAGAGAGAGAAAGAAAGAGAGACGGAGAAATCGGAAAAGAAACAAAAATTTTCAGTGAAAAAACTTCTCCAATGAGAAAAACATAGAGAGAGCATATCAGAAAAAAGAGGATGAAGCTTCAAAAAGACAACACCGACATGCATAACAAAACAAGAATAACAGCTTTGTCTCTCTCCCTTTCTTTATTGTTTTCTTTTTTCTCTCTTTCTCTCTCCTTTTCTCTCTCCAATCCCTTCCTTAATTTTTTATCGGTTTTTTTCTCTCTCTTTCTATCTTTGTTCAACTTTCTCTCTCTTTCTTTCTCTTTCTACTTTTCAATCACCCTCTTTTCAATTATTTTTTTCTCTCATGTTTCCCCTCTTTGTCTTTTATGGATATCTCATTCGTTCGTTAGTCCAAATTTCCTTTCACAATCCTACCTTCATAGAATGGTCATCGTGCCTTATATGTACATAGCAAGAAATCGCATGGGACAATGTGTGCTCGGTTGGTGTATTGGTTAACGCTCTACAAGCCCCGGTTAGGCATAGGAGGTTCGGTCCCAGCCGAGTGCGATGGATTGCATTCATTATAGTCTCTCTCTTCTCGTGCAACTTCCTGGCCTATTCCAACGTTTATCTCGCATTCTAGTTATATTCTTTTCTTTTCTAAGCTTTTCTGGTACACCAAAGACCAAAAAGGCGTTGAGACACACGATACAAAAAAGACAACCGAGAAAAGAAGTGAATTGATTGAAATTTCGCACAGAAAAAAGCTAGATCACTTGGCGGGATCGAACCAGTACACTGGTAACACGCGCGCCCTGTTTGTGTACTGGCAACACGCGCTCCCGGTTTGAGTCGAGATGGCTGGGTTCGATCCCGCCCGGTGGACTAGCTTTTTCCTGCGCGATAGTTCGAACATTTGTCATCTTAACCAGGCGTCACTGCCTTTTGACTGTGTAACTTAGAATTCGAAAAGAAAAGAAAAACATACTTAAACATGCATTTTTTTCTTTTCTCCTATTCTCCTATTCAAATACTCAATTAAGTCCTGGAATTTTTTTGTTAATCTTGCATTTAAAAATATGTATTTGGGTTCAGCCCCGTGAATAAAATATCTTCGAGTTGTATTTCCCCGAAACGCGCACCCCTACATATCCGGGTCATTCGTCCTTATTATAATTGATTGAACTATCGCACGGATACAAAGCTAGTTCACGAGGTGGAATTGAACCCAGTCATCTCTCTTCAATATCTCGAACAGGTAGTTCGAGCGCGTTATCCCCCTTGGGGACGAATTACGGGGACACACAATATTTTAGTGTTATATGAAAAGCTGAAATTCTATGATCTAGTTTATCAATTCGATTTTAGAACGTAGATCCAACTATGTAGCTCATATTCGAGCTGGACAAATTTCAGATGTCGATGAGTGTCGCGGTGGAATGGCTGCATGCGACCGTAACGCGTGGTGCACCAACACACTTGGGTCCTACTCATGCGAGTGCATGGCTGCGTACCGAGGCAATGGCAAGCACTGCTCCTACGTCGGACTAGGTGGGCGTTCCCAATTGGAGATTATTTTGCCTAGAATCAACTAGAACGCAAACTCGAGACAAAAATCTGACCGGTATTCCAGGTAAAATCCTTTTTCATGATCAAGTAAAAAGGTAAAAAGACTGCTCTCTTGTCGGACTAGGTTGGTGCTTTCAATATCCTCGGTTCAAAACCTGCCTTCTATCCAACCATTGAGATCATGATTGGATGCAAAAAGAAACCTGAATGATGTTAGTTAATTTTAGACAAAACCGAATACGACTAGAATCAGAAAAACCGAGTGCTTTCGAATGTTAAAAAACTTTTGAAGTTAGTTGACATGAGACAAACCATGAGACAAACTGACATGAGACAAACCATGAGACAAACTGACATGAGAAAAACCGAACAGAATTAATTTGTTTTGAACTTCAACCCATTCGTATTGAGAGGAACCCGAACCAGCTCCAATTTTGACCAACCGTATTCCAGTCTACGCTTAACTATATTGCAGGGAGGTCAACGCTCAACTGCGAAGACTGCGCTTTTGAAGCGACGTGTAATAACGGTGTTTGCCAATGCAAGGAAGGATTCCAAGGAGATGGATTCAATTGCACTGGTGAAATGTCTTTATATGTACTCTTTTGGCAAAAAAAAATTAAATTAGTTTTTCTAAATCGAATGTACCTGTACTTGCAGTTGAGCGAAGATTCTCTGCTCATATGTATGTATTTGGTTGAACCAATGAAAATTTATTGAACTGTCGTACAGAAAAATGATAGTCCACCGCGCGGTATCGAACCCAGTCATCTCGTCTCAAACCAGGAGCGCGCGTTGCCCCTTGAACCAATGCTTAATATCCACTTCAGATGTTAACGAGTGTCTAAAGCTACCGTACATCTGCGACCGGAATGCGGAATGTGTCAACCGGGAAGGTTCCGCTATATGCACCTGCCTGCCCGGATACGCAGGAAATGGCTACAACTGCACCAAAAGCAAGAGTCAGTCTAGAGTGCAAGGTCCTTGAAAAGTATTGGTGGTACCAGAATCATAAAAGAGGTCCACGAAACCCAAACTTTGATGATTCTTGCTCTTTTTGACGCCTCGCGAAAGAGTAAGCGCTTCCTGAATTAAGCTATCTTCAGTTGATCATTTGACATAGCTATCCTGTAGAAACCAGCGACGGATATATTGGTCAGTCATAATGTTTCAGTCAGTCATAATGTTTCAGTCAGTCATAATGTATCAGTCAGTCATAATGTGTCAGTCATAATGTGTCAGTCAGTCATAATGTGTCAGTCAGTCATAATGTGTCAGTCAGTCATAATGAGTCAACAGAAAGCAGAGTCGGACTCTTTCAAGCACTACCGAGTTCTCTCAACTCATTAGTTTAAGTTAGAATTAACAGATGGATTTCCTACTCGGTACTCAAATTTCAAGTTTTTATTATCACGCAATGTAGAATAGAGCTTGATGGGGTATTAGGGAAGATTTAGTTTAGCAGAAGTTTGATGAGCTTGAAGAGCCTGGGAGCGGTAAGAGAAAATAAGAAGGAAGGATAAGGGCTATTGTTCGTAGTTCCAAAGCGGCCATTCAGGAAAACTGGAGAAATGAAGAATGATGAATGGTTGATTTACTGATGATACATAGCAGCCGTTCCGGGGGTAAGGGAACAAGAAGAATGACTCTTTGCACAAAATTCCCACACACTAGTATAATGCCAAATCCAGACGGTACCAGAACCTCAATAGGAAATAGAGTTGTCTGCACTAGTGGCCCAGTGAGTGGCTCAGTGCAAGAATAGCTAGGCAATTAACAAAGTAAGACAAGAAGCCTTAAGGCATGAGAACGCCTTGAGTGAGGCCGCGCGTTTTATTTTTACATTAAAACATATTTTTACATTAAAAAACGCTTAGGATTAGTGAAACTTTACGATAACGAGGCCGTACGGCTTCGCTAACGAGGCCGTACGGCTTAGCTAACGAGGCAGAACAGCCAGGCCGTGTTTTAAGCGTCCTCATGCCTCACGGCCTCATGCCTCACTTTGTTAATTGCCGAATAGCTATCGCTTCAAAAGCAACATAATGGTTTTTGGGTTCTAAAGCGAAAGAAAGAGGGGTTCTAAGCTCATACAAATCAGGCAAACTCAGTCAACGATGATATTTCTGTGCTGAATTCACATTTTTGATGAAATCTTAATCAATGTAAAAAATCGCTATCTATTCAGTTCTAGGTTTTTTCTGCTCACAGAGCGGCGGTTTTTTCTCCTTTTTTGAAACAGTGCAAGTAACCCCTTTTCGTGACAACTGGTACAGCATTCTTCCCTCAGATTCTTTTGCAATCATGATTGCAAATGTTACAGCCGCGTGTTTGGACAAGTTCGACCGGGGATATCAGGAGACTTGCGGAAAAGAGAATTGGCGGGAACACTACTACCTGGAACATTCAAGCAAAACTTGCGCACTCTTTTGGTAGCTCTATTTTTCATACTTTATTTATGACTAGAGTAAAACTTGGAGAAAACGATAGAGAGAGATAAAGAGAAAAAGAAACAAAAAGAGAAAGATTCAGGAGGGAAGAGATAAAAAGACTTAAAAAGAAAGAGTGTGTGAATAGAAAAAAAAATTTCAGACAAAAAATGGGGAAAATATTTGAGTAGAAAAAGTAAAAAAGAGAGAAGCAGTGAGAAAGAGGGAAAAGACGAAATTCGAGGGAGAGAGAGAAAGAGAGAGAGAGAGAAAGAGAGAGAAAGAGTAGAAGAGAGATTGAGAGAAAGAAAAAGGGTAGGAGAGAGAGAGAGAGAGAGAGAGAGAGAGAGAGAGAAAGAGAGAGAGAGAGATGAAGGGAATATGGAGAAAGATAAGAAGAAAAAAGTAACCGGCGAGTTTTCTTAGGTATGATGGATGCCCAGGTAACTCCCGTAACATCTTCTCGGATTTTGAGACGTGTCAAAACATGTGCGAGGAGACGAACGTTCTCACGCGAGCAGGTGCGCTTGAAAGATTACCCTAATGCTGCCCAAACTGATCTGTTGTGGGTACGGTAACCGTAACCTACGGTAATGGTGTTTTGAGATGACGTAGTGGTTAACCGTGTTTTTATCTACTTGATCTGTTTCAAAGCTACTTGCTTATGTGCTGTATTGGTGAACGAATGCGTATTGCAGTTGCTGCGGTATTCGGCTTACATTCTTATGTATTGTAATTCACCACATTCTGAAGAAACTGTGTGGTTTAGGAACTGGTCATAAGAGCTACTATAGTTTTTTTCTTCAATTTCAATTTAAACGCTTCATCAAGATCAGCAAGCCACATCGGTAATATAACATCATCGATTATGGGATCTGTTGCGACATGTGACGACTCCACTCCTCAGCGTTCTCTGCCTTCCTTGGGAATTGGGGACTAACGGCTTTGAAAAAGTAGTCCCTCCATCTCATTATTCTGTCGCTCATGATGGCGCTACGATCCCGGAGCGCCAAATCTTCTCGGGAAAGGACTCTCACAGACGAGGGAAGAGACGGTGCGAGGAGCAACCGTGCACGGAAGGAGACGAATGAGAGAATGAGAGAATATGGTTTATAGTTTTAATGAAGACTATTCATTCCCAGTTTTTCTTCTCCATAAAGTTTGGTATATCCTGAAAACTCGATAAACTTTCCTTTTTCTTTGATCATCTTCCAATTTTTTTGAAAACTTATTGTATTATTAAGAATCTCTTTTAAAATTATCATTTTCACTTTCTCCCTGTGTTTACATGCTTCTTATACCTTTTTTCTCAACTATTTTCTGGCCCCTACTTCTAACCCCGTTTTCCCATTTTAAGTTATAAACTCTTTTTTCACACCACTAGAAGCGAGCATTCTATTTTCAGTCTGAAGAGTAGACTAATCTAATTCGATGATGTATGAAATCAGAGAAGAAAACTCGAGAAAAGGGGCCCTCATATGTAGGAGAGAGTTGAGAGGGAAAAGCAGCTTCAATAGAGAGTTTAGCCCGGAAGATATAAAGAGAATTAGTCACAGAGACAGCGAGAGAGTGAGAGAAAGAAGGAGAGAAAAAACTACAGAGATTTTAACAGAGTGATAGATAGAGAGAGGGAGAGAGATATAAAAAGACAGATGTTAAGAGAAATAGAGTTTAAAAAAATTGAGTGGAAAAGCTGGAGTGGAAATCGCAACGCCTTCATGAATAGCGTGATAGCACTGTGACATCGAGTACGGAAGTGATGTTATTATCGACTGAGAAAACCTTCAAAAACCCCCGAAGACTTCGATTCTAGCAGTCACAGGAACCTCTGAGAACCTGTAAACCAACTTCAAAAATTCATTTTTGAGGAGACGAGAACAAGCTGCAGGACCTGAGGAACTTTGCGGATTGAGCCGCAAGTGGTTATAACCTTAACAATTCGCCACGGAATACCGATTCTTAATGAGAGCGCTTGCGAGAATAGCAAGTCTCTACCTTCAAAACCTTCAAAGACCTGATCATTGACTTCAGGACTGGTGAAAACCTCTGAGTACTAAAGTTCCCACTTCAAAAATTCCGTTTTTAGGACCCTGTTGATCTGGTCATCGGAAAAATTAGAGCCGGAATGGCAATGCGTGAGTTCTTTCCGTTCTCGCATCTCTCGGTCGTCCAATACGAGCAACCTCTTCATAATTCTGCACCCGACTCGGAGAGCTACCACTTGATTTCTCTGTCACAAAAAGAGAAGTATCACGAGGTCCTACCCTGCATTGACCCGAACTTGCTCAGTGAACTCTCAAACGCTCTCCCTTATCTCGTGACAAATTCATTTTCGACTGTCATCGCTAGAGTAACAGCGCTCTTCCATGCGTTGACAATCCAGCTCCAGTTGGGTGAGTGTGGGAATTTTGAACCGGTGAGTCATGTTGCCAACACTGAAACCCCACTTGGGTGAATAGTGCAAATTTCAAAGCAGTGCTGCTTGATACGAAATAATATGATACGAGCATTGAAGCCCTACATAGTTGGTTGATACAGCGCTCTTCCATGCGTTGACAATCCAGCTCCAGTTGGGTGAGTGTGGGAATTTTGAACCGGTGAGTCATGTTGCCAACACTGAAACCCCACTTGGGTGAATAGTGCAAATTTCAAAGCAGTGCTGCTTGATACGAAATAATATGATACGAGCATTGAAGCCCTACATAGTTGGTTGATAACTGAGATTTTCGAACTGCATGATCCAAACGTTGCCGCTCCAGTTAGATTGGAAACACGAATGGCGAGCTCCTGATGCATGGTGCTAACGCTGCAGCTCTAGACGGGATAGCAGTGCGAATAAGTGAGCGAGAGGTGCAAATCATGAATTCAAAAACAGAAACTGAGTAGGATTGCTTGATTTTTGACATGTTGTTTCTTTCAAGGATATTAATCTCTTGTAGAAAAAGGCATGAGTGTCAGTGAAGTCGATACATCAGGACAAATGACTTAAGTTTCGAGTACTAGGAGAAAGGTGATGTTCTCTGTTAAAATGGTCAAGTCATTAGCCGCAAAGATATATATATATATATATATATATATATATATATATATATATATATATATATATATATATATATATATATATCATGGGCTGTAAACGGCTAGAATTCTTTTTCATAAATCAAAGATTTTTCTAGAAATTAGTTAAACTTGGCTCAATGAGTTGCTTTCAACTGCAGTTTAAAGCCTGTTCCGAGTTCTTGTAGGTTCGAAAGTGTGAATTTATAGGCTTGAAGGAAACCTATTCCAATGGAAGCGGAAAAAAGTTATAGACATGTAAATCATTTACAAAAAAGATGGGAATAGTGGAGCGACATTCATATTTAAAATCTGAATTTTTATTGTTCGACTTTTTACACAGCACAACTTTAAGAATTTTATTCTTATCTGGCTCAGAAAATTTTCAATCTGGGCTAACCTAATTGCTCTGGGCAAAAAAGCATGAGTGAGATGAGTCAGGAAATAAGCCTTGCTTGATGTAATGTATGTAAATACATGTCAATGTAACGCGGTCCGCTCGTTTTCCACGTCGTTTGAAGTAATGCTTTTTTTTCAATGTTTGAATTATTCTAAGACATGGTTGGTTTTAAAAAAACTAAGTGTAATGGAGATTAGTATAATATCAAAGCGATCCACTAAAGAATTAGAAGTAGCGTTCGTGTCAAAGGTTTTCAATCAGGAGAGTTTTCAAATCAGGAGAGTTTTTAATCGATTTATTTTTTCGGCTTTTGCATGAGATTCAAGCGGCTTGTGTCATGCTCGAGCCACTCTTACTTTTTTCCATTCATTATAATGAAAATCAGGCGAGCATGAGAAAAATAGGCAACTGAAACTTTCATATAGAAAAGCTTGCCCGGTACGATTAAGTGTTAATGATAATCTTTTTTGTCAATCCGACTTTTGTACGTTCGTCAGGAACATGCACAATTCTTATTTGATACTGAGCGGGTTATTTATTAATTCATCAAGTACAGGGAAAGAACGGCTTTAGCGAAGGAGAGAAGAGGGCATCTCAGTGTTTTGGTATCCCGTTGTTAGATTGCTGGGAGAGAACTGGCTCCCAGCAGAGTGTTCTGGGGATGTACTGGGTAATGGACCAGTTCGGCAATCATTAGTCTTAATTTCGCAACACAGAGAAGCCTATAAATCGAGCTATCGGGCTAAAATTAAAGTAGTTATCACTGTAAACTGGTATTTTATTGGTATATCACTCGCTCCGGGTAAGATAGATGACTGGGTTTGGCTTCACCCTCTATGTAGAATAACTCTTGTAAAGTTCGTGGACTTTGTCACGTAAATGCACTTCTTGATCGTTTTCTCCTTGACAACCTTTAGTTCTTCAACCTGACGTCTTAGTACTAGGCTCATGGGAATCTGCCATCGAAAACCTTGAAGTACTTTGACTCTAATCGATCATTTTTTGCTGCTTTCTGATTGGTTGATCACGTTAAACTTTTTGTAAGGTAAAACTTCCTTTTTTCGAATCTTTTGTCGTTAAAAAAAGTTTAGTCTCCCGTAGGATTTTTCGAAAGTTTTTTCTGTCGTCAGTTTCTCTTATAACTCTTCTCTTAGGTGAGTTCTGGGGCCGTATGCACGTACCAGTTTTGGTGGGAAATGATGAAGAAAACAGTGTTAAGTGTTCTAAGATAATCAATCATTTATTCCAATTCACATGATAGAATAGCACATATGTACATACATGCATTGATGAACTTGGATCGCTGTCACGGATGTGAGTTCAGCTATATTCGTTAAACATTTCAAAACAAATTATAGAAAGGGAAATTGTAGAAACAATTTATGGAGACAAAACAAATACTGTTTTCTTCATCATTTTCACCAATAATGTTACGTGCATACGGCCCCTGATGTTATGGCGTTCAGTCAGAAGGAGAAATTTATGGAAGGAAACCCTTGTACATCAGACAGACAAAGATATCAGTAGTATTATCGGAGACCCCCTGCTCTCTATTCTCCAGAATGGAATCGGAAGCTTTATCCAAGAATTCCCCGGGGCTTTTCGTTGTGTCTACGCATAGTTTTTTTCACGAGGAAGAGAAAAAGATACAGATATAGAGAGAGAGTGATAAAGAGGAAGAAAGATGGAAAGAGAGAAAAAAAGAGAGAAAATAATACAGATCAAATAGAGAGAGAGAGAAACCGAGAGAGAAAGAGAGAGAAAAAAAAATGGGACAGAGAATCTGAAAAAAAGAGAAAAGACTGAAGAACGATAGAGAGAGAGAAAGAGAAAGAGAGAGAGGGGGAGGGAGAGGAAGAGAGAGAAGAGAGAGGAAGTAGATAGAGAGAAACTGAGAGAGAAAAAGAGAGAGAGAAAGAAAGGAACAGAGATTCTGAAAACAGAAGAGAAAAGACTGAAGAACGATAGAGAGAGAGAGAGAAAGAGAGAGAGAGAGGGAGGGAGAGGAATAGAGAGAGAAGAGAGAGGAAGAGGGGAAGAAAACGAGGGAGACGGAGAAAGAGTAAAAGAGAGAGAGAGAGCGAAAAGGAATGAAGAAAGATACATTGTAACGTATAATAGATAGGAAGAAAAAGACAGAAACTTTGAGAGTGAGAGAGAAAGAAGAGAGATTGAATAAGACATTGATGGAGAAAGTAATAAGAAGAGAGAAATAGATTGAGATGAAAAGATAAGAAGACGGAAAGAAAGTGTGTAGAAGTGCTGTGGAGACAAAAGAAGGAAAATGATAATAAAGATATATATTATAAAGATATTTTAAATAAAGATAACAAAGATATAAAAAATGATAATAAAGATATATATTGAAAAAATAGATTTTCAAGCAAGTGAGGTCAAGAAAAACTTTCAAAGAACATCTCTCTCCCTCTTTCTCTCGCTTTCTCTTCCTCTCTCTCTCTCTTTCTTCTTCACTTCCCCTTTCAGTCTCAGTCACTCTATTTTTTCTTTATTTTTCTATCTTTACAATGTCTCAATCTCTATATGGAAAACTTCCCCTCAGTGAGTCTCTCTCTGCTTCTAGCGTTCTCTATCTCTTCATAGCCCTTCACACTCACACTCCATTGCCCCTACTGGGCACTTTATTCTTTTCTCGTCTATTGATCTTCAATCCCTTTGTAACTCTTTGTATTCTTCTGCTCTCTCTCTCTCTCCTCTCTTTCTCTAGTTCTCTCTTTCGTTCTCTCTTTATATTTCGCTCTCTATATTTCCATAGTCGCGCCCACAAAGCACGGCTTCAATTATATCGTCCGCTGCAGCTCACGCGTGTTTGCGGTGTCTCGCGTGCAAAGTCACAACCAGCGGCCACCACTCGTACTCGGCCGCATCACAAGGCGATGCGTCGGCTGCACGGCTTGGCGTGATGCGTGATGGTGCAATCGGGCCGTTTTAATGGCCGAGAGAAGATAAAAAGAAGAAGAAACTGTTGCTTGGCCGCTAATTGCTTGATTTTGCGGCTCAATATGAGCTTTGGTATTTTCATGATGGTTTCTCCACGATCTTCAGAAATCTGTTGGGACCACTTTGATGTCAACTACCGCAACCAGTGTATGAATGGTTAGTTTCTTTTCTTTCTACATCAGTTGAACATTTTCAAGGATCTTTACCCTTTATCAAGACTAATCTAACGGGTTTCCCTGTACAGGCCACTTATCACAGAAAGAAAGAGATGTTTCTGGTAAGATGAAGGTGGATGGGTTCGATTCCACATCAAAGCCTATCCTTTGTCTGTGAAGGCGGATGGGTTCGACTCCACCTCAAAGCCTATCCTCTATCCTTTTTTTCACAGATACAGTTTTTATGCGCATTACCCATCCTATGTCTCTACCCGAAACCGAATTATTCATTCATTCTGAGAAGGTATTGGGTTTTTAAGGAATTTTTGTAAATGTCAAGGATGGTTTGGGTAACACGGTTTAAAATCTCACAAGCAGTGCTAACGACAGGATTCCTCTATTTCGGGTAATAGAATTTACGGCCAATTGGAGAATCGCATATTAGAGATGAAGAAACATAGAAAATTTAAAAACTGGGAAATGTATTAAACTCTGGTTTTTTCATCTAGGGTTTATGAAATTCATTCATAATGTGTAACCAGTAAATGCAACATTCAAGACGAAAACGGTTGTGTTCAATTCCGCACCAGGAATCAGTTTGGTTCATAATCAAAACTTTTGAGCATAGGAATTACAGAAAGGAGTTTATTCACTCAAAGCGATTTAGTAATTTTTACATGAAATAAACTACAAGAATAACGACAGCTAAAGAGAACCTAGTTTAAGTACAAGAAAATTTGAGAATGTCAATTAGATATTTGTTCTGGTTGGGATTCAAGTGAAACATGCTATCACAAGTATAAATATTCAGACTTTTAAATTTATATGCGGACTTTTTGTGATTTAGTGTTTCATTATTGTGCAGCGGCAGTAAGTTGATAACTATCACAAGTATAAATATTCAGACTTTTAAATTTATATGCGGACTTTTTGTGATTTAGTGTTTCATTATTGTGCAGCGGCAGTAAGTTGATAACTATCACAAGTATAAATATTCAGACTTTTAAATTTATATGCGGACTTTTTGTGATTTAGTGTTTCATTATTGTGCAGCGGCAGTAAGTTGATAACTATCACAAGTATAAATATTCAGACTTTTAAATTTATATGCGAACTTTTTGTGATTTAGTGTTTCATTATTGTGCAGCGGCAGTAAGTTGATAATAAAACAAAAAGGATGAGGAGCGTTGCAACGATATATCCAAGTACTGCTAAAGCCCCCTTCCCCTTTTTCTCTCTCTCACGTTTTTGATGAAAACAGAAGTACAGAACGTTCTTTGAATGAATTCTTTTTAAATGATTTGAAGTTGAGTGATTTGACGTACAAAAAAGTGTGGAAAATTACACATATACTTTTCAAAGTATGACTATTCATACTTGTAGGTTATTAGCATTCATACTTACATAGTATATGCACGCCTATTTATAAAATTTCGCTTAATTAGTAGGAATAGTCATACTTTCAAATGTATATGTGTCATTTTCCATACCTATTATTTGTTTGTATGATATATTGAACGTTTAACCCTTTTGTTGAATGTCCTCATCTTCTAATAAATTTCTTCCAGGCAGTTATTCATTCCATTCCGAGTTTGGACAAATGGGGATGAAGTCAATTCGTTCCCTTTTCTGCTCTTCCCTGTCTCTTTTTCTTTCGCTTCTTCTGTTTCGATTTCTTATCAATACTTCATCCCCTCTTACTTTTATTATTCAACTCTCCTCTTTCCACTTATCTCTCTATTCGATAGTTATTTTTCTATTTCTTACTTCTTTCTTTTTCCACTAGTTTCATTTCTCCTTCTCAACACTATTTTTTTTCCTTTTTTCGTTTCTTGTTGTTAGTCTCCAGGGTGGAATTGTAGAACTTCCAAGTCTGGTGAATAATTCTATCTATAGAGGGTGAGTGCAAGGCAGAAAGTTGCGTTTAACGCCAGAAGAACATCAGTTAAACTTTGTCTCTATTCATCTTATTCAATCTTTTTCCTCTTTACTCTGTCTCTCTCTATATATATATCTCTCTCTCTCTATCTCTCTCTCTATCTCTCTCTTTCTCTATCTATCTCTCTCACTCTCTCTCTCTCTATCTCTCTCTCTCTCTCTCTCTCATTTTCTTTGTTTTTCTTTTTATATCTCTCACCTCCCCTGCCTCTCTCTTTCAATCTATTATATTTGTTTCTCTCAATCTCCAGCACTCTCTATTTCTTCCCTCAATTTCTATTTTCTCTGTTTCTTTTCCCTTTTTATCTTTTGTTTTCTCTCTGTTTCTCACCTTCACGAAACTTCGTACCTTTATGCTTTTCTATTTTCCAAGTTTTCTTTAACCACCTCCACTTTAACAATGGCTTCTCCTCTCTCCGCCTCTCTATACTCTACTTCTCTCATTTATTCTCTCTCTTTTTCTCTTTCTCTCTCTCTTTCCCTTCTAATCTCTCTCTCCTCGGAACTTTCTTTATCTCACTCTCTTGCCATTTCTCTTCCGCATATGATATTATTATTTTTCTATTTTCTGTCTCTTTCCTCTTCAGCTGCTTTCTTAACCCACTCAGCCATTTTAAATTTGGTTCTATACATCGTACATAGTACCTTCGCCTATAAATACTCAACTGAATGTAAAACAGCTGAACGGCAAACCACAAATGACTCACTGTTCGGAGTCGAAGCCTCAAATGACTCACTGTTCGGAGTCGAAGCCACAAATGACTCACTGTTCGGAGTCGAAGCCACAAATGACTCACTGTTCGGAGTCGAAGCCTCAAATGACTCACTGTTCGGAGTCGAAGCCACAAATGACTCACTGTTCGGAGTCGAAGCCACAAATGACTCACTGTTCGGAGTCGAAGCCTCAAATGACTCACTGTTCGGAGTCGAAGCCTCAAATGACTCACTGTTCGGAGTCGAAGCCTCAAATGAGAAGAACGACCTTCATAGAAAAACATGAATGAAAATATTAAAGTGAATTGAGTAATCGAATGAGACCTCATCTTGAAAATCATGAAACATCTTCCACATCAGGTGCTTCTACTCTCATGTTCTTCTCATTCTTGAGTTTGCTTCTCCAGTATGGTCTCTTTTCACCAAAAACGATATTAGGAAATTAGAAAGAGTTTCTCACATTTTCATTAAACTATTGTATCAGCGGTATGAGCTTTTCTTTAAGAATCATATTGTTCAACCGTCTTATCATGAGCGTCTATGTCATCTCAACTTGCCTTCTCTCGTCTACGTCATCTCAACTTGCCTTCTCTCCATTTGAGACGTGTCATGATCGATATTATTTTGGCATTCCACATCATTAGATGTGATGTGAATGTACGGGTAAGCGCTTTTTATGTATTTCTCCCGTCTCGAGGTAGAATACATATCATCCTTCTATCTGGCCATAAGAAAGTTCAACATTTTGAATCTGAAGAACTTATTCGGCTACCGCATGTCCAGATTCCTGAATAAGCTAGGAAATATGACATCCAGCCATCTCAATCAGAATTTTTTCAAGAAGTTTCTTCTATCTTACCGTAATCTACTGAGGATCTTTGATGTGTATGTGGAGAATTTATAAGATTTAAAACTTTCTCGATAACAAATACAAATTGTTTCGTTCTTTGAATCAACCTGACTCAGTTCCGAATTGTATTTGAATCAAATCATCACTATTATACATGATATTTGTATAACACGATTCATATATGTAACTGTGATTTTCTTTTTTGGTTGTTGTTCGAGTCATTTCATTTAATTTTATGATCATAATCTATCATGCTCATTTTCTCTACACATTTTCCTGTCTCAGTTTAGCTTCACGCCATATCCTCCAACTTGATTTCACATATAACTATGTTTTGAAATAAATAAAAACACAAGCCTTTTTCCTTTTAAAAACACAACTAAAATAACCATCACAATTTTCTTTCTCAAATCGTTCACCCCCCATGAGAATCTCTTCAAAATGGCTTCCAGATGTATACGACGTATTAACTGATTAATAATCTTCCTCGCGCTTGTTCCCGCCTCGCGGCAGGGTACGCGCTCCCTGAGATGCAGGACAGGCCTATCCTGGTGGAACCAGTGGCTGCCTGCTAGATCACTGCTAGTGTGAGTAGCAGCAGTGGGGAGAGTCAGATTCGTGCATGAGCACTACCAACATTTATTAACCCCCTTGGTTAACGTATTTGGTTAACGTTAACTGTTAACGTATTAACTGATTATTACAAGGAAAACCAACGAATTAAAGCAACGCATAAGATGCCAAAACAACCAGCAGAATGAATGTATACAATGCCATGAATGGGAACATTGACACTCATGTACTTTCAACGTCATTTTTGAGGGCGCTGGGAGCAGCGTCACTACTTCGACCACGCTTCGCTTACCTGCCGGCAGTTCTGGTACGACGGATGCCGATCTCCTTCTAGGTCAGCCAGATTCTTGGTTAAGGGCTTGGGGCTCAGATTGATATATAACGAAAGAGGAGGGGCTGTGGGGAACACAGTACAAGTAGAAGGTGCGTTACCATTAAGTCATAACCAGAAGAATCAGTAAGAGGCGCGCTACCATAGAGCCTTAACCAAAGACTGAAATAACGCTGATTTGAATTACCAGAAAACCTCAATTACGATTCGGGAATATGGTCTACCATTACATAATTTTTTAATCATAGAATCGAGCTTTTTATTTTCATCCTGAATCTTCCTGTTTTTCTGTCTTCAACTAAATTCTCACTGAGTGAACGTGACTGTAGCAATGAATGATTTATAAACATAAACATATAAATGAGAATATAGCTAATGTATAATTATAAGACAATAAATAAATTCGATATGTTAGAGCTATTTAACTTTCGACATATATCATTTGAAGTAGTTGATGCATTTGTTGCTCACTCATAAAAGATTACGAAAACTTAATTTGAAGTTTTTTTTTTGTGAGAATAGTTTCAAAGTGACAAAAATCTAGAAATTATTTTTATGAGTTCATGATGAAGAGAAGAAGCCTCGAATAGACTGATTGGAAATTTTAACTTTTTTCAATCATTCAGTTATAAAAATACTTCATTTATACTCATTGAAGTAATAACTAGACAAGTTTCCAGGAACATGTTCGAAGACTCGCTTACCTGCCAATGGCTGTGCGAGTCTCAGCCCATGTACAAATCAAGTCAGTTTTGTTCTTTTTCTAATCGAAGGGCCTACAGAAGTCCCAAAACTTGTTTGCATAGGTAGCTCATTGGCTCGCCAGGAATGCACACATCCGGGTTCGGTTCCTGCCGCAGCAAAAAAATTTGCACGAGTTTCTACGAGCATTCTTCGATCCTCTGTTGACAGTATTCTCAGTGACAGCTTTTTAAGAGTTTTAGTTTCTACTCAGTGAACTTCAACCGACATGATGATGTTGATGTCAGTTAACGAGTAAGCTGGCTTTTCCAGTACCAAGGCCCTTTTTTGGAATAGTTCGATCGTCATAACGAATGAGAGTCATCATTACCATCCGAAGCTCCTTAGTTTCAACTGAATCAATCCCAGCTGAGATTATGAATGTTGACGACAGTTAACAAGTAATCGGATTTTCCCGGAACAGGGTCCTGTCTGGAAGATTTCGATCACCATTACAAGGATATGTGCAATGGAGGACGTTGGCGACAACAGTTCTACTTCGATCGGAACTCAAAGGTTCATTCATTACTCTTCCTCTCTCGAACTCTCCCTGTTTCTCACTCTCTTGCTAAATATTTTTCTCTCTCAAAATTATTTTTTCTTTCTCTTCCTAACTCTTTATTTCTTTCTTTGTCCCTCTCACTCACTATCTCTGAATTAATCTCTCTCTCTCTCTCTCTCTCGCTCTCCCTCTCTCTCTCTCGCTCTCCCTCTCTCTCTCGCTCTCTGTTGTACGGGCCTTAAAATGTGCATTTATCATGTGTGCGTGTGTAGCTCAGTGGGGAGAGCATTCGCCCGGAACGCGAAAGGTCACGGGTTCGGTTCCCGTCACACCACACGATTTTTGCACAAGTTTCTACGAACAATCCGCTCCTCTGCTCGGTATAAAAATCCGTTGCTTGAGAGCAACGAGGAGTAGGGAATACTCTTATTTACATGGGGGCCGAACCGGGATGAGAAGAGAGGATAAAAAGAGAAAAAGAAAAAAAAAGAGAAAAAAGAAGAAAACCCGAGCATGAGCTAGTTCGCAGAAACAAAGGCGCCTAGACCTCTGACCCTAGACCTCGAGAGACCTCGGTGTTGAGAGGGGGGCATGTTGTACGGGCCTTAAAATGTGCATTTATCATGTGTGCGTGTGTAGCTCAGTGGGGAGAGCATTCGCCCGGAACGCGAAAGGTCACGGGTTCGGTTCCCGTCACACCACACGATTTTTGCACAAGTTTCTACGAACAATCCGCTCCTCTGCTCGGTATAAAAATCCGTTGCTTGAGAGCAACGAGGAGTAGGGAATACTCTTATTTACATCTCCCTCTCTCTCTCTTTCTTTATCGGATGAGGTTTCCCATCAGAGCGTCAAGAGTCAGTCAGAGCTTGAGGCAAAGCTGATTTGTTGTGGTCTCACCAACTTTCTATCTCACTTACTTACTATCTCACCAACTTTTGGTTTGCCGTTCCTCTATGTCTATGTTCAACGCTCTCGCTCATACAATATCAGTTACTGGAAAATGGAAAGAATGGCACGGAAGTCTAAAATATAGCGCTTCAGTACCGTGACATTCATTCATTCATTCATTCATTCTTTATTCCGTGCACACATGATATGATATTAAAACAATAATGATTGCGGATATGCATGGACTATCTTTCTAGTGGCGGTGTATGTATGAGCGAACGGTCGATTGATTTAAGGGGAAGGGAAAGGGAGGGGGGAGAAAAATGTATTGATGAATAAAAATTAGTTATTCAACAATCAAAAACACGAGAAAGAGGCACAACAACATGAACATGCGAATTCAGTATATTCTTTTTGAATATGTTGCTATTAGGTTCTTTTACTATTTCGTAATCCAAAGAATTATATACTGATAATTGTCGAGAAACACATGTGTATAAGAAAGACTGGTTGATATTGTTAGGCGTAACAAGACGCAGAGGATGATAATGTCGGGAAAAACGATCAACATCAGTTATCTGATATAAATTTTAAGTATCTATTTAGCATTTCTGATGTATAAATTTATGAATAAAAGTAAGGTGAGCAACAGCTCGGCGATGTTCGAGGGTTTGAAGGTTCAGAATGGATAATCTCTGAATACGGAAGTGCCGGATGGCCGGCTCTCAGTAGAATTCTTCTCGTAAAAGAACGTTGAATTTTCTCGAGCATTTCCAGAGCTCTAGACCCGCAGATGTCGGGTTCCAGAGCTCGCTAGCGTATTCTAAAAGGGAAAATACATAAATTTTGAAAGCAGAGGTCAGGAGAGAGATGGCGACTTGAAAGCTTTCAGAATCATATTAACAACAGATGACGGCACTTTTCACTTATATGGTTCACATCGATCACAATGCGAACAAAAAACTACCGTGGCATAATCTTTCTGTTACTTTGTAATTTTTTGAGTGAGTAGAAAGCATCGTCGACTCTCTGCTTCCAGTCAAAAGTCAAAAACTCAAAAATTCATTTCAAAAGTTGAAAATTACAGAAGTGCGTCCCATTCTGGTATGACGGTTGTCGAGGCAGCAGTCAAAACATCTTCCAAGACGAACTCAGCTGCACGAAAACCTGCGAAGAACCGGCTAAAAGAGACCGTATGTTACACAAAGCTTGTTCATAAGGGCTCAATAGAAATAATCACACACTCAAAGTTTTTGATGCCTAAGAGAGGCTTCGTTTTGGAAAGATCACAATAAATTCAAACACTATTAGTTTTGGATGCAACAAATAGAGGCTTCTTTTCGGATGTTTAAAACATGGCTTACTCTTATCTTGTGTTGATAGTAACGAATCAAAAGAATAACCATGAAGAATGTTCCATAAATAGTCTTCAAGAAAGAATTAAGAAAAAATTGGATAGATGTTTATTGTATACTTTCTAGTCTTATGAACAATCTAGACTAATCTTATGAACAATCTAGAAAACAAACAACATTCTAGACTAGTCTTATGAACAATCTAGAAAAAAAACAACACTCTAGACTAGTCTTATGAACAATCTAGACTAGTCTTATGAACAATCTAGAAAACGAACAACATTCTAGACTAGTCTTATGAACAATCTAGAAAACAAACAACATTCTAGACTAGTCTTATGAACAATCTAGAAAAAAAACCGTTCAATTCTAAACATTCTTGTATTCATTAGTATGCAGCTGAAACAGATTTTTTTGAATGATTAGTCGTTCCAATATTACCTTGCACACCCCTTTATCAGTTTTTTTTTCATATTAAGTTTATACAAACCTTTGAATTTTTGACATCATGCCAAGTCGTCTCGTCGTATCGTCCGATAAGTACCCTTTAATGAGCCTAATTGGAAAGAGAAAGTCGTTGTTACGCAGCGTACACTTGAATTCCATGGGTTGACAGGCTGGAGAGAAAATAAGAAAAAAACCGCGAATTATTTGGTCCGTTTTATTTGATTGGATATAATTCTGGCCTTTTTTCAAACTTAAGTGACTTAAGCCAAACTCAAGTGATACAGTAAGACTCAAACAGTCAAACCAGAGAGGTAACATATATGTCAGAAGAGAGAAAGAGAGCCAGAGAGAAGCAGAAATATATAGAAAAAAGAGAGAAAGATTGTAAAGAGGAACGGTTTGCAAAAACGAAATTATTCCTTTAACTTCAACTGTAATTATCCTTACACTGATATCCGTATCTTCGTTAGAATACCTTAACATACATATTGATTGAAGTGAAGTACTTAAATATAATACTTTGGCTCTAAGCCATAAACCGTTCCATTTCATTTCCGTTCTCGAGCTGTTTAATCTTTGCTATAGCAAGTTTCGATTCGGTTCAAAAAATTGATTGGTTTCACGAGTGTCGTTTTGGTTCAAGAGTTTCGATCGATTTTAGTTCCGTTTTGGAGTGTGCACTTCCGTTCACAGGTCTCCCGCCATTGCCACGCATACCTCTTCATGCACCCGGTCGGCCACCGTCTCCACCTCGTCCTCCGGAAATAACTCATCCCTATAATCGAGTAAACCCGTACGGTACCAGACAGCACCCTGATCCGCGCCGACCATACCAACCTCTGCCTCGCTACGATCCACGCACCCGTAATGATGCACGTTTGCGAGCGCATGTCACAGTTTGGCCCCAGCACAACATACACGCTGCTACACAAGTCCCGACCTCAAAACAGATTCCACGAGTTTCAGCCATCCAGCCGTGGCACACGAATGACAAAGCGTTGATGAAAGAGCGGCTAGGAGAAGTTTTTAGTCAGTCTGGTTTTGGGGGTTTTGGGGTTTTGGGGGTTTTGGACAAATACTGAATTCAGAATAACCTTTAGAACTTTCCGGGGCGTTTGCTGAAACCGAATTAGTTGTTAGTACATATATAAGAAGCAAGAAAGCAAAATGCTAATTGTTGAATAGAAAAATCGAGAAACAAGCAAAGGATACCATTTACTTGCTACTTTAATGTCAATCGGTTTCGTTGTAATCGTTCATCGGTTCGCATTGAAAAGACTTCATTCAGAGCCCAATTTGACCAATGTGTGTGAGACGACGAATCCGTGCAAGAACAACGCGACGTGCATCTTCGCTTGGAAGAAGAACACCTACTACTGCAAGTGCAAACCCGGCTGGACTGGGTCCCATTGTACAGAAGTCATGGGTAGGTTAAACTATTTTGTTTCAACTTCAATTTCATATGTATTCAAGCGCTTTATTCTCGATTTCATGGAATAAAAAACACCTTTGTTCCGAACGACTGTGTTCGAGTCTCCGGTTCTCGAGGACGAGGATGAGAACGTAAAATGTAGGTTGGATTGGCTTGGAAACCACGGTTCCAAAAAATCCTCCTTGAATCTGCGCGATAGCAATGAAGAACTAGTAATGAGTCGCCATCGGTTGTTTAGATTAAGTTATTTAGTTATTTTATTTAGATTTAGTTATTTTCAATTGTACGTGATACTTTTGCGGAGGCGAAATTAGGGAGAACGTTAAAAGTATATTTTGAAGAAAAAACCTGAACTAATTTGAAAAATGGACAGATTCTACCCGGTAAGTGGCTCGTGGTTGCTGATAGTTGTCGTAGAAATTTCATTATGACAACAGAACTTTATCTTTATCAATGTACGCAAGCAATGACGGCATTGGACTTCTCTTCATAATCACTATGCTCCAAAAGTGCAGAACTCTTTACAAAGTCTTTCTTATTAAACAAAAATCATTAGTGAATCAACTTGCAGTTTTCGAATTATAAAAGGGCTTGCAGTTTATTTGGACGAGCTCGCATTGTAAATTAGTCATAGTTGAGAACTCATGGATGAGGAATTGAGAAAAAAGGAGAACATTTATACAAAAATGATGAGTTAGTCAGCCTACTTTGTGGAGTTTGCAGGACAGTTTCTTTGAGGCTAAATCAATAAACTTTCAGAAACTTCCAAATTCCGAGTTTTATGTATTAACTTTTCATAGTGATACATACTCGGTAAAGCTCGATATGGTACAGTAAAAGTTCTTTCAAGAATAATGGTTTTAGGATCGTGTATCAATGTTCAAACACGGTTTCTACCTATCCATTCTCGACCTATTTCCAGGTTTTGACTGCTCCGACCCATTTCAACATTTCTTTCCATGCTACTTTCATCCAATTCTCCACTCTAGTGAGCCAATGCTAGAAGTTGACCAATGCGACACGTTTCCAGACTTCGACCCCTGCGCCCTCTTCCCCTGCCGACATGGATCGACTTGCAAGGCCAAGACTGAGAAGGGCAAGACTACTCACGAATGCTTCTGCCCGACCGGTTACGGTGGCCCGAACTGCGATCAGAGTTGGTGCACTTTACACTTTATAGTTTGCCAGCGCTTTTTTTGTTCTTGCACAAGATATGTTTTACCAAATCCGTATCTACACTCTATATCATGTGACGATTTTTCTTTCGAAAAAGTTTGAAAGAGCTGAGATCCAACTTTGGAGAATAAATTGGTCGGAGAAAAGGGTTATTTTTGTCTCGGTTTCAAGTTAATTTTTTTGTACGCACTAGTTTTCTCTGATACTCAGCTCTTTGTCCGCTTTCAAAGATTTTCTTCATGTCTTCAAACAGATTGAACGCAGGGCAGCTCTATTTGAAAAAAGTGAGGTAATTGTTTTGGTAACGAGCTCGATTGTTTTGGTAACGAGATCGATTGTTTTGGTAACGAGCTCGAATCAAATTGAGCGATGAGGGCCTGTAATAAAAAAGGTCTATGATTCAAAAAAAAAGTCCACTGAGAGAGATCGAACCCAGGTATGAATGCCGAGCATGATTTGTTGCTTTGTACACAGTTTTGTTCTACTGCACACAAAAAATTATGGAAAATTACAGATATACATTTGAAAATGTCAATATTCATACAAATTATTACCATTCAATTGGTTCATATTATATAAATTATTACCATTCATACTTATATGCTCGCCTATTGATAATTTTTTTACTTTATAAGTTTGAATAGTCATACTTTCAAATGTATATGTGTAATTTTCCAAACTTTTTTGTGTGTGGAGATCATAGGTCATACATGGAGTTCTCTCTTTCCTCGGGTTATCATGAGAACATGATTTGAACTTCCACTATTCCCTCCATGAGAACCTGAATAGATTCGAATAAGGGCTCTAAATGTCCTAAGCTTCAATTTGGAGCATTTTAATGGGTAAATAGACATAAAATTCTTGTATAAACTTTTTGAGAGCCATGCGACGTCAATCCTTGCCATAACAACGGGACTTGCCGCACCACAACGGCCGCTTCGAGCTTCTTCTGCGACTGCCCACCCGCTTTTGGAGGGAAGCACTGCGAGTTCGGTGAGATCCTTCAACTTTATGACAACTGTTCCTCGGTATTTTAGCGGGACATTACTTGTTCCCGGTAAAAATACGACTAGGTTCGATCAAAACCCATGGACTTGTTTTTTTCGAGCGATAATTTTGTTATATTCCGTTTAGAACTGAAGCGTCTTGGTCACGAACCATTGTAAGTAAGTTGGTGTTTCGATGAGAAAGGTTGGTTGTTCCGATCAGAAAGACAGGGTACAAGCTGGAATCTCTCGTGGTTTATACTTACTAAGATAGACCGTTTCATTTTTGTAGAATTTTAATGGAAAAAATAACGAAAGTGCATAGACACATAGGGGCGATATAAAATAGTACGCGTTGACTCTAATTTTACTTTCACCACAGGCTTATCGGAATGAAACCCTATAATGAACAAAAAACAAATAGTGTTCTTCAAAACTAGAAACTCCTGCTTTTCGAATAACCTTGATGTACGGATCCGATTCTAAATCTATTTTTTGCTCACTAAGCAATTACTCATCTTGTCAACCGGAATCATCAACTCACATGGAGAATTGACACATAGTAATTGTCGAAATGCGCTACGAACTGAATGTTCGTTCCATGTAAGGAGACGCTGATAATGTGCTGATATATAATAACTTAAGAAATCAGAAAACGAAGTAAGAAAGGGAACAAACATGTTAAGCGAATAGAGAGTATAAAAATGAATAGTTGGTAAACTAGAAATATTTATGAGATATCACAAAGCAAATGGAAGGTTATTTGTTTCATGAAAAAAGTTTTTTTTTTTTGCAGAACTATTGCCAAGTATTCATAATCCCCCAAAACCCCTTCAACCTTATCGGTAGAGAAATGAAAACAGCATGAAAATACGCCGTCCATTTGGTTCGTGAACAAAACTTTACGATCAACCTCAAAAAGAAACATTCTCTACTGAGCGTTTGAACAAAGTAAAACTGGTTCAGAAATCGGCGCGATCCCTCAGAACAAATATGGGAAGCACGTTCAGCAAGTGTCAAGTGGACAGGCCGAGTGGGTGGAGGACCTAAAGGTTATACTGAGGCCAAATCTGAAGGTTTTACCGGGCTCAAATGAGAAATTAAACTGGGGAAAAACCTAAAGTTTGTTCGGAGGAAAAACTTGAATGTTATACTGGAGCCAAACCTAAAGGTTAAACTAAGGTCAAATCTAAAGGTTGTATTGGGGTAGAACTTAAAGGTTATACTGAATCCAAACCTAAAGGTTAAACTAAGGTCAAATCTGAAGGTTGTATTGGGGTAGAACTTAAAGGTTATACTGGAGCCAAACCTAAAGGTTAAACTAAGGTCAAATCTGAAGGTTGTATTGGGGTAGAACTTAAAGGTTATACTGGAGCCAAACCTAAAGGTTAAACTAAGGTCAAATCTGAAGGTTGTATTGGGGTAGAACTTAAAGGTTATACTGGGGCCAAAGCGTAAGGTTATCATGGGATCAAACCTAAAAGTTATACTGAGGCCAAACCTTAAGGTTACACTGGGGCCTAACCCAAGTGGTGCCAGTTGCTAGCTTCGCTAGTTAACGGGCAGCGTCAAAACATTAGGCTTACTTCCTCGATAATAACATGCACAGTACGTCTTTGAGATGTTGAATTGAGATTAGGCTTCTCAATGTAAGGTAAAATTAGCGTAGAGTGAGAAATGAAAGAAGGTTTGACGCACAAGACAAGTTTTTGAGTCTATTTAAGAAAAGTTATATAATTGCTCGTCGCTCCGGCGCTAGTCGTCTCGAAAAAATCGTTGAAAAACACGAGAACTTATTTGTTTATGTTCAGCGACGTTTCAAAGCCCCCAGCAATTCAACACCGGGTACCGTCTCTGATGAAGAATATAAAGGTTAAGCTGGCAGAAGAGTTATGTATAATGTTTTGGAAGAGTAACTTTCATCATGAGAGCCTTGGAGTATGTGATTAGTTTCCATGAAAATTCCAAAAATTTGAAAACTGAAAATGAAATATATTTTCAATTAAACGATTGTTTTTCAATGTGCTGTTCCGCTGTAATGTATGTAAGTATAATAAAAATTCTGATCTCTATCTCATGTAACTGAAATTTTCGGAATCTCTTTGACTCACATAACGTTTTGTTCAATATAAATGTTTATCAAGAGAACCATTTGTAAATATCATTTAAAAATTCTCTCAGATCCCGAAACGCGCAAGCAAGAACGCGAACAGCGCCAACGAGAAGAGGATGAGGCGAAACTCAAGCAGAGGATGGTCAGTTCAATTATTTTGAAGAAGTTAATAAATATCAACGAAGAAAAACATCACAACTCTTATTTTAAACAAATAATGAATGAGTGGCTTTGAGGGAGATTCTTAAGTCATTCATTCGATTATTTTTCTTGTATTTTCATCAATAAAGACAATTTACGCTCAACTTTATCTCGTTTTGCACATTTTATAGAAATTTATTTTTATTCAAAATCATAAGAAAAGTTCGAAGTCCTATTCAAAAATGATACATTCTCAATTTGGTCGAGTTTCTTTTACGTAGTTGCCACATAATTGCTACTAAGATCCAGTTTTTTCATACATTTCTGGGGACCTTTAGACAATTCGTTTACAAATTTGAAATCCAGTTCCTGTTTCGTTCTCAAAAAATCCTTACTTTTTTATTATAAAATCGCGAAAACATTTGGATGGTGAATGTGAATAGGTCTGGTAAACTCTTCGCGCTTAAACTAAGGAAACAGTCTGTAGTTGTTTTATTTCATCCAAAAAAATCAACAAAGTCGATACAGTTTTGAAGTGAACCACAATGATATATGTATTGATCGTGAAATGAGTAAAGTCTTCCGAAACAGTGGGAACTTAATAGGACTTGATCGTGAAATGAGTAAAGTCTTCCGAAACAGTGGGAACTTAATAGGACTTGATCGTGAAATGAGTAAAGTCTTCCGAAACAGTGGGAACTTAATAGGACTTGATCGTGAAATGAGTAAAGTCTTCCGAAACAGTGGGAACTTAATAGGACTTGATCGTGAAATGAGTAAAGTCTTCCGAAACAGTGGGAACTTAATAGGACTTGATCGTGAAATGAGTAAAGTCTTCCGAAACAGTGGGAACTTAATAGGACTTCTTGAAAAATTCATTTGTTCACGGAGTAAGAGGCCATTACTACGGAGCGCCGATATCGTTTGAATGTTGAATGAAAAGAGAATTAGGAGCTCGCAAAGCATAGTTTTGAAAAAAAAAATCAAAGTTTATTCAAATTGTTTGGGGTATAACTGAACTCTCAAATTTTGAACAGCCCTCCCTTCTCCTTGATACAGGCGCGGAGTCGGTTGTGGAAGGCACTAAGCAAGGTCAAGATCATCCCACGCCTTTTAGAGGGCGCGCTTCAGACTGTCCAAACTCTTGTGAGGAGAAGCGCAGGCCTTGCTCTGAAGGACCGACCACACAGAGAACTCTAGAGGATTCAAATCAGGCGTGTACGAAGGCCATTCGTCGGAGGTTATCATCGAGGGGAAATTGGCCTTGCACCAGTCTTGTACGACTTTAGCCTTGTGGGCGGGCACAGAGTCCTGTTCAAACGAAGTGAGCTCCAGGGAAGTAATTTCTTCTTGAGAATGTCTTCCAGGTAGTTATGGGCATTCACTTCGACTTTCTGCTCGACAAAAACGAGTGGAGTCTTGCCAGTCGCGCATATCTCGGGCCAGACCATGACAGAAGCGGGTAGGCCTTTTCTCGAGACTTCGCGGCCACTCTTGTTCGCCTCGTTCACCAATTTGGACCAAATCCTATCGTTTTGGTGGTCGAAGGACTGCTCAATAATGAACAACTTCTCATCGGCGAGGAGAATATCCAATGTATCCACCGGCTCGAACCCCTAATCAGTTCACGACATCTCTGAATAAGGGTCGCATTCATCTGGTTCGTCAATGCGTGAGTCTTCTGCAGCTTGATGGATTGGAGTCCCATGTGGGATTTGTTGATCCTCCGAACAGAACTAGCCGAGATATTCAGCTCCTTCCCAATTTTTGAGACTCCGATTAGGAATAAGAATTTTTTCTTGTATGCTTCTTTGACGGTTGTGGTCACGGTCGCTGATCGGCCGCTCTTGGGCCGGTCATTCGTCGTCTTACGAAAACGACATATAGTGCCCTCTATGGTCCTGCGGGAAAATCCGGTGATTCTGGTGAAGTGCTTCTGAATGTGCCCGGACTGGCTCAAGCGCAGAATACAGCCTCGGTCAATGTCAGAGACCATTACCTAAGAACGAAAAGAGATAACATTGTGATTTTTCCAGGGTGTGTTCTGAACAAGTACGAGACAAGTAAAAAATCACACGACCGCTACACCAAACAAACAGATATAAAGTGACAAAGTCGTCCCCGTGAGCACCCTGTACACTGTTTAAAGGCAGTGACGTCTGGTTCAGACGACATTGATAAACCATCGCGCAAAAAAACTAGTTCACCAGCAGGGAAGAACCCAGCCATCTCTTATCTAACTTATTAGCTAGCGCGTTACCATTAAACCACAGCGACACAGTGCATTTCCGTCGAAATTTCCATTTTTTTCTTCACAGGAAGAAGAAGAGGCTCGTCAGAAAGAAGCGCAGCTCGAGGAAGAGCGTAAGGAGAACGAGGCGCGTCTTCGAGAGCTCGCAGAGGCGAGTGGTCAAAGAGCGCTCTTTTCGACTCTCATCACGGGCATCGTTTATCCAGTTCTGCTAACTGTGATCATTCGATCGATAGTTTATATGTATTGATGGATTCTGAATACAAAAACCTGTGGATGTGTTACTGATCAGCTATGTAGGTACATTATAAAGGTCAAAACAGGCGATGTGTAGTGGAACAGAGGCAGACATCAAGAGAAATTTTGATTTTCAAGAAATTCAGAGTTTTATGAATACACTCGAAAAGTCAAAAAAAACTGATGTTTTTCTCATTATCTGTTTAAAATCAATTAGTTATTGTACCAACAACAAAAAATAAATGAATAGCAAATCGATTAACTATCAAAAATTTTCTGTGTTTCCAAAATATAAATAATACTGCTCACCTTTAGTGTGTTTTTTATAATTTCGTTTCTTGGTCAAGTTTTGTCTCCCCTATTCTCTTCTCATTTCTGATTCTAAACCAAAAGAGACTATGTAAAACTTTATAATTTTTTTGTTAAAATGCCTTTTCTATTAGTTCTGAAATTCTTCAGTTTTTGGACTATCAAGAGCGGCAAATTGCACCAATTTTGACAAAAACTAACATCAGAACAAGCGAGAACATAGTGATTATATCCAATGCTTTGAGTATCAATTTACTTGATGTTTAATTAGCAAAGCCAAAATGTTCATGCCATTGAATTTTACTGAGTGAATACGTGTAATTATGAGCAGACATACATATTTATATACAGTACCGTGCAGAAGTATACCAAAAAGTATGTTCGCGCGAATATTGCTCTGCTTCTTTCGGAATCTTTTTCGTGATTTATAAATTTCGTGAAACTGTCTAGAAATGGTTATTCACTGTTGTTTTAGTTCTTCAAACTTTTTTCCTTTAGAATAGCTATTGACGCTTTTTGTGACACACTACGATTAAGTTAATACTAGCAAAGTCTTGTTTTGCCTTCCGTAACTAATCATTCTCCGAAAAATTTCATTGATCGGCAGTTTTGAAGTCATCAAGTTGATAACATAAAGTCATAAATCTGAAGCCTTCCAATATGAGTTGGATATCGAGCAAATCAGCTTAATGATGCGTAAAATTACTCTCTTGTTGTAATATTCCTAAGATATACTTTATCGTAAGGGCATGGTTTGGGTGAAACGGAAGGATGAATGCTAATTCAATGTTTTGTGTTGCTTTACTTGAAAAGCGATCAGAGATACGATTGCAAAACGAAACCGCAGAATGACGCCTGTTTTTACATCTGAAACATACATGCAAATAATTGCTTGCTAGAAACCTATTTCCTACTTTTCGGAAACTGTGACAAGTAGAATATTAAGTGTTTGTTCCCCACTCCAAAAAAAAACCAAGGTAAACCTTAAAATACTCGTTCTTGAATCTTTTGGAAGCAATTTTTCAAACCTTCTCCATCCAAAAAAAAAGAATTCACGCGAACGAAAATTAATGCATAGTCCAGCAACTCATTCACTTTTAACTTTGTCGAAGTGGTTGTGATAAAAATATGAAAATCAGTGCATTTTTGTTAGTTGGTGAATTTTGCCAAGTCAAAATAATTACAAATCAATCACAAAATAACTAAAAAAAATTTTTATAAGTTCACGGAAATCTCATTAACAAAAAAAGTATTGAACTGAAATGCAAGCAATATACATACATACATATATGACGCTGCCGTTTTGATTTTTTGTCATAAATGTACTTTTCGATTATTTGCCATCAAAATAGCCTTATTTTATGGCGCTGCCATCAAAATAGCCTTATTTTATGGCGCTGCCATAAAAATAGCGTATTTTGATGGCAAATCATCAAAAAGTACATTTATGGCAAAAAAATCAAAACGGCAGCGTCATATATGTAAATAAGAGTTTTTACGGGACTGATTTATTTATGATGACAAATTTAATCAGTACAAATGAATAAAGTTAAGTATTTATGTTAAGAGGCACGTATACCGTCGCAAAAATGACTAATAAAACTTTGAATTTGTGTACGTATGTATATTTGTAGATATCATGTATGAATAGCAAAACATATCATGTATGAATAGCAAAACGTACCATGAAAAATTATTAAATACGGAAGAATGACATTCCTTGCTTTGTTGCCGTTGAAGTTTTTTTCCGTCACTTAATGTCCAGCATGTTAATTTAATATTACCTTTTCTTCCATAATGATAATAGGTATCAGCGAGTAGATGCTGAACTCATTATTGGAATTATAACGACGTTTCAAATGATTTTGTGAGCCAAAATCGAGTTATAGCTAAGCATATATGTACATAATACATACATACATAGACATGAGTTGATTCTTCAAGCAAGGTACATAAGACGGTGACATTTGACTGAAGAAGCTTTCATGGCCTAAAATGTATGTATCATGTGAGCTATAATGAAGGAAGTAACGCATTATACAGTACTTATACAGTACATTATACAGTATAAAGTAACGCATTATATGTAGTACGAATCATAAACGTAGTTCATTTTTGTTGAACCTATGTTAATTTTCGCTCAATTGATTTAGTGGAGGTTGAACACTTCTTTAGGAGAAGCGTTTGGCAAAAACAAATGGATGATAACGAAATAGTTGAATAGCGGCTATAAAGCTTCAACAGAGATGTTCGGTGTGATGTAGATCGTTCGTGTGACTGGTGAAATAGACGGATTCTCTTTTAGTTTGATGAGCAGGAAGGAGTAAGTGACTATTACGGAGACCATCTGAAGATAACATACTTTTTGTGGTTTGAAATCTAATGAGAAATATGAAGCTAAGAGTCGGAAAAATTGTTTTGGAGCCAAAACAGACTTTTACTACTCTATAAAAATAATAATAATAATAATAATAATAATAATAATAATAATAATAATAATAATAAAAAAAAAATAATAATAATAATAATAATAATAATAATAATAAAAATAATAATAGAAAAAAATATTTAAAAAAATAATAATAATAAAACTCAAGATGTTATTATGCTGTACATGCTGAGAGACTTCTCATAAATTCTTGTGAGAGTCACCACTCACCCAGTGAGTATACATATTTAGTAGATCACATTCTGATCTCTTGAATCAATATCCGGGAAAAACCAAAGAACCATTACATTGCGTCACCCGGAAACAAAAATACTGTATTTCATCATAATTGAAGTCAGTTGTCCTTTTTAATACTTGAAGCTAATTGTCATTTTTTCTCGTGTTCTTGTAGTCGTAAGTTTTCTTCAGTCAATCATATGTATGTATATTAATGTACATACATATATTATCACGTGAAGTTGATTTTTTGCATTAACTGGGTTTGTGTGATCATATATTTTATTGAAGTAATATAAACAACGCCTTTATCACACATCACTATGATTCATGTAGTATGTATAAACGAATAAGTGAATGAATACTAATTCATACATCAGATAGAAGAACTAACAGTGAAGAACGTTGATCTCTCGAGAGGAAAAGCTCTCCAGACAGTCATTCCCCACATGAACTGAGTGGACATCTTGTGCACGAAACACGATATCTGGAAGTGAAAGTATGAATAGTAACACTTGTGTGAAAGTATGAATAGTAACACTTGTGTGAAAGTATGAATAGTAACACTTGTGTGAAAGTATGAATAGTAACACTTGTGTGAAAGTATGAATAGTAACACTTGTGTGAAAGTATGAATATTAACACTTCTATCTTCCGGATGCTTTTCTGGATATGCTCTACAGAATTTTTTGTATCACTCGGACTTTCGCTAATCTTGGTCTGCTTTATCTCTCTCTCTCTCTCTCTCTCTCTCTCTCTCTCTCTCTCTCTCTCTCTCTCTCTCTCTCTCTCTTTCTCTCTCTCTATATATATATATATATATCTATCTCTCTCTCTCTTTCCCTCTCTATTCTTCCCTCTCTCTTCTTCTCTCTCTATCTCCCTTTTTCTCTTTCTCTCTCTCCCTCTCCCTCTCTGTCACTCTCACTCTCTCATTCTTTCTCTCCCACTCGCTCTCTCTACATTCGCTTCTGTATTTCTCTTTTTTTCTTCATCTCTCTCGTTCTCCCGACTTTGTCTGTATGAAAGCCCAGAATTAGCAATTTTGAAATAAAACTTCAACCCTTGTTTTGAAAAATCAGTGTTATCTCCTAAGCTCTAAGAATATTTTTCTTGATCCTATGCAATCAAGATCTTTGTTAGATAAGGAAAAATGCACCTGAAACCTATCCAGTTCGGCATTTGTGTCGGGCACAACACGTAGGACAGCATTCACCACTTGGCGGGTCTAAATGTCTTTGTGTTATGAATCGTGAAAGATGGCTCGGTTCGAAACCACTCGGGGGGAGCTCTTTTACGTACGATGTTTCTGTCTCTTAAAATCTTAAGAATTCAAGATGAGTAATTGAGAATTTGGAGATTTCTCTAATCAATGGTCGTGGTCTAGCATGTTCTGAAATTATGCAATGGATTTTTTTCGGCCCATGGGTTTTGCCTAGAATGTCTGATAAATTATTCATGACTATTTCAAATGGCTTTTAGCTTTGTTGACATTGATTTAAAAAGCTTTCAATGAAAATGTTCATTTACTTGAAGTAAATGACTTGAAGTTCATACTCATTGTTTGCTTTGTGATCAAGTTCAGGTAAAGCGCAACACAGAATTTTCGCGCAGTTCAGCTAACCTTCGTATTTAAAAAAAAAGTAAGTTCGAGGCCGTGGAAAATATTTGGTTCTATAAAAATCACCAGTAAATTAATGTTCTCCTAGATTGCCTTTTTTTCGAACCTTCCAAACAACAAAAAGTTTTCGAGCCAAACTTAACATTTTAACATTTTAACTTTGAACGATACAATGATCGAACCTCCGCTGCCTAACCGGGGCTTCTAGAGAAATAGCAAGAAATCAAATGAGACAATGTGTGCTCGGTTGGTGTATTTGTTAACTCTCTACAAGCTTCGGTTAGGCAGCGGAGGTTCGGTCCCAGCCGAGTGCCAATTTTTGCCCGTGCGATGAATTTCATTCATTATAGTCTCAGCCCATCGTTGCTTAAAACGATTGACAAAGATAAAAAATTGATACAATGATACACATTCTTTCTTTTCTAGAGTAAGTGCTTTATGGAATAAAGTTACAGATGATTCTAAGGAGATTCAAGATATCGAAACATCCGGTAAGCCTCTACAAGAGATCTAACTCTCGAATCTCATAGCCCTACCGAACTTTCTGTTGTCAACAGCAAGAGTAGACACCAACGAAAATTGATTGTCTAATTCCCCAATCTTTCTCTTCTTACTTCATGATTCCATATAAGCGATGACCTTACGAGGTTTCCTATGGTAATGAAGAATTCCGAATTACTATGTCCCAAAGTTCAGCATTATCGCTTGTACTTCTACAGTAATATTGAAGAAAGCAGAATTTTGTTCAATTGTATGAGTTAGGTGCTTCATTTTTATGTGATTGCTTATACAGAAATCAAATAAACAAACACAAAAAATAATTACAAGATTTTGGAATATCGCTCCTCAAAATTTCTCTCCAAATTTTTTTTGTTCAGTGGTCAGTTTTCAAAGAATAAAGAAGGTTAACTCGGTTAACTCTCTACAAGCCCTGGTTAGGCGGCGTATGTTCGGTCCCAGCCGAGTGCCAGATTTTTGCCCGTGCGATGGATTTCAATAAAGAAGGCTTAATGCAGCTCAAAAGACACTGAAGGTTGAACAAACCGTTTCGTTTGTTTGCATTCCAGTTTGACAAATCAGCGCGATGTGCATCAGAGCAACGGCAATCTAAAATGGTACTGAATTATCAATCACATAGGCGTTACGAGTGTGACTGGTAACAAACTCGGGAAGAGATAAAGAGATGAATGGTTCTCGACCCTTAAATGAGACCTCGACCCTTAAACTAGTTTTTGACCGTGTTTTATTTTGATGTGTTATCATTGAAACCAGAATAGTCTTTAAAATGTGTGATTAGGAAATTCGAAACTTGAAATCCTATGACTGTTTCTGCATTCATATGACTTTTTACCTATCTTTTGAAAATCCACTTGTATAATATCTTCAGATCATAAAAAAGACTTTTTAGAATTATAATCAAAAAGTATAATTTTCATCAATCATAAATCAGAATTAAACAAAATTTTCCAAGGTATTTTTCGGTTTCGAAGGGTAGAAACCAGTTTAGAAAGAAGAAAAACCTGAAGCGCAGCCCAGCCGATGGAGAAGTGAACCCGCTTGTTGATGTCTTGTCGAACGACTTCGTCAAGCACTTGCGCAGCGTTGATTGGTTCCCAAAGACTAGAATACAAAGAATAAAAACTTGAGGAGCGTTAAAATTAAAAAAGTACCTTTTCGGTGAATGATAAAGACAGCGCTGAGTTTGTAAAGTTTATTCGTCCCAACACGAAACGTTTCGAAATTTCATTGAATTACGGTGTTTTGTAAATTAGAGTATTCCCCACTCCTCGTTGATCTCAAGCAACGGATTTTTATGCCGAGCAGAGGAGCGGATTGTTTGCAGAAACTTGTGCAAAAATCGTGTGGTGTGACGGGAATCGAACCCGTGACCTTTCGCGTTCCGGGCGAATGCTCTCCCCACTGAGCTACACACGCACACATGATAATGCACATTTTAAGGCCCATACAACAGTTTACCCATTGCTACTTTCTTGGAAAGTGATTTTTTTTGTTGTGAAGTGATTGATTCGTTCAAAAAGTAGCAATTTGTAGTCGCAATAACGACTACCTTTAAATTTCATTATTCTAGTTTGAGTAATACGGATTTGTTCGAGGTCCGTTGTTTAGGGTGTAATAGCACACCAAAATTGTCTAGCATACAATTGTCTAGAACATTGTTGACAATTTCGTTTCGTATTTATTTATTGTTGTGGTTTAGTTTAAACTTAATTAATCACAACTATATTACCATTGAAGGGACCCCGTTCCGTCCCCACCTCTCTTCTTCTCGTTGGCAGCCGTGCAGCTCGCATTCAACGGAACTATTGTTTGTTATTTGAATTGAGTTAATTTTATTGGTTGTTATTTGACCAGCTATTTATTCTAGTTGAGAGACAAAACAGTTCTCTCATTCTATTCCAGTTCATTCAGTTCGTTCTTTCATCCTAGTTTAGTTTCTCTATCAAGTTAATTCTTCTCGTCATTCATTGGTTCGAAAGTTAATAAAAATAAACGTTAACGTTTATTCTGTGGACTTGAAACTCAAGACGTGGCAGGCGACAAGATTATTTATAATAAATTCTTATTGAAGAATTTATTTGGCGGAACAGAGAGCAATCACCACCGAACCCCCGCTACATGGTGCATCGGCCTAAGGATGACAGCGCCGACGAAGAAAGACGACATGAAGCTTTCGGAAGATGAACGCGAAAATGAAGAAGAACTGGAAGTTGAATGCTTGCCAGAGCAGAGTCATTTGGGTCGAACGTACAAGAACCTGGGTTCGTACCTCGGACAAATGGACTCACTGATAGAAAGATCGATGACAGATCAGGCGAGAGGGCCATTAGCTAGAGACGTGAAAATCCTTATGAGGAGGCTTGCTTTGAGCGGGAAACACTACGCAGAGGCGTACGAAGACCTGAATAAAGTAATGGCCAAGACAAAAAATCCTGCGAAAACGGGTCACATGGCGACGTTCGAGAGATGGCTGAAAGAAGACCCGGAAAGATTTCTAGCTACGACAAAATGCAAAATTGAGATAGCTATTTCGGATTTGGAATGTTTGCAGTCTGAACTCGGAACGGAAATCAGTTCACAAACCGCCGTGCCCCCAACGGATCGTGTAGTCAGTCAAGAAGGCTTTTCGAGTAGCCGAAGGAGCCACGAAACTGAAGCACAACAGCAATTTCTACTGCAAACAGCCCCGTTCCTCGAAAGGAATCACGAACTCCAAGAACAACAGCCGCACTCGAATCAATATGCAGCCACATCCTCCGTACGGAATCCTGTAACCGCAACACAACCGCCGCCTTCAAGTCAAGAATTAACGGCCCGCCTACCTCGCCTACCGGCTCTACCGCTACCCGAATTTGACGGCAATTGTCTTAAATTTTCGGAATGGTTTGAGAGGTTCGAAGAAGCTGTACACTCGAGATCGGACCTTTCGGACTCTGAAAAAATGAGTTACCTCTTGACATGCGTGAGCTGCACAGCGAAAGTTGCAGTGAGTCAGTTTCCTACAACTGCGAGCGGTTACTCATCAGCCATCGCTCTTCTTAAGGATAGCTTTGGCGCGAAGGAATCGGATGAACGGACTCTGGCGGTGGAAGTAGAAATGCTTGCGGCTGCAAGCACTTCTTGGAATGATCAACTCTGCTTAGTTCTAACCTTGAAGGCATTAATAGCGCGAATGGCCAGAATTCGGGAAAGCGTTCAGAGCGATGTCATGATGCAAGAAATTGTGACAAGAAAATTCCCAGTTCAACTAAAAGACAAACTACGCCGCTTCGCCTACAAAACCGAACGAGTAACAGTCAAGGCACTACTCGACGAAGCAGAGAATTTGATCAGAGAGGAAATTTTTGTCGCAACAATGAATGACCCGGTCAACAGAAACAGTGCTACAACTCCGAAGCGATTCGTAAACACTGTAAGAGAACATCGAACAGAGATCGGCTTCAGCGAGGAGGCAACAGCGAGGAACAGGCAGAACGATTGCGAACGATCAAAGTGCATATACTGTGGTAAGCACAGTCTTTCGTACGACTGCTTCACCATCCGCCTAGTCGTAGACAGAGTCAACTACTTAAAAAGAAACGGTCTCTGCATTGCGTGTTTGAAGCCGGATAGCACAATGCACAGCTGCGACGTCAAATGCCCAATATGTGAGAAGCAACACGACTTATCAGTGTGTACGCAATTGGCATCCATGAGACAATCTCATAAGAAATCAGAAGAAGAGAGGCGGAAAGGCAAAAACCGTCAGGGAGAACACGGTAAAATCACGGAACGTGGCGAAAGGCAACAAGAGACCAGGCCACGGCAACAGGAACCAAGACCTAGACAACAAGGGCGTCACCGCATCATGGCAAATCAACTCGGCGAAAATAAAAGCTATTTATCACCGAGACTTCAAACGGGAGAAGTAACCATCAGAGGTGATGCAGAAAACAACAGCAAGAGAGTGGCCTTCCTACTCGACACCGGGGCTAGTATTAGCCTAGTGTCAGAAGTACTGGCTGAGAAGCTCTCGTTGCGAAAGCTGCATGATGTTGAGTCGACCATATGTGGATTGGGAGACAAAACAGATGGTCGAAAGGTATACCCCATCTACGAAGTACCTCTGGATAGTGTCACTGGGAAGCGAATAACAATTAAGGCAATGGGATTCCCGGAACCGATTGTGGGCACGATAGAATACCCACCTCTTCCTAAAATAGACGTGGATGGAATCCGACTCCGAAAACTAAAGATGGCTGATGAATGCGACAAACTGAGTGTCGTGAAGCCTCAACTCCTGCTGGGTAACAAAGATTACTTAACGGTGACTAGAGTAAAGGAGCAACGGATCTACCTGCCGAGCGGACACATACTTCTACCTTCACTCTTGGGGTGGATAGCCACCGGAGGAGAAACCGAGAGTAACCCAAAGGTTGTGGCACACCTGATCGATAAGAAAACCAAAATGAAAGAAGTCACTACAGCTCTTCAAAGTTTTCTAGCAATAGAGGAATGCGTGAAGGGAGAAGAATCACATGACAGTCCGAAGGAACTTGAAGAAGCAGATGAGTTCTTCCGCGACCATGTTCGTGTTGAAAATGGAAGAATTCACGCACAATATTGCATCAGAACCGAGGCTCTTGAGAAGTTGTCGGGGAACCTCAAACCCTCACACGCGCGCCTGCGCAACGTGATCTCCAGCCTTCGTGAGAAAGGTATGTTGGAGAAGTACAACTCCATCATTCGAGAACACATGGCGAAGAAACAAGTGGAAAAAGTAAAACCACCGGATAAGAAAGACTTCCTCTACTCCTACTTACCACATCACCCTGTATACAGACCTGACAAGCCTCAGAAACCCATCCGGATTGTATTCGACGCATCAGCGAAAGAAAGAGGCAAATTGTCACTAAACGACTGCATGAAAGATTGCAATATTCGATTGGAACGCATCCCAGGATTGCTTCTGCGTACCAGATGCGCCTTCAGTATCGTTCTGAGCGATGTCGAGGCAGCCTTTCTGCAAATTGTGGTGGACCGTAGTCAAAGAGATCTGATGCGTTTTCTCTGGGTAAAGGATCCTTCGAAGCCAATACATGACGAAAACGTGATGCATCTCCGATTCCAAGTGGCTCCGTTCGGCATATCACAGAGTCCTTTTCTTCTGGAGTCTGCGATAAGGTATTATGTGGAGAACACGAAAGACGTGACCGCTCTAGATGATAAGGGTATGCAGTTTGTTCTCAGTCAACTTCGAGAAAATGTCTACGTAGACAACATTATCTTCGAGTGTGAAAAGGAGACAGACAAACTCCGAGTTTATCAGGATTCAAAGAAGATATTCGCTAAGATTGGAATGAACCTGCGCGAGTTTTCATCGGACTCCACCGCCTTTGTAGAATCTCTGCCTGAAAGCGACAGGGGTAAAATCGGGTTGCAGAAAATTCTCGGTATACAATGGTGTTCTCAGAAGGATGAATTGGAGCTGAAAACGAGCGTACCAAAAGTGAAGGGTCCTCTTACAAAAAGGGTTGTTCTCAGTAAGCTCGCTTCTACGTTCGATCCTCTGGGCTTAATGGCGCCCCTCTTACTACAAGCCAAGGTCTTTGTACAACAACTTTGAGTAAGGAGTACGGCTGGGACACACCATTGACAATCGAAGACGAACGAATGTGGATGGAGATAGAAAGAGATATGTCCGCCTTCCTCTTCACTCTGCCGCGAAGGATACTGCAGTCTGAGTCAAAATGGATGCTGGTAGCATTCGCGGACGCGTCTTGCAAATCGATGGCGGCAGCAGTGTACATAGTTGGGCAAACAAGAGCCAACTTGGCTATGGCGCGTTCTCAACTCGCTCCGTTCAAATTGAAATCTACGATTCCGAGGCTAGAATTAAGAGCTATGCTGTTAGCGGCAAAACTCTTGAGATTTGTCGGCTCGAGTCTCTCGAAAACTCATCGGAATACAGGCTTTGAACTCCACCTGTTCACAGACAGTATGATAGCGCTGTATTGGGAATCAGGACGGATCAAACGCAATGAAGAGAAGGGCAATCGGAGCATAGCCAATACGAGCAAGAAAATAGCTGAAGAAAAAATTCAAATCTGTCGAGAACTTCATGGAGAGACATGCAAAGAGGGAAGGGACTGCATAAGAAGCAACCATGTGTGCTCTGAGGAAAATCCCGCAGATTTAGCGACCAGGGGAGTCAAATCTCACAAGCTAACATCAAACGGCAGCCTGTGGTGGTATGGTCCAGAGTGGTTGAATGTAGAAGGTGTGAAAGGGAGAAAACCATGGAACACAGACGATATCCCGCCATCCGTTGTTGAAGAAGCCGCTCAGTATGACTTGCCACAACCCGTCCTACTGTTGAACGAAAGAGCAAGATATAACACGATACTGACTGCAAATCGCTTCTCCAGTTTCTCACGTATGACAAGAACGGTCGTTTACGTCAAGAGATTTATCTGGAAAAAGTTAGCTAAACTCGAGGAAGTGAGAAAGGCACGATTGACACTCCTAATCGGACCAGAGAAAACTGAGGGCTCAATCACTGCAAGGGAGTTGTACCTCGCAGAGCAGACTATTGTCAAGATATATCAACAGGCTAACCTTGAAGACATAAATACACCAGGTAACAGAAAACTGCAGCTGTTCAAGGATGAAAGGGAGATCTACAGATGTGGTCATGGACGACTGGGCAATTCAAATTTACCTCTCGACAGGAAATGTTCGATGTTTTTGCCGGGCAGCACGGATGAACATCTATTAGCTCTATTAATCAGAGCGGCGCATGTGGAAAGGATGCACTCGGGCGAAAACCATACGCTAGATGCCGTCCGCTCCCGGTACTGGCTAGTCAAATGTCGGCGAGTGATACGCAAGGTGTTGAAGAGTTGCACAGTATGTCGAAAGGCCCTAGCAGTACCATTCGCATACCCAGCAGCACCAGATCTACCCGAAGCAAGAGTCATACAACATCGACCCTTCCAACATGTCGGCATTGACTATGCCGGGCCATTTTCGTTGAAGAACGGAAATGAACGGTTCAAAGCATACGTACTATTGATCACTTGTATGACTACCCGTGCAATACACCTCGAAGTAACGAAGTCACTGTCCGCCGTCGCCTTCATTGCCGCACTGCGAAGATTTGTTTCTCGAAGAGGAGTTCCGGAGCACGTGACTTCCGACAACGCCCCTACATTTCACTGCGCGAGCTCACTGCTCAAAGAAAATGATCAGGAAAAAACGAAATTCTTGTCATACATTGCCAGCAAGGGAATACAATGGTCATTTACCACCCCTCATGCTCCCTGGAAGGGCGGGGTCTACGAGAGGCTTGTGGGAATGATGAAAGGTTGCCTTGTCAGAACTATAGGTCGCAAGTTCTTGGACTGGGAAGAGTTCGAAACGGTGATAATAGAAATCGAAGCTGTACTGAATAGCCGTCCTCTCACAAGTCTATCCAACGATCTGAAAGACAACAACCTCGTCATAAGACCTTGTGATATTTTGATGCCTATGGGAGGAGCTATGGGGATCAGTAACAGCGAAGACAATGAAATGGGATCTGATAATTATGTACCGCCACAAAGTACTGAGCTCAGTTTGAGGAATGTGTATCGAGGGACAGACGTATTGATTCACCGCTACTGGAAGCTTTTTAAGACCTCCTACATCAATAGTCTTAGAAGCCGAGCCTATTCATCAGTCAAAATGGGACGTACATGTTCGAGGCAACCAATTATTGGAGAAGTAGTACTTATTGAAGAAGAAGTAACCCCGCGTGGCTCATGGCCGTTAGGTAGAGTGCTTGAGGTAAATGAAAGAGAAGCCACGATTCGCACAGGCACGGGCTCTATCCTACGAAGACCGGTGAATTTACTTGTGCCGCTAGAAGTGTTCTCAAGTGGGATGAATGAGCAAGAAGTTGTGGAAAATGAGGGCTATAATTCTAATCCTCTGCCGCCTACGAGACCCCAAAGAAGTTGTAAATCGTTGGCGAAAGACCCTGCATTTTGGGAAGCCTTGCGGTTGTAGGGCCGCCCGCCTCAGACTCACTTAAGTGACCTGGAAATTTGTTAAATGTTTGAAATATTGTTAAATAATTAGATGAAATGTGGAACCATGAATAAAGATGGTTGTTTAGAGAATGGCGGAAATGGACCCTACTTGGGCAACCGGAGGACTACGAGAACCCAGATGATACATCGGACGTGGTGGCCAGACTTGAGAAGACGATTGGCGGATTAGAGAAGAACGTTCTCGGAAAACTAAAGGAACTGAGAGAGCGCGTTGGTTCTCTTGAATCGAGAATGGCATCACTGGAGAGACGAGCGCTGAATCGTCTGGAACAGACATGTGACCTCATGCATCAAGTACTCCCGCGAATATCGGATGCCATCGTCGCGCAAACTAAGTGTGAGAGCAGTGTAAATAATCTGCTAGTGAGAATGGAAGAAACCCAAAGGCGTCAGAATTCACCAGAGCGTACTATGTACCAGAGCGGCTACAGAAAGCGAAGGAGGACGGAAGAAGACACCCGCCTAAACCGTCCTCCGTCCGACGCCGGCCCGAAGATCTCCTGCCTCTTCTGTCAAGACACCAAGCACCTCGCCGCGTTCTGCCGGAAGCTGTCTCTGGAAGCAAGGAGGATCCAACTCGTGAAGCTCGAACGTTGCCTTTCCTGCCTCAAGCCCGGTCACGAAGGAAAAGCCTGCTCCATCCGCGCCTGCTCACGATGCACTGGCCCCCATCACGTCGCCGTCTGCCCGTCCAACCCCATCTTCCGTCATTGAGAGTCTACAAGTAACACAGAAGAAAGAACGTCATCACGGATATGCTGTGAAATTTGATGTGATATCTACCATGTAATCAATGTGATTATAATGTTTGTTGTGTTCCTTCTGATGTTATTTAATGTCTCTCCTTCAAGTCGTTTTATCTCTATATGCATCTCATCATCCTTCCCCGGGGCCCCCCCAATGTAGTCGCAATAACGACTACCTTTAAATTTCATTATTCTAGTTTGAGTAATACGGATTTGTTCGAGGTCCGTTGTTTAGGGTGTAATAGCACACCAAAATTGTCTAGCATACAATTGTCTAGAACATTGTTGACAATTTCGTTTCGTATTTATTTATTGTTGTGGTTTAGTTTAAACTTAATTAATCACAACTATATTACCATTGTAGGGACCCCGTTCCGTCCCCACCTCTCTTCTTCTCGTTGGCAGCCGTGCAGCTCGCATTCAACGGAACTATTGTTTGTTATTTGAATTGAGTTAATTTTATTGGTTGTTATTTGACCAGCTATTTATTCTAGTTGAGAGACAAAACAGTTCTCTCATTCTATTCCAGTTCATTCAGTTCGTTCTTTCATCCTAGTTTAGTTTCTCTATCAAGTTAATTCTTCTCGTCATTCATTGGTTCGAAAGTTAATGAAAATAAACGTTAACGTTTATTCTGTGGACTTGAAACTCAAGACGTGGCAGGCGACAAGATTATTTATAATAAATTCTGATTGAATTTTTACTAATTTTCTGCGTTGTCGTGAACTAGGAAAACTGAAACTACTAGTTAGTACGAGAAACATATGAGCAACCTATCGTTATTGCTAGACTCTACCCGGAAGGGTGTCGAACTTGAGACTCATGGAAACCGACTTTACCTTGATGTTGGCAACGTGATGAAATATATGGTCAGACACAGAATGGCCATAGACCAAGCGAGTGAGAAGAGTACGAATGGGTTGAAAAACATACCGATCGCTTCCTCAAATTGAATATTAAACTTTTCAGCTTCGAATATAAAAATAAGTTTTTAATTTCAGATCGAGACAGCACTTTTTCGTGTATATATTTTATCCTTGCTTTTCGGAGTCAAAGTTTTAGTGTTAATAAAACATTTTAACATAATCACTTTCTGGTTTTTCGCCATTTTCCCAACAAGTTGATGTTTTTTCTTATTACTAGTTTTGTTGAGTTTTTTTTCTCACAAAAAAACCGGTATTTTAACATATGTTATATTACCGTTAAAATTCATCGTATGTGTACTCTCTGGGCACTCATTGATGAGCCCTACCCAGAGAGCACAAAAGTCTGTCTGAGCGGGGGCGAAACAGACTTTTGTGATTAGCGTCATCACAGTTATCGATAGTGATAGTGCTTGTATATTCTATCCTTTCATTCTTAAATAATCATAATATGAAGGAAGTTTTGCATTATGAAAAACACTCTCAAAGCTAAAGTGCTGAATATACCCTGAAAAGTCTAATATTTCGGGTTTCAATAATGTGCATGTCTGAATATGTAAAAAAGCTATGAATGAACTTTTCCTTCACTTTTCTATGAATCCCATCTTTTTTTTCTTTCTCTGTCTCTTTCTTCCACTTTTTCGCTCTCCTCTCTTTCTTTGCTATTCATCTTTTTTTTCTTTCTCTGTCTCTTTCTTCCACTTTTTCGCTCTCCTCTCTTTCTTTGCTATTCATCTTTTTTTTCTTTCTCTGTCTCTTTCTTCCACTTTTTCGCTCTCCTCTCTTTCTTTGCTATTCATCTTTTTTTCTTTCTCTGTCTCTTTCTTCCACTTTTTCGCTCTCCTCTCTTTCTTTGCTATTCATCTTTTTTTCTTTCTCTGTCTCTTTCTTCCACTTTTTCGCTCTCCTCTCTTTCTTTGCTATTCATCTTTTTTTCTTTCTCTGTCTCTTTCTTCCACTTTTTCGCTCTCCTCTCTTTCTTTGCTATTCATCTTTTTTTTTTCTCTGTCTCTTTCTTCCACTTTTTCGCTCTCCTCTCTTTCTTTGCTATTCATCTTTTTTTTTCTCTGTCTCTTTCTTCCACTTTTTCGCTCTCCTCTCTTTCTTTGCTATTCATCTTTTTTTCTTTCTCTGTCTCTTTCTTCCACTTTTTCGCTCTCCTCTCTTTCTTTGCTATTCATCTTTTTTTCTTTCTCTGTCTCTTTCTTCCACTTTTTCGCTCTCCTCTCTTTCTTTGCTATTCATCTTTTTTTTCTTTCTCTGTCTGTTTCTTCCACTTTTTCGATCTCCTCTCTTTCTTTGCTATTCATCTTTTTTTCTTTCTCTGTCTCTTTCTTCCACTTTTTCGCTCTCCTCTCTTTCTTTGCTATTCATCTTTTTTTCTTTCTCTGTCTCTTTCTTCCACTTTTTCGCTCTCCTCTCTTTCTTTGCTATTCATCTTTTTTTCTTTCTCTGTCTCTTTCTTCCACTTTTTCGCTCTCCTCTCTTTCTTTGCTATTCATCTTTTTTTCTTTCTCTGTCTCTTTCTTCCACTTTTTCGCTCTCCTCTCTTTCTTTGCTATTCATCTTTTTTTCTTTCTCTGTCTCTTTCTTCCACTTTTTCGCTCTCCTCTCTTTCTTTGCTATTCATCTTTTTTTCTTTCTCTGTCTCTTTCTTCCACTTTTTCGCTCTCCTCTCTTTCTTTGCTATTCATCTTTTTTTTCTTTCTCTGTCTCTTTCTTCCACTTTTTCGCTCTCCTCTCTTTCTTTGCTATTCATCTTTTTTCTGTTGCCTACTTTTGCTATTTTTGCCTTCTTTTTTATTTCCTTTTTATACTTTTCTAGCTCTCGAGTTTCCTCGTTGTTTTTTATTACTACTCTTTAGCTTGCTTCGGCTTACAGAACTAATGCTAAGTTCTCACGCTTTCATTCAGGAATAACATTTCCGCGTTTTACTCACCTCCGCGTCATTTCCGCGTTTCAGATATTCTTCTTTCTCAAACATCGTAGGGTTGGGGAATATACCATGAGAGACATACATTGTGAAGCCAAAATACTCAGTAAATATTAGATGGGGAGGTTTTGAAAAACCTTCATCAACTATGCTGAAATATTCTTACCGTATTTGGACGCCTCCAACAATGCAACTAGACTTTTGCGTTCTCCTCACCTTTCTACTTTTTTGTGAATTTTCTTCGAATTTCGTTTTTACAATTTTGGATTGTCACCAACTGCCACCAATTTTGGATTGTCACCAACTGCCACCAACTTGTATGAGCGTGACTCTGATGAATTGCTCGTAGTAGAACCGGAGACTGAATACTCGCCGATCATGTTCCTTGTCTAGTGCTTTCATAAGCAACTCAATAACATTTTGTTTTAACTTGAAAAATTTCAGTTTGAGACTAAAGCATCTTTGTCTGGGGTTTGAGTACTTTCGAGTCAATTATATTTGTCTGAGATGAAAGTATATTTGTCTGAGTTTGAAGTATATTAAAGTATTTTTAAAGTATTTTAAAGATTAAATTAATTGTTTGACAGCTTTTTTAAGAGTGAAAAATATTTGTTTTGAAGAGGGTGTCTTTTTCCGAGAATAAACATTTTGTTGAGAAGCGGAGTATGTGATGTTTTCACAGATAACGTAGGAAGCGCTAATACCGAGTAAGTGATGAAAAAAAAAGCAGGAATGAATTTCAGGCATAAGTATTTTAATAATTCAAAACTCCAGTAACTTTCAAGCCATGATCAATACTCAAGTCTGAATTATAAGCTCTCATCATCACTATGAACAACGTCCGGGCGTGGCATAATGTGTGTTAGACCATTGTGCAAAGAGTCCCGAGTTCGACTCCCACCCCGGACAGATCCACCCAAACCAAGGGGGTTAAGAAATGTTGGTAGTGCTCATGCACGAATCTGACTCTCCCCACTGCTGCTAATCACACTAGCAGTGATCTAGCAGGCAGCCACTGGTTCTACCAGGATAGGTCTGTCCTGCATCTTAGGGGAGCGCGTACCCTGCCGCGAGGCGGGAACAAGCGCGAGGAAGATTATTATTATTATCATCACTATGAACAACAGGAGAATTTTAATAGCTTGACATCGAGGAAGAAGCGATTGGATTCGAACTTCAACAGTATGACTGCTCAGTTCCAATGTAATGGTGCGCCATACATACATCAAACCTTTTCAGTTATTGTAGTGAGAGAGTAGGATATATATAGAGTGAGAGAGTGAGAGAGTAGGATATATATAATTTGTTAAAACGATATACTTTGTTTTGGTTCACTCACCGCTAGAAGTTGATGTCATCGAGTCGATGACACGAATATAGTCTAACAAAGAGCGATGCAATACGATATAAAGTCGGTGTATTGTCGGTGCATAAAGTCGGTGCATATTATACAAATAACGGTTTTTCTTGTTGTTCGAAACCCCTCAACAATGCGGATTCGCTCACTCTCAAGTAGAATCGGACCAGTCGATTGTACAAGCAGTAGTAGAGTAACGGTAGCGTGTTCCACATCATCAGAAGTGGAACAATTAAGAAGCCCAGGTCATCGAGTGGAGACTCGAAGAGACTGCAGCGATGGAAGGTTAACAGAGTACTATAAAGTGATAAGAGAGAGAGATACACATACAGAGAGTAGATAAAAATGAGAGAAAGTGGGAAAGATGAATATAGAGAAATAGAAAGATAATTCGTGAAGATATATAGGAACAACATTTTGTACCGAGTATTTCTCGGAAAATTTTATCAGAACTCAAATATACATTTACTGAATAACGAACGTTTTAAAGACTAATCGTTAAAGCTTTTTGTCTTGAAAACTTTTAAACTTGTCAACGAACACTTTTTCTGTGCCAACGAATTCGAAGATACGGTAGGCGAGAGGTATGGAGAAGAGAGAAGCGGAGACGAAGAGAAAGGAATAGACATAGTGGCGGACCGGAGGGGAAGCACGAAAAGCCGATCGGAACGAGAGGTCAACCTTCAAGATAATGAGAATACAGTATGCTCAAAATGAGCTGAGATGTATGAGCTGTAAATGAGCTGTATGAGCTGTGCTCAAAAAACTTTTTGCCTTGCACAGCATTACCGTGACCCAGACTCAAAATTTAAAATAAAATCCTCGACGCACTTGTAAGTTTATTACTTTTGCAATAAAAACCACTCGATTAAATATAGTAATGTTTAGAATCTTTTTTTGTTTGAACCATGTAGTATTTGAACTTTATTTAGTATTATGTATTACCTATGTACTTTCATCATGTCGTTTTTCAAGTAAAGAAAAGTTAAAGTTCAAGCTTATCAGATTTCTGTTCGTATTTGAAAATTAACGGATTAGCTTGCTAATATGAACTACATAAATCAATGATGGAAAATGATCGTTCAATGGTTTCTTGATGGATATAAAAGAAACGTCTACCTAATTAATGAAAAAACTTCCACCTGATTTAAAATTTTTTTACCCAATTTAGTGGCACGCCTAACTTTTTTAGTGAGACGTCTACCTGTTTTAGTGGAACGTCTACCTATTTAAGTGTAACGTCTACCTATTTTAGTAAAACGTCTACCTATCTTAGTGATTTTAAAGCAAAATTTCTACTTTTTTAAAGCAAGTTTTTTGCATATTTTAATGATGCTCCTACCAAAAATAGAAACGTCTACCTTTTTTGTGGCACATCAACCTGATTTAGAAAACACTTGCATTGTGAATTTAAAAAATCTAGGTCTTAATGAGAAATTTAGATGCTCAAATTTCTCATCGTTTGTCGAGCGAAAAAAGTTAAAAAGTCACTAGTATAAGGAAAAATGTATTGCTTTTTCTTGTGTAATGAGAGAGCGCTAGGCACACTCTCGTAATCTATTTTCTCCCCTTTTCCCGCGCAAGTTTGAATTCATTATTGAAAGAGCAGTAGAACTTACATGATTTTTAAGGTTTGTGAAATAAGTTGAAAGATGTTTAAAAAATGCTCCAAGCTCGAGCTTTTCAGCAAATAAGATTGAAAGAGAGCTATCAGGCACACTTATCTGCGAGAGAGAGAAAACAGCATATTAGTGACAAAAGCTCTTCTTAGTGAATTCAGCAACTACCAAATTTGTGAAAGCGCTTCTGAATGATTGTTTTTCTTTTTAAGTCCTTTCCTCTCCTTTCCTTACGACCCCCGTAACCCCCTGTAGGGCCCTCTTTTCTCTTTAGGGCCCCTTCATCTATCCCGCCTCCCCCTTTGCTTAGGTAGCCCCACCCCTTTTTCCTTTAAGTCTCCCTTCCGCTCACTACTCAGGTAAACCCCTTTCCTAATTCGTTGCTGAATGAATTGTAATTATTAGGTGAAGAATTTTTATTGAAGTCCTGTGTTCAACAAAACTATACCTTGATAAAAGTTATCAATCAGAAAGGAATGTAGAAAATCGAAAATGATCGTTGCAAATGTTTTTAAAATTAGGTTGAGGTGCCACGAAAAAGGTCGAAGTTTCATTTTTTCTCGGTAGAGTTTTCATTGAGTTAGGTTGAAGTTTTGCTCAAAAAAAGGTAGACTTTTCGCTTGAAAAAACGTAGAAGTTTCACTAAAATAGGTAGACGTGTCACTGATATAGGTAGACGTTTCTCAAAAAAACTAAGAAAAAATTTTTTTCTCGAAAAAAACTACTACCTGTATTTTTGGAGGTCACTAAACTAGGTAGACGTTTCATTGAGTTACATGGACGTGTCATTGGCGTCCTTTTTTTCTTCTTCTGTTCAACCTAGAACTATACTTATCAGTAACGGCGAAGGCGTCTATTGATCCGTCTGCAACCGACAAAGACGTATTCACTTAGAAAAAATTTAACTGCATACTAATTGGGAGGAGGAGATATGTAATTGGCGTCCTTTCTTGAACTTATCTCTTTTAAAAGAGCTTGAATAAAAAAAGGAGACCTATCTCGAAGCGTGATTCGAATTCAGATGTTGCCTGGGCCTTAAAATGGGCATTATATTGTGTGCGTTTGTAGCTCAGTGGGTAAGAGCATCACCCGGAAAGCGAAGGTTGCGGGTTCAGTTCCCCTCACACCACACGATTTTTACACAAGTTTCTGCGAACAATCCACTCCTCTGCTCGGTTGGAAAATCCGTTGCTTGAGATTAACAAGGAGTAGGGACCACTCTTATTTACATGGGGGCCGAACCGGGATGAGAACGAGAGAAAAAAAATAGAAAAGAAAAAAGACGAAAACCATAGCATGAGCTAGTTCCCAGAAACAAAGGCGTCCTAGACCTCTGACCCTAGAACTCGAGAGACCTAGGTGCTAAAAGGGGGCATGTTGTACGGGCCTTGAAATGTGCATTATGTTGTGCGCGTGTGTAGCTCAGTGGGTAAGAGGGTTGCCCGGAAAGCGAAGGTCATGGGTTCGGTTCCCGTTACACCACACGATTTTTGCACGAGTTTCTGCGAGCAATCAGCTCCTCTGCTCGGTATAAAATTCCGTTACTTGAGATCAACGATGAGTAGGGAACCCTCTGATTTACATGTGGGCCGAACCAGGATGAGAACGAGAGAATAAAAAGAGAAAAATAAAAAAAAGACGACGAAAACCATAGCATGAACTATAATAGTTCGCAGAAACAAAGGCTGTTCCTCTGCTCGGTATAAAAATCAGTTGCTTGAGATCAACGAAGTGTAGGGACCATTGTCATTTATACAGAGCAGAGTTAGCGTTTATCATTGCTTTCTATTACACGAAATATTATTTCAGTTTACATGAACTCTAACAGCTCCGAAGGAGCTAAAAACCTTCGAGCCGTATTGCTCATATCATTTCCTGAACACTGAACCCACTTGGGGTATTAGGCGACCCCGTTTCCTGCCCCCCTTCCCCGAGAACAATGGTAAAAAATTGGGATTGACTGAACGCAAAAATTCCCAACAGAATCACTCTTGAAGCTCAAAATAGCGTTTGATTTCCTACACACATTCATCACATTGTAGCAAGCTCCGTGCCACAACTGGTATTCAATAAAAAAAAGAGAAAATTTCTGGCATTTTAAACAAGTCCAAGCGCTTTTCACTAACGGCGTCAACGAGTCGAATGAGTCGTGTGTGTGCGCGAATGTGAAACGAGAAGAATGCAATGACAAATATAGCGATGAATGGCTTAGTACCTAAATTCTCTTAAAATTTTTTTAGAATTTCGACACTTAGAGAGATGTTTAGAATCTAAGATTCGTAGTTCAACTCTGAATGTACATAACTTCTGGTTTTAAGTACAGTGTACACACGGGAAGGTTTTTATATTATACATATTATATTATCTTTTTATTTTATATTATATTTATATTATATTTTATATTATGTAGAAAACTACATCTACATATTCACATCTTTTCTGTATTTTGATCGTCGAAAAAAAACCGTTTCAATAAGGTACATACGTTTAGTATTGCCTCAGAAAAGTTCATTCATGAAAGGTGAACTAAGAACTTGGGAGAAATTGAGTCTTCGGTGAATGGAGGAAATTTATATTTCGTGACTAATGAAAATTTTCGCTTTGTAACTGGTGAATAATGGGAATTGTTGTTCGTTATTGTGGCTACCCCATGTGATGCTCTTCGAATAGGTCAAGTTGGGAATAACCTGTAACTATAGAAGAAATCGTACATGCATGCATCAGACCAAATGCGTCCTGAAAATGAAAATAACATAAACGAATTGGTTTCAATTGATCATATGTATTTCAAATAGAACAATGCATATCAGTCTTTTATATAAGACTATTGCACGAAATAGAAATTCGTTCCCGTCTTGTAATGGTAACGCGCTTGCTCCCAGTTTCAGAAGAGATGGCTGGGTTCGATACCACCCGGGGGACTAGCTTTTTTCCTGGGCGATAGTTCAATCAGTTGTCATCTTAACCAGGCTTCAGTACCTTTAAACTATGTAAATCAAAATTTGAAGATTGAACTGGTTCTTATTAAGAAGGAAAGCAATGAGACTGTTTCTACATAACAGTTCTGCTCTAGAAAAAAACGAGTGGTTTGAAAAACGGAAATTCACATTATAGCTTCAAAGTGTTTTGGTTAATATCAGTGACAATACATAGATGAGTTGTAATAGTAGCAAAAAATTTGGTTAATATCAAAATTTGGTTAATATGTTTTGGTTAATATCAGTGACAATACATAGATGAGTTGCAATAGTAGCAAAAAATTTGGTTAATATCAAAATTTGGTTAATATGTTTTGGTTAATATCAGTGAAAATACATAGATGAGTTGCAATAGTAGCAAAAAATTTGGTTAATATCAAAATTTGGTTAATATGTTTTGGTTAATATCAGTGACAATACATAGATGAGTTGTAATAGTAGCAAAAAATTCGGAAGAAGCTGATTGTCGAAGAATCTCCTGCTGATCTAAAGAGAATTCCGAATAAAAAACAACTTCGAGAAATTTAGAATAAAACGTAAATTAAAATTTATAGACAATCTGAATGAAGTTTGTGAAAAGACAATTTTTTTTTACTTGGAATCGTGGACCTGAAAAAGTTATGACAAAAAAAAAGAAACTGATCACTAAAACTATTGATATTTTTAAATATGTGTATCCAATTTGCAAGATTTAAATATGTGTATCTCGAATGGATATTCTGAAGAAAAAACACTCGATAGAGAACCGACATAGAAAAATCTTCGATTAAAATAGAAAAAAATACGACAGGCTAACCACATATTCCAGAGTGAGCCATGTGTTGCCACGGAGTAGAAAAAGATTAAAGAGTACCATGAACACGGAGAAGTTGAATAGGAATATCGTCATCTAAAAATGTACCAAGAGTTTAGAATGTACCGCCAGTACCACTACAACCATGTCCCACGACGTCATTTTTGAAACCATTAAGAATAGACATGGTTTGGTTGACCTCAAGTGATTAGTTGATCGCCATCGACTGATTGAAAGTTTAAACTCAACTAAGGCTGAGGGAAATAGAACCTTAGTAATGTGGAGTTAGATCAAAAGATTTAAGTCGAGAGAAGAAGTAGTGAGTTCGCTCAGTACGAAGAATAAGAATATAGAATGTATATCGCTTTAATTGACGCCTTGCGGCATAGTACGGTAATTTTGAGATAGCCTCGGGTGAAACCAGTGTCTGAAATCTGGTCACTGATCGTCAGATTCACGCAAGTTCTACCTAATTTCTTGAACCCCATTCGTTTGATGGATCAGTCCGATGATAGGATTGAACTTGGAATTTTTCACCCAAGAGTCATGCGCTTCACCAATATACCACAACTGGCGTATTTGTAATATGATTCAAGCCAAATTTTAAATTAAAAATTTAAATAACATACCAATAGACGCCGGTAGCGCTTCCTGCGTCTGTTGTTGCCGCGCTGAATGAGGGAAGGAAAAAGGGCGAGAACGCGGAGAAGGTAGAAGACGAGACCCAGAGAACGCGATATGCACCCAACCAATCTGCAACAGCTCGACTGAATCAGATGCAGTGTTGGGGCCAAATACACGTACCAATTTTTAAAAAAACCGCGTTTTCCTCATATATTTCAAAAAAAACTCTTTTTGATAAATTTAAGAAAAAAAAATTAACTAAATTTGAGAGAATGGGGAACATCATTTCCCTCAAGAACAATAAAAAAGGATTTTTTTCTTGAGTGTGGGAGGGGGGCTGAACTTCACCTCTTTGGAGGTTCAACCTCCTTTTTTGTTGAAGTATTCAGCTTAAAATCGCAACTAGGTGTTCGCTGTGAAGGTCTTATATATTCTCATCGTATGTCTATTCCATGCTTTCCTTTTCAGACTCTCATGAATCGTTTAACATATCATCATTACATATTGGCTAAAAACTAGTCCATAAGGCGTACTCGAACCGATCCGTCTTTTTATATGTTGAGCGTGAGTGGATTATGTTACCACAAAAATATGTAAATATATATAAATAATTATTTATATATATATATGTACTTTATATAAATGGGTTGAGTTTGAGTGTAAGGGGATATTGGATCCAGGTTGAAGATGTTGAGCTGAGCGTGTCACTCTGACAACTAAAGTCTGAAAAATAAAGCAAAGCGCAGTCTGAGGCTGAATGCGACCATGATGATCACAAACCTTTTTTTTCCTGCGCTGAACAGTAAACTTTTCAAATATCATTTGACACTTTAGTGAGCGTACTATCCCTCCTTGCTGACAAATTTTGAATATTTTTTTTACAATTGTTACAATGATTGGGTTTTTCCTAAAACATCTACATATATATTAACTAGATTACAACTCAGTCAAATCAGCTTTCTGAACAAGTGGACTGATTCTGTTTTGAGCACATTGATGCTTAAAAAATTCTCACCGGTAAAATATCAGAGTGAGAAACAGTATTCAGACCGGGGACATTTAGTGTCCAACTATGGGACCTAGTAGTGCTGTAATGGTGCGCTTGCAGATTGAAAATGGATTTAGGACTAAGATGCGTCCTACATATTCTTGATTATTTTGAAAGACATTACAATGTCGGATTGTTCACGTCGCTCCTCTAAGGAATTTAATTGTAACTGCTTTGAGCGATCCTTTTATTGCAAATATAAACCAGCCATAGCACATACACGTTTTGTGAAAGACCCGAGACCGCCATTTGGTGAGAAATATCGAGGACACTTCGCCATTTGGCGTGAAAGTGCTGAATGAAAGCTCTGCCTTTGTTTGATTGAGTTGAATGTTTAAGTTTAACGAAGGGCCTTCGAAAGTGCAAAAGATTTTGAGCATTGGTAAGTCAAATTCAAACTTTAATTTTAAGCTTTTCACCACGTATACACACTGTTAAAATAGACACAGTGGATGACTGTCATGGGGCGATTGACTGTTTAAATAGACACAATGGATGACTGTCATGGGGCGATTGACTGTTTAAATAGACACAATGGATGACTGTCATGGGGCGATTGACTGTTATAAATAGACACAATGGATGACTGTCATGGGGCGATTGACTGTTTAGATAGACACAATGGATGACTGTCATGGGGCGATTGACTGTTTAAATAGACACAATGGATGACTGTCATGAGGCGATTGAGTGTACAAAGTACTGAGTGACAATGAAATCACAGTTGGAGAAAGAGAATTACAAACACTGATGCATATAGAAACGCAAGTGCTGTGAGCTCGAGGAATTCTGAACGGGAGAACAAAACGCAAACAATGGGTTTGGTGGGGGTTATGAGATGAAGGAAGAATCCGAAAAATTTGGTGGGTGTTATGAAATGAAGGAAGAATCCGAAAAATTTGGTGGGTGTTATGAGATGAAAGAAGAATCCGAAAAATTTGGTGGGTGTTATGAGATGAAGGAAGAATCCGAAAAATTTGGTGGGTGTTATGAGATGAAGGAAGAATCCAAAAAATTTGGTGGGTGTTATGAGATGAAGGAAGAATCCGAAAAATTTGGTGGGTGTTATGAGATGAAGGAAGAATCCGAAAAATTTGGTGGGTGTTATGAGATGAAGGAAGAATCTGAAAAATTTAGTGGGTGTTATGAGATGAAGGAAGAATTCGATAAATTTGGTGGGTGTTATGAGATGAAGGAAGAATCCGAAAAATTTGGTGGGTGTTATAAGATGAAGGAAGAATCCGAAAAACTTGGTGGGTGTTATGAGATGAAGGAAGAATCCGAAAAATTTGGTGGGTGTTATGAAATGAAGGAAGAATCCGAAAAATTTGGTGGGTGTTATGAGATGAAGGAAGAATCCGAAAAATTTGGTGGGTGTTATGAGATGATGGAAGAATCAGAAAATTTGGTGGGTGTTATGAGATGAAGGAAGAATCCGAAAAATTTGGTAGGTGTTATGAGATGAAGGAAGAAAGAATCCGAAAAATTCGGTGGGTGTTATGAGATGATGGAAGAATCCGAAAATTTGGTGGGTGTTATGAGATGAAGGAAGAATCCGAAAAATTTGGTAGGTGTTATGAGATGAAGGAAGAATCCGAAAATTTGGTGGGTGTTATGAGATGAAGGAAGAATCCGAAAAATTTGGTAGGTGTTATGAGATGAAGGAAGAATCCGAAAAAAAATATTACGTTTTTTATTATAAAGTTTGACATGACTATGGACAGAGGTCAGGTCTTGCCCGTCTATAATATGAAGTCTTCGTTGATAGGAAGTTGAGACTGGTTGATAGGAAGTCCATGCTATTTAGGCCAGCTCGAGCGAGAACTCTCTTGGGAGAAATCTATGAACCCGCTCAGCAGTAGGGTAACAGCAGTAGGGGACCAGAGTTCGCAGGCGTATTCGAGCAACGGGAGAATATAAGTTATGCATGCTTTGAAAAGAGCTGGTATAGAGGAAGTTTCCAATTATCGAAAAAAAAGGTTTACTGGAAAGGATGTTGATACGACGAAAGAAAGAGAGATTCATAAAAAGAAATCCCAAGGTAGTTCACCTTGGTGAGATGAGGCAGAGAAAATATCCTAGCTTGAAAACAACATGAGCATTATGTATACCACTGTTAGTTACATAAAACTTGGGGTAAGAAATAGTGAGTGACCATGTGAGTGCGTAGTGGGAAATTGTATTCAAGGCGGTCTGGAGAGAGCTGAGAAATTCAGAGAATATCTTCACCTCTTCTGCATAAAAGAAACAGAACACGTCAGTGGAAAGAAGTTCAACAAGATCGTTAACAAAAATGGTAAAAAAGAGAATACCTAATGAGCTCCCCTGGGGAACTCCTGAAGAAAATCGTTCATCGACCGGAAAAGACTTGCCAACTCAAACTTTAAATGACTTTTTGTCAGAAATGATTTGAAAAGAGACAATAGTTTATTCCAGAACATTCGATTTTGTGTACTGCATCATGGTTCACGCTATCGGCCGCTTCGGAGAAATCTACCAAGCAGATACAAAATGAACGTTTTCTGAAAAGGAGCGAAAGGTAAATATAGTATGTTGCATGAGAATGTACAAGATATGAGACAGTGGAACGCCAATTACGAAATCCGGACTGGCTAGGATTTATAATGTTTCTCACCTCGAAGTGGTCAGATATGACATTGAAAATGTGTCTCTCGTATGGAAAGATCTTGGCCCAGCTTGAAAAAAAAACGAAGTTTTGGTCTCGCCCCTAAGACCGATTGTCGAAAAAGTTTCTGCGAGCGTAATACATTGCCACTAATCTGAGAAGAAAGTGTACAAGTCATTTCATTTTGTAGTATTCAAAGTGTTCCAAAAACTTTTAAGAGTAAATCAATTGCATCCTCAATTTCAAGGTATGTTTTTCTCTCAACTTGTTTTCATCGGTAAAAATTTTTTAAGTTTTATCTTTCCCATATAATTTTATTTTTCTTTCTAATTGGTGCAGTCTTTTTAAAAAATTCTGTGAAGAATGCGCCCCTTCTCCATTAGAAGGAATATTTTTGTGTTTTTTTCTTCATAACGAGGAAGGTTCTAACAAAAATAAGCAGGGTTGAAACATCAAAGGAAGCTCGAGGTCAAACTAAACTCTTTCCTGAATAGGAAAAAAAGAGACAGCAAGTTGCAGTGAAGCGAGAGAACACGAGAGCTGACCATTTTTTGAAGAAGAAAAAAGCTAATGAAAATAGATAAACATTTAATGAAACGAGTACTTCATACGGCTTCCCTTTTTCCTCGTCATCCTACTCTTCATTTTCGCTTCCCTTTTTCCTCGTCATCCTACTCTTCATTTTCCTTCACTGAATTCACTTTTCTTGTGACAGTGTCATCTGTTTCGTCACTTAACATTATGTTTTGTTTCAAGCGGAATAAAGAATTGTTATACATAGTTTCTTTCTAACCTCTCTCCCACGCGCTCTCTATCGCTCTCTTCTTGATATCTCTGTCTTATCTTTCTCTCTTTCTCATTATCTCTGTTTTACTCTGTTTGTCGTTATCTCTCTCCCTTTCTCGTTTTCTCTCTCTTTTTCTCGTAGTCTCTCTCTCTTTATCTCTATCTGTCTCTCCCTTTTTTTCGTTATCTATCTTTCCCTTTTTTCTTGTTAAATCTCTCTCTCTTTCTCGATTTCTTTCTTGCTCTTTTTCTTTTCTTTCTTTCTGACTTTCTTTCTTTCCCTCGCGCTTATGTTTCACTCTCTTCCTTTCATTTCTCTCTGGCTCTATCAACCTCTTTTGTCTCATCTCTCTACTTTCATGTATCTCTCAAACTTTTTATACCTTTCTCCAAAAACTTTTGCCTCTGTACAAACTAAAACATACCAGTTTCCAAGAAAAATTTGAATTACATCAAGACGGAATTGTAAAAGAGGTACAAAATTACAAAAATTGAAAAAAATGAAGAAGAATAGAAGAAAAAAATTGGAGCTTTTTGGTATTAAGAGATATGTATGTACAAAAGTCTGAAATTGGTAAGGAGATGGCTTAACTATTGAACAAGCCTCCGGGAAAAAGCTTATTGGAATTTCCAAATTTCCAACATGGGATTACTCGAAAAAAATTAGAAGAACGGAAGCTACTTTGGTGAAACGCAGTGAAAAAGCATGACTTTAGGTTTGAATAGTCTTGGATTACGATAATCCTGAAAACGATAAAATCTACATATGTAGATCATAACATACTTCCACCGTGAAACTTATTTTTTTGCCATCATCTGGTTTTCATAACGTCAAAATCGGTTGCTTCTATTGATTACTCAGTACGAAGATCGCTTGAAGATAAATCATACTCAATGTGTAAATATCGCCACTTCGTAGGTTTACGCGGTCAAGCAATTTACTAATATTATTATTATTATTATTAATAATATTATTAAAATTATTATCATTATTATTATTATTATTATTATTATTATTATTATTATTATTATTATTATTATTATTATTATTATTATTATTATTATTATAATTATTATAATTATTATTATTATTAATTTTATTATTATTATTATTATTATTATTATAATAATTATAATTATAATAATAATAATAATAATAATATTATTATTATTATTATTATTATCATTATTATTATTTTTATTGTTATTATTGTTATTATTATTTTTTATTATTATTATTATTATTATAATTATCACTATTATCATTACATAGTATTAATTTCAGCGCCATAGTTGCTTCAGTTCAGATTTCCTCGTTTCTGATCTACATATATGTACATAATGGTTAATGATAATAGCAGTTTCAAGACCAAGTAACTCCACTTCGACGATGAATCAATCAATATCAACGTTTTTTCTGTGCTCAAAATAGATTGAATCGAGTCAAACGACGTTATAAGGGGAGAATTGAAGAAAGGAAGTGTTGGCTGGTATGAATACGTCGAGGTGAGAATTACATAATTTTTACCACACATGTGAAACGTCAAAAAAGTCTAAATGTGGTTCGCTTCAACAAATTACAAAAAACTACAAACCAAAAACTGAGAAAGCGGGAAATTTTTTTCGCGCGGCTGCTGTTGATGATTGATGATTTTTCTTCAGAATCGAAAAATAAACCGATGAAAACTTCGAATTTCCAGTTTTTGGTAACAGAAACCAGTAAACTACCTATCAACAACCCTGAACATGCAGCTCAATTATAACGGTAGAGTCTCAGAGTGTGTATGGGTATGTTGTATGAACCTTAAAATATACATCATATTGTGTGCGTGTGCAGCTCAGTGGGTAAGAGCATCGCCTGGAAAGCGAAGGTTGCGGGTTCGGTTCCCGTCACACCACACGATTTCGCACAAGTTTCTGCGAACAGTCTGCTCCTCTGCTCGGTAGAAAAATCCATTGCTTGAGATCAACGTGGAGTAGGGTATACTCTTATTTACAGTTACCTGGGCGCGTAGTGTTGTGACTCTCTTTCGATGAGCTCTCCCTCTCTCATAGAAGCAATGCGAGTGACTCGAATCCCCGAGTTCTTCTTGCCCGGATCTGGTCCTCGCTCAGCATTTCTGCGAAAAAAATAAGTTGAACCTCTTCAAATATGTGACAACATGTTCACCATTACAACTGTCAACCTATTCCCCCTTCCAACTGTCACCTTTCCCACCCTTTCAATGTCAACCTGTCCATCATTACATTTTCAACTTGTTCACATTCCAATGTCAAACTGTCCACCTTACAAACTTTCAATATGTCCATCATTAAAACTGAAAACCAGTACGCCATTCCAACTTTCAACCTGCCCACCATAACAACAGTCAACCTTTTCCCCATTCCAACTGACAACTTGTCCACAATTCAAATATCAACCTGTTACCCATTCCAACTGTCAACCTGCTCATCATTCCAATGTCAACCTGTCCACTATAACAACTGTAAAGTTTACCACCATGACAACTTTCGACATGTCAACCATGTTTAACCTGTTCATCATTCCAATCTTCAACTTGTCCATTACTCCAATTTTCAACCAGTCCACTATGTCAACTGTCTACCACTATCAAACCTCTATGATCCAAGTAAGCGATACTCTGAGAATACATCTTCTGGAAAGACTTATAACTATGAACACATGTATAACTATGAAAAAATCGATCACTGCGTGAACTCGATCGTTAAATTAATTTTCCCCTTCTAAAGTTGCCTGTACTCCCTCTTTCATACTTGTTGCACTTGTTGCACAACGACAAAACTACTCATCCTGAGAATTTGTTCTCCATCCTGAGACATTCTATCTTGTTCGCCATGACTGGAGTGGCCGACTTTCCATCCGCTCTCTACTCTATTCATTTCGTCTAGTGTACAAGATGCGATCCGGCTTCAACGAGGAATTGGACACCTTGAAGCTGTATCGTCCTATTCCTCACCGCCCTCCCACACAATGCTACCACTAGAGTAGGACCGACCAATAACTCGCAAGTTCTTTCCGTAATCACCATGGACCCCTTCGACCTCATATGTTATGAACTCCTTCGACCTCATGTTTTCCCTCACATGGAATACCCCCTTCCTTATACCTTAACACGCATTTTCCATGCGTAATAAACTCAAAACTCAAAATTCAAAACACCAGAGGTAGATCGATCTCTCGTATCAGTCATCGATTATTTAACAGCTAGAAGAATAGATTTAACCAAAGGGGGTGTTTAATGGATGTTGAATATAAAATTCAAAAAATTTGTCAAATTGCGAAATTCTTAATTTTTTCATAAAGCCTGCGAACTTCATAATGTGAACGAAAACTCATAAAAATTTCTTACAAATACAGTTTTTATAATGAATTGTTGATGATTAGATAAAGACCACAAATACCATTGCCCGAGGCAACATACGCCTTTTTTTCTAAAGAGAAGCAAGATGAAACAAAATTTTAGAACCTTTTCAAACGCCTATTTTCTTGTAAATTCTCATGAGTAATTCTGAAGCGCACCTCAGCGAAGCCATATGAGCTCTCCCGTTGATGAGGTGACCATTGGAGTTGGAACAAGATTCTTCAGAGGAGTCGATGTCTAGAGTCTTTTGGAACGGGTACATTGCGCTGCTACCTGAAAAGCAAGGGCAATGTTTTCATTTGCTTCATTCTCAATAACTCCGAATTATAGATCCTCAGCACTGTTAATTTGTGAAAACTACCTTTCTTGAGTGGGGGAGTCTACAATAATGAGTACCTCACCATTCTCAGCTTTTTACTCAACGACACTTCTCAATACTAAAGACCTCACCACTCGAATAAAACTTTTCAAAAACTACAAATGACTCAAGTGGACTGCCGTTTGGCTGCCAGGAGGGAGGATTTAGGATTTAGGGGAATTTTTAGGAGAAACTAGGAGGATTTTAAGAGGGTCCTAAGGCCATCAGGAAAATATTGAGATCACATCAATATTCTGGATGCTTTCAGACACAGATAAAATATATACGATCACGTTGATAACCAAATTTTATTCATCAATGAAACTTTTTTGAATTATTCAAGGATTCAAAAGACAAACTTTACTTTCATTCTTTGACCCTAACATGTGGAAAAGTCAACAAAAACGGTGGACAAACTTTTATATAATCTATTCATAGATTTCTCCTGTCATAAATTTTACATTGAAAAACAAAACTTTTCCATCTATACATATTTGATCACGAAAGCGCTTAGGCTATGAAGGTTCTGTTTGGTATGCACGTTTGAAAATTCAAGATTTAGGGCGAGCTTTCTCAACGTAGAAAGACAAGAACTAGTATACCCGAAACATAACGTTTGCAGATATACTTAGGATGATGCTAGACATCTCTGTATTCGTTAGTAAACCATACTGGTATACTTTCGGCTTGCCTTTTGTTTTGAAACAAAGGTATCCGGCCTCAAGTCAGATATGATTTGCTCGAAGCCGTATCATCTCAACACGAGATCTCATTCTATCTTAGATGCAACTAGCTCAAACGTTCTATCAAGAACCGAAATACCATCAGTGAGCGATTCCATGGCGTTTCATGTCCCATAAAATTCATTATAAAACTGTTGACTTAAACTTGAATCACTGCTGTCCATTTTGTTTTTGTGTGAACAGCTCTAATATGGTTTAAAACTGCCTCGTCATTTTGTGTGAACAGCTCTAATATGGTTTAAAACTGCCTCGTCATTTTTGTGTGAACAGCTCTAATATGGTTAAAAACTGCCTCTTCATTTTTGTGTGAACAGCTCTAATATGGTTAAAAACTGCCTCGTCATTTTTGTGTGAACAGCTCTAATATGGTTAAAAACTGCCTCGTCATTTTTGTGTGAACAGCTCTAATATGGTTAAAAACTGCCTCGTCATTTTTGTGTGAACAGCTCTAATATGGTTAAAAACTGCCTCGTCATTTTTGTGTGAACAGCTCTAATATGGTTAAAAACTGCCTCGTCTTCCAGGATACACAAGTTTGAGAGATTTTTCACGAGGAAAACTTAAAACATATTTCTGCTCAAAGAGGGCTTACTCGAGCAAAAAAAAAGAAGAATTAGTCCTCCTCAATAACAAAGTTAGCTATGAATCTTCAATCTTGGAAAATATTGTCTGAAACTCGATATCCGGGTTTTTTTCTCATGAACTGACTTTTTCGCTTATAAGTTAACAGCGTTTTTAAAGCGTTTCTGAGATTGAAAACATCTATAAAAATTCCAAGTGTATTTTCATTTCCACCAACATCTGTCATAGAATCTTGCGTGATCGGGCTCGTGGACATCTAAAATTCGCATCAGAGAAGCGTCCAGCATGATCGATTACTCCTATGGGACGAATCGTTCGACGGTGCTAGATTAGAGTTGTGGTGGAACCATTTCAGCCGAGTGGTGGTAAAAAGTTCTGTTCGTAAACGAGGACGTTTATCCGAGGATTAAGTGATGATTGGTAATGATTTCAACAAGTAAAGGAGTTGAAAATGAGTTGAAGAGAAGTTGAAGAGAAGCTGGAGATTTTGAAGTGAAGAGATGTTTCAAAAGGAGAGAAGGTGAATAATAAGTGGAGAATTAGCTCTGCAGGTCATGAATGGAAGTCTCTGAAGGTCTTGACTGGAAGTCTCTGAAGGTCTTGACTGGAAGTCTCTGAAGGTCTTGACTGGAAGTCTCTGAAGGTCTTGACTGGAAAACAAAGTTGACGAACTATGTTCAACTCATCAAAGCATATGTGGAGCCAGCAGATGTTTCTCCATACTTTTCTCCATACTTGGTGCTCGTTTTCTCATCAAAGTGATGAAGTAAAGTAGAGGAAAAGGTGGAATTAGTTTTGTTTACTGATGAGAATAATGGAAAGAAAATTTTTAGTAACGGTTGAGAAAGAAAGAAAAAAAGAAAATTTAAAAAGAAGCGAGCAAAAAAAAGTAGAGAGAAAGACAAAAGAAGGGGAAAGACGTTAAGTTCGGGAATAGGAGACTGGGCATTGGAACATAATATCGAAGAAAAACATAGGAAGAGTTCAAAAAGCTAAAATAAAGTTCAGTGTTATATACGAGAGACTCAATTCTAAGTAACGACTTTTTTGGAAGTATTGGGGTTGTTTCTAGGAATCTATGGGTTATGAGCAATTTTTGGGGTTATTTGCCATTGGTTCCACGAATGTAAACGTTCTGGGCCGCTTGTTGACGGAATCTTTCAATTTAGGCACAAGTAACAACGCATATTTCCATATGAGCATAGACGTAGATGAGGTTTCATTCACTACCGAGACTCGCTGCTCGTCTTAAATTTGTCCCTATTCAACTATTTTTAGCCAACTGTCAACATTATCATTGACGTTTTAAGAGCCATTTCCGTATTTTCATGTTTTTTTCAATACCATTTCCTTTAACTTCTTTACCGTCGGTATGCGAGACAGCACAAAGCCGCTCACTTCACTTCCTGCTCCAATTATGTTCCCTTTCTCATGCCTTTGCTTTCCTGGACTCATGTAATAACTTTATTTTTGAACACAGTTTCATATAATGAAATGATCCAACGCCTAGTAATGAGACCTCCGTGGCTCAGAAGTAAAGAGTGGCTTTTTTCTCTTCTCATTTAGCCTTACCGGATCGAAGGCGAAGTTCATTACCCTTACTTAGCCGCTTTCATACAAAAAGTAAGAGCGTCCATTAAGATAAAAAACTAGCACTCAAATAACCAATAATCGAAAGTTGAAAAAGAACACCGAAAATAAACTTTTAAACAAAAAAGTAGGAAAAATAGAACTCTTGAATATTTTATCGAAGAATACGGACAAAAACTAGTAAACCAGGTGAGGTCGAACCAAACTAAAATTCAAAGCAATTCGTTACCTTGAAAAACTAAAATAATCCTGATGTAGAAAAAAAATTTGAAAAAAGTTTGGAATTTTTGGAAGTAGTCAAAGCCTTTTATTCCATGAAATACTGCTCGAACAACAAACTTCAGTTGGGAAATCTTATTGGAAAACACTTCACTCTTCGCATTCAACCAACGCGAGAACGGAACATCTTCAACATAATCTTATTCTGCACCAGAAAGCGACAAAATGCATATGAATATTTTTCTTTCTTATCAAGTCACTTATAAAAGTTTTTTAACGTTCCGCTTCTTTCACTTTCCGCATTTTTGCTATACACGACTGCGCACGCTGAATGCTAGCTGATGTGAAGTACCCAGAGGCCGTTTATATAATACTAAACTCACATATTAGAATCAAGCGCTCTTTTGAAGATGGCTGCATCAAAATTTGAAAAGAGGATAACAAACAAGTTTAAGCACAATCAAACACATTCACTTAACTCAACACGATGAGATGGGGGCGTTTTCAATGTGAATGTTCAGTTTTTCTCTCAGTTTGATAGATTTTATTTTTCCAATTAACTGGCGAGTTTTTTGATATAAGTTTTATTATGTTGAGTTGTTGTATTTTCGGAATCTCAGACAACATGTATGTAATGATGTGAAACAATTGAGGGAGGTTAGGAGAGGCTCATAATTGGGAGAAAGATGCATGTTATATTTTTACCCAGTGCATATGAAAAAAAAACTGTGTGGGGAGATATACATGAAATCGTATGTATAAAGTCGTCACGTAGAACAAGGGAGCATTTTTCAAATGAAATATACACAAATTTTTCCTAATTGAAGCCAGAAATAAAAGAACAACGTTATACATAATACGAAAACAGTATAGCTACATCAATGTACATGTCAGTGTTTTGAACCGTTTTAGATTATCTAAAGTTTTTTTTAGAAAACCGCTATACTCAAAAACTAGTTGTTTAGAAAACCGCTATACTAAAAAACTAGTTGTTTAGAAAACCGCTATACTAAAAAAAAACAAACAAACTAAAATGCTCTGTTTTATGTATTATACATTCGTGAACAAGCTTTCTGTTCTAATTGATCACAAATTATTTAGTCGTTGCGAAAAAAACCATAATTTTTGATAATTTTTTACAAATAATTTATAGATTGCTAATTACAGTTAGTTCAACGTTTCTAACGTGTGAAAGTATGTAAATTTCGGGCAAAAATCGATCCTGGAAATTTCATCAAAATTAGTTCAGGTTTAGAAAAAGCTGTGCTGAAAAACCAAAGAATTTTTTTTTGTTTACACTCAGTTCATGAATATAATCATTTACGTGTTCTTTTTTTATGCTACATATATGTACATAGTTCTTATCTTTTCCTCTCTCTTTCTTCATGTCTCTTTCTCTTTTTTCTCTTTCTATGTTTCTTTCTCTATCTGTCTCTCTCTATCTTTTACCTTAAATCTCTCTTTTCTCTCCTCTCTATTTGTTCTTTGGATTCATCTTTATTACTCTACCTCAATTCCTCATCATACTGATTAAGGCCTCGCTTTTTTTGAGCTTATAAGAGTTTCAATTATCTTCAAATGCTCAGTTACACAGTTTTAAGGCAGTGACGCCTGGTAGAGAAGACAAATTGATCAAACCACCGCACGGAAAAAGCTAGTCACCGGGGGGACTCGAACCCATGCAACCATCTCTCCTCTATCCGGGAGCGAGCGTGTTAACCTTTCAATTATCCCAAAACCTTCACTTGAAGCTATGTTAATCGTATTTCTTTGTGTTCCTTTTCTGCAGTTATCAAACTAATATTTACGGATAAAAGCTTGATGTCTTCATTCGTTTTCTAATTAACATCTGCAAAAACCTAAAGGTGATTTGTAGTTTACATGTAGTTAAAATTTTCAAATTGAAATACTATTTTGAGCTTATAATTGAAGATAAGACTCATTAACGTTCGAAAGGTCATCGCTAAGGGATTTTTCAATGTATTTTCTTGTGTTTTTCCAATACAAAGTTCACTGGTTTTTTTTTTACAAAAAAAGAACATAGGGTTTTACATACATATAACGAACGGTGTTGTTAATAAGTAGCATGTGAGCAGCGAACGAGAAAATGGTCTAATTTAACTTCTTAGCCTATGGAACTTGTAATGTAATTTAATATGTAACTTTGAAAACTTCGAAAACATATGAATATAGCGAAACATCTCATATGAAATATGTTGATAGCCAGCGGGGAATCGCTCAAATGATCCCCCTGGAGGGTTTCAGAGATGAGGAACCTTATAATGAGAAACTTTGATGTTGTACTAAAGAGGTAGATTGTTTCTACTTTAGAGAAGAATGTTCCAGCGCAATGATGAAGTCGATTGAACAAAAATTTTATGCAGCTCTAATATCGCGGGAAAAAACTCGGTTCACGAACTCAGAATGATCGAACGATTGTATCCGCACACAAAAAATAAATATGGAAAATGACACATCTACATTTGAAAGCATGACTATTCATACTTATAAGTTGTTAATATATTCATACTTTCAAATGTATATGTGTAAATTTTTATACTTGTTTTTTGTGGGCGAATGAGATAATGTTTTTCATCAAGCTATACACTTGAGAGGAAAACATGTATTACAGTTTCTTTATAACATTGTTTTCGTTGATTCATTTTGGCTCTAATAAATTTGAGTTCCTCGTTTTTTTTCTCTCCATATTCCATGGAGTTGCCAAATAGATATGGAGTCTTGGAGAGGCAAGACAACTGAGAAGACATGGAACAGGGAAACATCTTCGAGGAAGTGCCTAAAAAGGAGACGCAAGAAGTATCAAGTAGACTATTCCTCTCCATCTGTCTTTCTCCTCTCTCTCTCACTTTTCTATCTTTCTTCTTCTCTACATATTTCTTTCGCCCTTTTTCTCTTTTATCTTTTTTCTGCGTCTTTTCCTCTCTCGCTCTTTATCGTTTTCTCTATCCTTCTCTCTGTCTTTCTCTCTCTCTCGCTCTCTCTCTCTCGCTCTCTCTTTCACTCTCTCTCTCGCTCTCTCTCACTCCCTCCATATGCCTCTTTCTCTCTCCTTCTCTCTGTTTTTCTCTCTCTATTATTCTCTCGTTCTCTCTTTTTCTCCACTTCTTCCTTCTCTGTATTTCTTTCGCTTCCTCTTTCTCTCTATCTTACTATCCCTTCATTCTTGCTCTTTCTCTCTCCTTCTCTCTCTCTCTCGCTCTCTCTCTCTCTCTCCCTCTCTCCCTCTCTCTCTCCTAATTCATTTAAGATGTAGTGCATCTAACAACACAAGTATGTACATTTGGGAAGTGCTATAAGGAATGAAATAATGTGAAACTAGAGTGAGAAAGAAAGGCTGTTTTGAAAAAACTCAAAAAAGAGAAAAAAGTTGTGTCTTTGAGTTTCCATGATCTATGTTTAGGGTAAAACTCGACTTTAGAAAATTGCTGGGAGAATGTGTAATTTTTCTAAAGGTTCTAATTGTTTTTATGTGAGAAAAAGTGACTGTAAATGGGGAAGTAGAAAAAAAGGTGGGGGTACAACTCAAAGGGTGGGGGGTACAACTCAACTGGATTTTTTTATGCTCAAATACATCAACCTATGATTCTCTTTTTCTCTTTTGTCTCTTTCCTAACCATTTACGGGAATTTTTTATAAATTTTCGAACAATGTTAAAACCCAAATTTTAGAGAAAAAAATCTTATGCGAAGCTTTAATCCTAGTTTTTAAGAACTTTTTTACGTTGCCGGTCTCCGTTCAAATTGGGTGTGCTGGATTTCATCCACTGTTTCGTGAATCGATAAGCTTAAAAAATAAACTCAGGACTTTTTCCCATCAAATAATCGCTACATGATCAATGTCATATATGTATGTACATGGAGTGCCATATTAGATAGGACTACACCTACGATACTTATACCCTGCAGAACATTGTAGATCAGTGATAAAATTCCAAGAGCCAACATTAATCAATAGTTCGTAAAGAGCTATTGGCGCACTTCAACTGCTGGAATTGTTGGAGAAAAACAGAAAGCACTTTAAACAGATAATAATAAGTAAACATAGTTACCCTATATGAATTAGTCACACCGCCAAAACTCAACAAAGTTCCCGGTGGGTCAATCGGTAGAGCATTACATACAGATAATGTCACTTTGGCAGCTCTCAAATCACAGTTTTGGTTTTATGTAATCCGAAGCGACAAGATAGCGGTTAATTCTTCACTACTGCTAGCCGTTTTCTTACCCAATAGCATGTTTAAACTTGGTCTTTGTCAGGATTAGGTTGTCTTGAGAACTTAATTCTCACATACATTCCATCGCCAATAAGCTCATCGTTATTGCTCCTATTACCTCAGTAACATGGACGATAGTAAAACTGTAAAATTGCATGGTGTTAGGCCCTTCTTGACAATTAGCTGAATTTTAGAGCGACTAAAATCTATAAACTTCCCCGGACTAATTGATAGTCAATCGACATATGAATAACGGATTGGAAACATGAGAAGGAATTACTTTAGGTAGTATGTGATATAACTATCTTTGACCTTGCAGACCACAATTTGACTTTGCAGACCACAAATTTGTGAAGTTAGCTTGAATAAGAAACCAACTCAAATAAAATACCAACTAGAATAGGAAATCAACTGTAATAAGAAACCAACTCGAACCGAAAACCAATTCAACCTGAATAAAGAACCAACTCTAATATAAAACCAACTGGAAAAAGCCAGTTGAAAATGGGGATATATGTATGAGAATAGGAGCACACTGGACACGTGTCGTCTCGTATAAATCAACGAATGCTGATGGGAAAACAACGCCGGAGAAACATGAGTAACCTATGGACGTGAACTCTCGTTTCATATATTTTTCGTCTCCAAGCATTTATTTTTCCTCTCAAAATTTCTTGTCTCTTCTTCTTTCTTTCCTTTTTTATCTGCCTCTCTCTCTTCTCATTTCTCTCCATATTTCTTACTACTCGGTTTCTTTCTGTCGTGGTTCAGTTCTGTGACACAATATCTTTCTTGATATCTCTCCCATCCCTTTTATTTCCTCTCACCACATTTCTTGATACACATATTCATATCCTCGTCACTCTCTATAACAATTTCAATGTAAATATATTGAAATGTATATAGATCTTGATCAAGCCTTTATTAAGCACTATCGCACGGAATAGCAATGTGTCACCGTGGTGTAATGGTTAACACGCTCGCTCCCGGATAGAGGAGAGATTGTTGCATGGGTTCGAGTCCCCCCGGTGACTAGCTTTTTTCCGTGCGGTGGTTTGATCAATTTGTCTTCTCTACCAGGCGTCACTGCCTTAAAACTGTGTAACTGAGCATTTTGAAGATACATATATAGATCTTCTTACTCAAACAGTCTCTTCACTATTCATTCTATACGGCCCTCTCTTCGTGTCTTGTTTCTCGCTTTCTTTTTTTTTCCTTTTTTCCCATATTCTCACTTTCTTCTTCTGTTTTTCATTTTCTAATGGTATCTCTTGTATTCTATTTTTTGTTTTAGATATTACTCTCAATCCGATTCCCTTTTTGATTCTCGCTCGTCTCTTTTAGATAATTGGTAACATTAGACATGACATTCTCTCAAAGCAACGAACATGTATGTATATAAGCAGTGGATGAAGGAATAACTGATTAAGGCGTTTATATCAAACAAAACAGAAGCACAAAGTTTTTGCAGAGCATGATCTTTACTAAAAATCTTTTCAACGATCAAAATTTGGGAATTCGATCCCATTTTTGTTCTGAATACGGCCCTCAAACGCTTGGGTCTTCACACGCACTGGCGAACACCTCATTACACTCTACACTGTCGAACAAGTCGCTGACTTTCAGAAATTACCGTATTTTTGCTCTAGAGGTCGAGCCTGGCGTCAAGATGTATGAAAAATATGTATGAAAAATATGTATGAAAAATATTGCAACAAGGTTTTTTAAGAAGATGAACCGTTTTGACAAGAAAAACTACGAAAAACATAAATTACTGTTCAACAGGATTCAGCACCGGCTCAGCACAAAACCTAGGACTGTACCGAAACTGCGTTTCCGACGTTTCCGACAATTGCCGCCCTGCAGCCCAGATCTGAATGTTCTGGATTATTCATTCGGGTTAGAACTCTAGCAGTAAGCCTGCTCTAGCAGTAAACAAGCTCATTCAACTTTGGACTCACTCAGGGCTGCCCTTCAAAAAGCGTTAAAGGGATGGAAATCGAGTACCTGCTCACCGTTGTGGAGTAAAGCGTCTGAAGGCCGTGTTCAATACAGAGGGGATCGTGTCTTCAACTTTGATCCTTTCTTTATGGAAGGATTTTAAATGAAGCTCACACTCCAAAAAATATTGTTTGCTTCCGTTTTGGTTGAGATGATTGCTCAAAATACGTGATTCCGTTCTTTTGCTGCACCCTGTACGTGATATCCAGATGAAGACAACAAATGAACAAGAATAACGCCATGAAGCTTGAACCTCCAACAATGCGTTTTGGCATGGGTTAGGAATATCTCCTCGGTATGTTCTTTGGGCCTTGAAACGTGCATTATCATATGTGCTTGTGTAGCTAAGTCGGAAGTCCATTCGCCTGGAATGCGAAAGGTCAGGGGTTCGGTTCCCGTCACACCACACGATTTTTGCACAACTTTCTGCGAACAATCCGCTCCTCTGCTCGGTATAAAATTCCGTTTCTTGAGTTCAACGAGGAGTAGGGTATACTCTAATTTACATGGGGGCCGAACCGGGATGAGAAGGAGAGGATAAAAACAAAGAAAAAAAAAGAAAAAAAAAGAAAACCCGAGCATGAGCTAGTTCGCAGAAACAAAGGCGCCTAGAACTCTGACTCTAGACCTCGAGAGACCACGGTGTTGAGAGGGGGGCATGTTGTATGGACCTTAAAATGTGCATTATCATGTGTGCTCTGTAGCTCAGTGAGAAGAGCATTCGCCCAGAATGCGAAAGGTCGCGGGTTCGTTTCGCGTCGCACAACACGATTTTTGCACATGTTTCTACGAACAATCCGCTCTTCTGCTCGGTAAAAAAAAATCCGTTGCTTGAAATCAACGAGGAGTAAGGAATACTCTTATTTACATGGGGGCCGAACCAAGATAAAAAAAAATTAACTATGAGGAAAATTAATTCCCCATATTAAAATCACATGGACTCGCAAGGAAACATTTGTAGCGCAGTGGAAGACCACTCCCCTCAGGTAAGAACTTGACGGCGGGGTTTGAATCAAAATTCTCCCTCCCTTACTTCAGTTGACCAGTTTTATCCTTATAAGTTTTTTTTTCGAGATCGAGTGTATTCTCTTTCATTGGCTGAGGTTCATTAACAATTTTTTAATTGTATTGTTGACTTATCATGGCACCGGGAGAAGTTTATGGTCACAGACAGCAAAGTTTTAAGTAAACGGCTTCGCAGCTTCTAGTTACATGTATGGGTGAAATATACTGAAATTCTTTGGGCCTGTTTTCTGGGTAGGCGCAAACAATACACAAAAATTGAGAGATAAGAAGGAAGAAAGAGAGAAACATAGAGAGAGGAAAGAAGAAAGAGAGAGAGAGGATAAGAAGAAGGAAGAGAGAGAGATCGAGCAAGAAAAAAAACCGAGAAAGTAAAATAGAAATAGAGTTCTAAGCAAAAAAAAGAGGCTCGAAGTAACTAACGGCTTTCAAAAGTTTTTGAAACTCTTTTTTCCAAGTTCAGAAGAAAGTTATTTCCGTCAATTTCCATGTTCATCGGCGTGGAAAAATTCAATAAAGTTGAGTCTAGCTAGCACAAAAAAGAAAATGCAAGCTATCTTGAAGTCTGGAAATTCGATATGCATCGCCTTATTGTTGCCAAAAACAGAGGGAGAGAAAGATTTCGGAGCTTGGAAATTGAATAGAAATAAGACAGACTTATTGATTGAATTGATTCAGGTTGATTGAAACTTAAATTCAACATGTCTTATCTGAAAGATTCTACGCAGCATGTTCAGGCTCGCCCGAGGAAAGTTCGGAAAACAAAGTCTTTGAAGATAAAAACAAGACATATTTACTATGTATTTATGATATAAATCATTTTAGCGATTTTACTTGCCTAGCGGCAGGGACGAGCTCTCCTGATATGCGGGACAGACCTAGCCGGGTAAAACCAGTGGCTGGCCACTGGGTCACTGCTAGTGTGTGTAGCAGCAATGGGAGAGTCAGTTTCGTAAAAAAGCACAACCAACATATTTCAACCCCTCTTGTTGGGTGGATCTCTCTGGGATGAAGTTGAGCTTGGAAACTTTGCAAAATAGTCGAGCATTCAACCATTATGCTACGCCCGGTCTTGAAAAAGAACACGTCTGAACTCCATTGGCACCAAGCAGGAGCTCTACTTAGTCAGGGAAGAATATAACTACAATAGTCTTGGCACTTGAGGACAAACACGCGAGTGGCGAAGTTTTTCATCAAACAATCTCTCTATGTGTCGTCAAATCATTATTTGATTCAAGGCTAATGAAGGTCTTCTCTTGCTTGCTCTGTATTTAGAGATTTGAGTAAGGTTTCACCAAATGAAAAAAAACACTAAGGAAAAAAATGCAAATTCTCACGGAGTTATTATAAGTTTGAGGACTTCTCTTTGTGACGCAGATAAAGTAAAAGAACATATTTATAACTGACGTGTTAAAAACTAGTTCACATCAACAAAAAACAGGAAAATCTAGAAAAATAAATTCAAACATGAGCTCTCAACCCCAGGCTTCCGTTTTCCCAGAGGTTTTCATTTGTAGGCCTCCAGAGCCTCAACGTGCTGTCTCTGATCTTTTTTTCATAGTAATACAGTAATTTTTTTCATAGTAATCTTTTTTCATAGTAATACAAAATAAGATATTGATCGTTTATATGAAAATCTAGCCGAACAAAGAATCAATCGCCATTCGCTTCTTCTGAGATTCATTCGCCTTACCGCTTCAAAGAGATTTCATCATTGATTCATGTGATTCCAGTCAAATTTCTGTTTGGAAATCTTTTTGTTCGAACATCTCAACAAAGCTAATAGTCCTGAGTTCGAAAAGCGTCTTTTTTGTTGCCTTTGAATAAAACTGTCCTGAAAAATTTTGTTACCGATGTATCACAAAAAATTACAATAATATTTTCAATCTCAATCACCCCCCCTCCTATCTTCCCTCTCATACACCGCTACTATGCATTAGACTTTAGCCCCCCCCCCCTCCTATCTTCCCTCTCATACACCGCTACTCGTATCACGACACTTTGTACCGCGTCACTTTGTATACGACACTTTGTACCCGACACTTTGTACCCCGTCACTTTGTACCGCGACACTTTGTACCGCGACACTTTGTACCGCGACTTGAGTGAGGCCGCGCGTTTTATTTTTACATTAAAACATATTTTTACATTAAAAAACGCTTAGGCTTAGTAAAAGTTTACGATAACGAGGCCGTACGGCTTAGCTAACGAGGCCGTACGGCTTAGCTAACGAGGCCGTACGCGGTACAAAGTGTCGCGGTACAAAGTGTCGCGGTACAAAGTGACGGGGTACAAAGTGTCGGGTACAAAGTGTCGTATACAAAGTGACACGGTACAAAGTGTCGGTAATTCACCGCTACTATGCATTAGACTTTAGCCTTCCCCCTCCTATCTTCCCTCTCATACACCGCTACTATGCATTAGACTTTAGCCTTCCCCCTCCTATCTTCCCTCTCATACACCGCTACTATGCATTAGACTTTAGCCTTCCCCCTCCTATCTTCCCTCTCATACACCGCTACTATGCATTAGACTTTAGCCTTCCCCCTCCTATCTTCCCTCTCATACACCGCTACTATGCATTAGACTTTAGCCTTCCCCCTCCTATCTTCCCTCTCATACACCGCTACTATGCATTAGACTTTAGCCTTCCGCCTCCTATCTTCCCTCTCATACACCGCTACTATGCATTAGACTTTAGCCTTCCCCCTCCTATCTTCCCTCTCATACACCGCTACTATGCATTAGACTTTAGCCTTCCCCCTCCTATCTTCCCTCTCATACACCGCTACTATGCATTAGACTTTAGCCTTCCCCCTCCTATCTTCCCTCTCATACACCGCTACTATGCATTAGACTTTAGCCTTCCCCCTCCTATCTTCCCTCTCATACACCGCTACTATGCATTAGACTTTAGCCTTCCCCCTCCTATCTTCCCTCTCATACACCGCTACTATGCATTAGACTTTAGCCTTCCCCCTCCTATCTTCCCTCTCATACACCGCTACTATGCATTAGACTTTAGCCTTCCCCCTCCTATCTTCCCTCTCATACACCGCTACTATGCATTAGACTTTAGCCTTCCCCCTCCTATCTTCCCTCTCATACACCGCTACTATGCATTAGACTTTAGCCTTCCCCCTCCTATCTTCCCTCTCATACACCGCTACTATGCATTAGACTTTAGCCTTCCCCCTCCTATCTTCCCTCTCATACACCGCTACTATGCATTAGACTTTAGCCTTCCCCCTCCTATCTTCCCTCTCATACACCGCTACTATGCATTAGACTTTAGCCTTCCCCCTCCTATCTTCCCTCTCATACACCGCTACTATGCATTAGACTTTAGCCTTCCCCCTCCTATCTTCCCTCTCATACACCGCCGCTACTATGCATTAGACTTTAGTGGATTAAAGTTTTTTTCAAAATTTTCTCTCTCAAAATCTTTACCTAAACTGAAAAAAGTATAACAATGAATAAATAAATAAAAAAATTGATCAGACTTCACATTAATCGACAGAGATATTAAGAAGATTTAGCAATTTTTTTCAGCTTTCGATGAGTTTAAGTTTCGCCTCTCATCTTCTCCAATTACTTGGTTAGAAAAACTATTCCCTAACAAAGAAAAGAGAAAAAACCTCATTCGTTATTTTTAGTCTCTTTAAGCGTTTTTTTGCACTCTGGAATTTTGAAGCTTCTCTGCAAATGAGTAATGGAGCGTTAGAATTCAACTTCTCACTTTGCAAAGTAATTTCTGCAAAGTGAGGGATGCGGCCTAGAGCGTTAAACGCTTAACGGGATGCGGCCTAGAGCGTTTAACGGGATCACCTTGCAGAGATTACTTTGCAAATTGAAAAGTTGAATTCTAACGCTCCATAACATTGGTATAAAACTTCCTAACAAAGTATTCAACCTAAATTAAGCTCAATTTGCGATATAACCAGTCCGCATCATTCATTGGCTCCAGAAAAATTACTCTGGGAAAATTTCAATGAAGTGAGAACTGCATTTAGAAAAAAAAATTGAAAGGTCATATACTAGTTAAAAATACTATCATTCCTCAACCTCTTGGTTTGGATGCATCTATATACATGTGTTGGAGGTCGTACTTGGGACTCCGCGTATGAGCATTACATAATACCATTGAGCCACACATATACCAAAACCTCACCCAAGAAAGATCAACCATCGAAGTGGTTAGATTAGACGGTTTTCCAGTCCTATATATATCGCAATAGGAGGAAAATTTGCATAAGCACATATCGATATATAAAACGCTTTAGAGTAAAATTTAGAACTTTTTTTAAATTAAAAATATATATCTAGTCTGAAGCAAACGCAAATTTTTTACTCTTTTTCAAAATAACCAATTTTTTCCCGTTTCGAGAGAAGATTTCAGCCTTTCAAAAAAGTTCGTGTTCATAAGAGTGTTCCCTAATCCTCGTTGAACAGAAATGTTTCGAGTTTGGAGCAGTAATTGGATTAGGTGAAGGAACTATCCGGTGATAACTTTTAGAAAACTTTCATTTTCATAGTAACAAGCGTTCTTGGTTAAAAAAACAAACTTTTTTCATGTTTTTCAGGTAAGAAAAGGCTCATACCAAGAAAAAGTAGGCCCGAAGCACTTATTAACCTACTAAAATGTCAGATGGAGAAAATTTTTATGAAAAAGCTTTAATCGGGGGAATTTTTTTCCTAAAAACGAAATGGGCTTGTTTATAGGGACTATATTGCAAAAATTGTGCCCCCAAGCGCTTTTCGCAAATGGAAAGAAAAACTACAACATACACAGGGATTATATTTTTCCGAGCTTATCGCACCAACTGAGCTTCAAATCAAATGTGCTTCAACATCCGCGGCTACATGATAAAAACACTCTTTTGGAAAACAAATTCTTTCACTTAAGTTTTGAAAAAAACAGGCTCTAAAGAATCTGAGGATGAGTTTTAGTAGTAGAAACCGCCACAACAGTAATGATCAATGATCGATAAGTTCTACCGATCTTAAAAAATGAGTTCGAGTACCTCGATATGAGTGAGACTTTTCCAGTTTCACAGGGCAAAGTAGTAGCATCCTTCCCGTTGTATAGTGGCTTTTCAGTCAGAGATCTGTTGCGCTCAGTTACTTTCAATTTTATTGTCTGAAGAGGTTCCAGCGGCTCGAAAAGTAGCAGTAAGAAGTGTATATATAGGTTACTGAGACGCGCTGTATGGTCCGCCCATCGCTGCCTGGTGTCATATAAAACCGCAACAACCTTTTAAAATGCAGTGCTTCCGCGGATTTATTTTCAGGATATCTGGTGCTTCCTCGAATGAGTCGATATTCCCACTGTCCGCCTCGTCACAGGCAAAAGCTATTCTCTAACTTTAAACCTCAGAACATCGCTTCGAAGAGAAATGCATGAAAACCGCAAAGAATCAACACTGATTTCTAGAAGAGATATGGAAGAACATGCATAAACTTCCGAATATTCTCCGAGTGCGTTTCTAGAAGAAAATTTACCTGATAAAAAGCAATGGGAGACTGGGGAATGATAGAAGAATAGAATTAAGTTCTAGTTGAATTACATTCGACTTTCGGGCGTTTTAGATAGACTTCTTTGCGATGAGTATTCGAGAGCTTGTTCTAGAATGGGTTTTGAGTAACCGCTGAAGAGACTCTAATGAGCTAGAGATAGAGAAAATGTAAACAAAAAAATCGAAGAGATTTTAGAGAGAAAAAAAAGAAAAGAATTTTGGGGGAGACTGGCTGGATTGATAACGTAAAAACACAATTAGAACAGCAAAATAGCGGAAAAGACCAAAAGAGATTCGGAGAAACCCGAGTATGGATAATGAAAACAAGAAAATAATAGTAGTGAAGAAGATAGAAGAGATGATTGTTAAGAAGATTACATCCTAATGAGTTTCTCTGTTTTGAAACACTGTCTATGAGAGTTCTGGCGCTTTTTTCACTAAACGAACGCTTTAAAACCTTTCCGAAAAAAAGGAACAAGAAATATGAAACTCATCAAATGCTTGAGTAGTTTTAAACATGTCGAGACTGAAAAAAAATCTAAACGAATTCTTTCTTCTTCTCTAGTTGCAAGAACACCGGGCAGTGTTTTAATAAACGAAAAGAGAAAAAGTTCTAGAATTCAAGTAGACCGTTAGATTGGGTGAAAAAAAAGAAAGTATTTAAGACCTCTTGAAGGTTTTGAAAGTTCAAAACCGCTATGATTATCAAAAACAAAAACACGAATCAGTAAAACTTGAGCAGATTACTGCTACAGTAAGTTGCTTTATGAAATAGGAACAGAGTTTATTCGAATGAACCGTGATTTTCTCTTTTTCCATCACCTCTTTCGGCGATGAGTATTTTTATCATTGTCATTGGCTGAGTCAACCATTTGTTTAAAAAAGTGAAAAACAAATACCCTCAACTTTTCTCGGGAAACTGTTTTAGAAATTCCAATTGAAATGCTTGAAATGAGGGGAACAAAATACAAAGGGGAACAAGAAAATACAAAGGGGAACAACAAAATACAAAGGGGAACAACAAAATACAAAGGGGAACAACAAAATACAAAGGGGAACAACAAAATACAAAGGGGAACAACAAAATACAAAGGGGAACAACAAAATACAAAGGGGAACAACAAAATACAAAGGGGAACAACAAAATACAAAGGGGAACAACAAAATACAAAGGGGAACAAGAAAAAAATTGAGCGGTTAAAAAATTAATTTCTCTATCCTCTAGTTTGATTACAGAAGTTGTTTTTTGCAAGCCTCTGAAGAGTTTTTTCGAGAATTGAAAACACTTTCATTGAAATTTATTCAAAGATGTCTTCAACTTTGTTGGTTGGCTACATTCATATTTTGAAGAAAGTAAGCAATCTCCATCGATAGGTTTTCGGATTGATTAGAAAAAAAAGTGTTTAACATCATCGAACGTCTAGAACAATGCGCATCTTTCGGAGAACTATAAATCTTTTTAATGGTATGAAAAATGATCTTAACACTTGCTCGGCTTTAGGAAAATATAAGGAAAACTAATAGAGATGAAGAGAAAGAGAGATAGAGAGGAATATACAGAAAGAGAGAGATAGATTGAAAGAGAGAGCCACCCGAAAACAAAGACAGTGAGAGAGAGATAGAGAGAGAGAAATGAAGAAAGAGAGAGAGAAAAATAGAGTGAAAAGGAAAGATATTACAGGTGCTTAATATGTATGTACATATTTGAAGCTTATTTTATCCACGAATGAGCAGATCAACTAGCAAAAAATTGTGAATGGGCGTGACTGACCGAACATCGAACTCGCGATCTTCCAAGCTTTGTGCGAACGCCTTCAAAACGGATTCATCAATGTACCCGACCTCGTGCTCTCTAGAAGCTCTTCTGACGATGTTTACGGACTTTTCGATTGTGTATACAATGCTCAGACTTTCTGTGGGAGTGAAGGAAGCTGACGAGTATAGTTGAGGAACTCAACTTAGAGAGAATAACTTCAACGAAATGCGATCACTCCAATTTGTCATCCGCGGGCAAAGCCGTCTATCTCAACAACAATTCATTTTTCTCAGTACTATTTTCCTATACTCTGCTCTCTAACAACAAAGCTTCATGTTTTCCTCTCTTCTACTGCTCTTTTTCTGTCCTACTTTGATAACATTACACCCTGTATCCTTTTAGCATCTCTTTCTTTCTTTCTTCATTTACAAGGTATCCTTATTCGTATAAGTCTTATCATGTACATAGCATATCTCTTCCCTTCTCTCTTTCTTTCTCTCTCTCGTTCTTTCTCTCTCTTTCTAGTCATCTCTTTTTTCTGTTTCACCTACTGCTTAACCTTTGATTTTCGACTGCTAAATGAGGAAACTTATAATATGGTAAGAAAACCCTAAAAGAATTTGATTCCCCGAGACCGCATATCAGTAGACTTATTTTCACAAAAAAATGAGTTTCCTTAGTGTGGTCTAACTGTTACTAATTAAAGTAAAACAATCGACTTTTTCTAGAAAGTAAGCATGTCGAAGCTTTGCTCTAGAATAATAAAAACACAAAGTCAATGAGCCCTGCTCAGCAATATGGCAAGGGATGCATAATGTGCCTATAGTTGTTGCGGTGGTATGTTTGTCGCGTGGCGCTTATTCCTGGCAAAAGAAAGACGGCTGGGTTCAATACTGCCTCTTGTTATGATTTTTGTCCGCTCAGCAGCTGAAAACCGGACAAAGAAGCGGTAGAACAGAAGCTTTCACGTTGTGGCTCATGAACAAAGGTGCAAAAGAGACGTTCTGGTTTAACGATTTTATCACTTCACAGCTGAAACAAAAGTTAAAAATTAAAAGGTTCCGTTTCTGTTTTTTCATAATCATAGCTTCCAGTCGTAATCTGATTTCATTTGTACCAAAGATCTTTTTTTGAGTGAAAAGCGTTCCTTTACAGCACAAATAAACATTTCAAAAACATTAAAAAAATAATTTGAATTTCTGATAAATTTTAAAAAGATATGATGCGTTATAAACGCTGCTTAAACTTTGTTTTGCTACAATATACCGAATGTTTACACGGATTGAAGTTCTGAAAACTAGAGGAAAAAAGTAAGTGATGAAGAGGTAAAAAACACCGGCGGTTTCCTAAGCGAATCCGAGAACTCGAAAGTTAATTTTAAAATCATGCATTTTCAGAACGAATAATTTTGTGATTTTAATAATGCTTACAAGTTAGTACGCTACAAAAAAGCTGTAGCAATTCGAACTATGTATGTAAGAATGTTCAATAAACCTCACATAGACCCGCCAGGAAAAATGATCAGGCGAGACAGTTGGGTTAAAAAAGTGGAGAAATTTCATAGTATGTTGGATTCATTCATCCACGGTAAGAGAGTGGAACATGTCAAAACTCCCAAATACATTACTAAATTGCAAGCAACTACGAAAGGTGAATTGCAAGCAAAACTACGAAAAAAAATTCTAAAGAGTTCTCAGGATGACAAAGAAATCTGCATTGAAAGCAACTGTCATGTTGGATATGAACATTACTCTACGAATTTGAGAACCAAATAACAAGTTTTACTAGTCCTCAATATGAGGAGGTTTGGTAGATTCTCCGACTGACCTCTCGAAGCCTTTATTTGATTTTGAACAGATTGCTCTGGCCCCGTTCCGCATACTTCTTGGCTGTTTTAATTGTAAGCAGGATTGCACAGCTCATGTGTTAAATTCAGGTGTATCCACTGGAGTAAGTTATAAAGTACTGAGAAAGTACTTGAATGTTAGCAAAAACCTAATTTTATCAATAGAAAAGAAGTGAGATCTTAATTGAACCTAACCCAAAAAAACTTTGAAAAAAGAAAGAAGTAATGGATTTTCTGTACATTATGTACTTTGAAAATACAATACTACTTACACATCAAAGAATATTTACACCGAGCAAAACTCTCCTCTTTTTTCCGGCACTCTTTCTTTTACTATCTCTCTAGCTCTCTTTCTCTTTCTCTATCTCTCCCTCTCACTCTCGCTCTATTTATCTTTAATTCCCCACCTTTTTGAGTTCAGATAGTCTGCAAACGGTCGCGGTCACTATTAGATAGCACGCGCATCGCTGGTAGACTATGTCTACCGAATATTTCCAGTCGCTTGATCTCATAGAATGGTGAGGGGTCTTTTTCTATGAGGTCAGAAGAGAATCGACCGAGCAGAGAGCTCTTTTCTGATTCTTCATCCAGCAGCGAGAAGCGACATGGGACGTGCAGGTGGCCATCGGCCTAGAGAAAGTATGTTACTCATTAATTTATTCATTCATTTACCCGTTCATAAATATTTAAGTACCTTTATTGTTACTCATTAATTTATTCATTCATTTATCCGTTCATACATCTTTAAGTACCTTTATTAATTTTTTGCTTCATTGTTCTCTACATTTATTTATACATCATTGTTCTTCACATGAAGAAACCATGCATTTTTCGTAACATAAATTCAATCGCTCCAGCTGGAACTTGTTACACTTTCTCGCCTGATAGTAATAATGGTATGAATAACAGTATCATGTGATTTAGCGAAGCGAGCAACTGGAACCGTTCAAGTTTTGATGTTTTCGGCTCAAAGCCATGTAAACTTCATATTATTTTACAGGAAAAAAGTTGTGTAATTTGCAACGTTCCAGGAAAAGAACCCTAGAAACTCAAGTCAGTGATGCTTATGGAAATCTGCCGATTAAATATGATATATCCTATATATATATATATATATATATATATATATATATATATATATATATGTGAATCTACAAGTTCTCTATAGCTGAAGGCACTGAAGCCTAGGTGAAATCAAATATCTATCAGAGCTGACTGAGTTCAAAACGATTTTTTCTTGGCCAAGGAATACTTTAACCAATAAATAGAAATAAAAAAAGGAGTTTTAGGACAGGATTGAACTTAGGAATCTTTAAACAATGACCCAGCACACTACCATCCTACCACATCAGGGTTCAGGTTGGACAAAAATATAATTTTAACAGAGCCTACCGTAACGATAGAAGAGAGGCTGCCACGGCCAGAGTCCATGTACAAACTGGAAGCAGGTCTGCGTTCCAATCGAAAACGGTCAAGACGCACCTAAAAATCCTTATTCATACAGAAAGAGCTCAGTGTATAGAGTTTAACATCTGAGATAACGCCTCCGCAACAACCTCTTAGTAACAACCTCCATTCGGAGAAAATAACGTGATTTTGGTGAGAATAAGCCTGGCATAGTGGTAAAGTGATAGACCATTGTGCGAAGAGTCCCGAGTTCGACTCCCACCCCGGACAGATCCACCCAAACCAAGGGGGTTAAGAAATGTTGGTAGTGCTCATGCACGAATCTGACTCTCCCCACTGCTGCTAATCACACTAGCAGTGATCTAGCAGGCAACCACTGGTTCTACCAGGATAGGTCTGACCTGCATCTCAGGGGAGCGCGTACCCTGCCGCGAGGCGGGAACAAGCGCGAGGAAGAAGAAGAAGAAGAAGAAGGTGAGAATAAGCCTATCCCATTATTTTCTCTGTAAACCCGGTTGAATAGAATGCTAAAAGTTTTTTCATTTTGAATACTTGTGAACTTAATCTTATTCTTTTCAACCCATTCATTTATTCCATGCATAGGGAGGATAAAAAGTCTTGGTTCCTATATGCAGGAGAAAGGAAACTAAAACAAAGGGGAACTTTTTGATATTAAGATATGTAGAAATAGAGTTACGGTAACCCTTCTTCAATTCAATTTCTCAATACTTCCATGTGTACATATGTACATATATCTCGGGAGTTCAACTTACTTCTTTTTCCCTTAAATAGTTCATCAAGAAACCTCAACTTTAGCTGGTTGTGATGAAGTAAATATGAAGAAAAATTCGCACCCCAAACGTGTCCTCGTTGCGATGAATGGAAGCAGGAGTGGTGATGACGTGCTCGTGGTGCGAGTCAGCGGAGTGCTCGGAGACATCTGACACCTTTGCAAAACGGATAATTGCTTTCACTTATGTCACTACTATCGATCTAATTTCATGAGGTGCTCAAGAAGCTCAAGATATCCCTACCCAGCAAAAAGGGTCTCCGCGAACAAGCAACAACAACCAAATTGAAATCGGTCTTACTATTTTCGAAGGTTTGTATCAATCGAATGTATATACCTTATCACTGAGTATTATGAGACCAAGTCGTAATGTTTATAAACGGTCCTGTGTTTCAAACTTTGTGAGAATATGTATCCAATTTCTAAACATACCCTTACGCTAAACCCTCCTCACTTCCCAAAAATTTATTATATTGACACCGGTGTCTCTCCGTCCAGTCTTTTTCTCAGTTTTCACTCACCTCTGTGTCATTTGGACGAATCTTAAGTAAATACATTTAGTTTTTTATAAAGACAGTGTGAAAATCAACCATCCTTTTATAATAATATTGCACATATTCTTGCACTTCTCCCAAGTTCTTGACCTCATCTCGCGTGATGTATCAAAAACACAAAAAACAATCGGAATGATAGTGGAACTGACCTCTGGGATAGTTGATACCTTTTTTAGTATGCCGAGCGATCTTCTTCTACCTAAAATCGATATATTCACAGCTATGTATCCTCGGAACGAAATTACCTTACTTCCTCATTCGATAAAAGTTTTTGTACTGCGTCCATTGCCTCTAATAAACTTAATCTTATGAAGTGCATGCATACTTAAGATCAATGAGTTGATAGTGGAACTGACCTCTGGGATAATCTGAAGAAGCACTTGAAAAACAGTTATATACTAGCTCACGACTGACACAATATTAACTTTCAGTATGTTAGCTCTCAAGTCCCTGATTTCGTTTTGATTCCCACCGAAGAAACAAAAACTGTTTTTCGACCTCAGGTTTTTTCTCACTCTTCCGCGTGACCGAATTTAGTTTTATCGGGGTACGGTAAGCTCGAAAAAGTACCGTCTAAAGCGTATTCTCACTTCCCCACTGAACGATTTACGTTCTCTTTCGTTGTTGATAAGGAACCCGAGTAAAAATGGAACAGTGTGAAACTGTATGAATGTACAGGGTGCGGCAAAAGTCCAGGTGGACAGTATTTTTTCCGATAAAAACTTAACGGATTGAGCAAATCAAACAAAATTTTCATCAAAGTTTATTCAAGTAGTTTGGGATATAACTGTTTTTTTTTCAAATTTCAAACAGCCCTCCTTTCTCCTTGACACAGGCGCGGAGTCGCTTGTGGAAGGCACCCACCGTGGTGGACAGGTAAGCGACGTCAAGATCATCCCACGCCTTCTGTAGGGCGCGCTTCAAACTGTCAAAATTCTTGTGTGGGGAAGCACAGACCTTGCTCTCAAGGACCAACCACACAGAGAAGTCCAGAGGATTCAAATCAGGTGAGTACGGAGGCCATTCGGCGGATGTGATCATGGAGGGGAAATTGCTCTTGCACCAGTCTTGCACCACTTTAGCCTTGTGGGCGGGCGCAGAGTCCTGCTGGAACGTCCATTTGCGTCCCGCGAAGTGAGCCTGGCTCCAGGGAAGTACTTCCTTCATGAGAATGTCGTTCAGGTAGTTATTGGCATTCACTTTGACTCCCTGCTCGACGAAAACGAATGGAGTCTTGCCAGTCGCGCAAATCCCGGCCCAGACCATGACAGAAGCAGGATGGCCCTTTCTCGAGACGTAACGGCCACTCTTATTGGCATCTTTGACCGATTTCGACCAAATCCTATCGTTCTGGTGGTTGAAGGACTGCTCAATATTGAACAACTTCTCATCGGTGAAGAGAATATCCAAACAGTCCACCGGCTTGAACCGCTTTGACAGTTCACGACATCTCCGAAGACGGGTCGCCTTCATCTGGTCCGTCAATGCGTGAGTCTTCTGCAGCTTGATGGGGCGAAGTACCATGCGAGATTTTACGATCATACGAACAGATCTATCCGAGATATTCAGCTCCTTTGCGACTTTTCTGAGACTCCGCTTGGGGTTATAACGAACCTTGTCTCGGATGCTTCTCACGTTGAAGGAAGTGGTCGCGGTCACTGGTCTGCCGCTCCTGGGACGGTCATTAGTCGTACCAATCTCACGAAAGCGACGTATTGTGTTTTCAATGGTCCTGCGGGAGAATCCAGTGGTTATGGCGATGTGCTTTTGAGTGTGACCGGACTGGCTCAAGCGCAGAATGTAGCCTCGGTCCATATCAGAGAGCATTACTGGAAAACGAAACGAGTTTTCATTCTGATTTTTTCAGGTTATGTTAGCAACATCATTAATAAAATACACATGAAAAATCACACGACCGCTACACCAAACAAAAAAGATGCAAAGTGACAAATTTGTCCACCTGGACTTTTACTGCACCCTGTAAAATACTAATAAAGCGGTTCAACTCTACGAAATTGACTCGCACCAGAAAAAAATGTTTGGGAAGACATAAAGTTAACAGAATAAAGACATTGGATTATTCAGATTATCTAACTAAACTCCGAAACTCAAGCTGAATTTCATTTGAATGCTAGATCTCAAAGCCAGAGACAAGAAGCGCAAAATTCACAGAGTTTCCGGATTACTCATAACTGGCGAGATGTCGATACTGTTGGGTCGAACTAAGTAGAAGCCGGGTATTATTTGGTCGATCAGAAATTTCGCAGCGACCAGAGAAAAAAATACAAATTTTACCTCAGAAAATTTGAAAAAAACATTCAGAAAAAGTTATGAATTTGAATACCCGCTGGAAAACCAGTGTTAATTCGAATACCCGCTGGAAAACCGGTGTTAATTTGAATACCCGCTGGAAAACCGGTGTTAATTTGAATACCCGCTGGAAAACCGGTGTTAATTCGAATACCCGCTGGAAAACCGGTGTTAATTTGAATACCCGCTGGAAATCCGGTGTTCGGAGTTGAGGAGTAACTGGGTGGAGGTTTGTGCAGAAGAGAAACGAGAGAACTCTCAGAGTGGAGTTCCGATGGGAATGAAACTCTGAACCAAGATTTTTTAAGAGTTCTATTTCGACTGATCTAATTTATTGTGCATGAAAATAAAATGAAAATGAGAGAACGACCTTCTGAAAATGCATTTTAAATCAATTAGTGATATAATTAGAACTCATTTTTTTATCTTTTCCATGTACTTCCTCACTTAACTACTTAGCTTCTGCATTTTGCAACAGCAAACAATCAATATCACAGAATTATCGACAAAAAATGCCGCAATCTATTGGCATTTTACGGTAGGTAGCGGTGAGACAAATGAACGTACGAAATTATCACTTCTTCTTTTGAAAAGTACTTCATTTGAAATTGAGCGCTCCAATAGTCATACACGAGATTGAATTCACGAATATTATAAAATACTCAAAAAAATAAGTTTTTTTCACCTGGGCCGCAAGTCTCGTGGAAAAGATTCTGATGCGCTCAAAGACGGTGTCAAATCAAGGTAAGTGCTCCCTGTCATCTGGAAAGACGGTGTCAAATCAAGGTAAGTGCTCCCTGTCATCTGGAAAGACGGTGTCAATTCAAGGTAAGTGCTCCCTGTCATCTGGAAAGACGGTGTCAAATCAAGGTAAGTGCTCCCTGTCATCTGGAAAGACGGTGTCAAATCAAGGTAAGTGCTCCCTGTCATCTGGAAAGACGGTGTCAAATCAAGGTAAGTGCTCCCTGTCATCTGGAAAGACGGTGTCAAATCAAGGTAAGTGCTCCCTGTCATCTGGAAAGACGGTGTCAAATCAAGAAAAGTGCTCCCTGTCATCTGGAAAGACGGTGTCAAATCAAGGTAAGTGCTCCCTGTCATCTGGAAAGACGGTGTCAAATCAAGGTAAGTGCTCCCTGTCATCTGGAAAGACGGTGTCAAATCAAGGTAAGTGATCCCTGTCATCTGGAAATATCCACAGAGTTCAAAGCTTTTCGAAGCTTTCTTAACTAAATATATTTACTTTCATAAAACCAGTGTTCAATCAATGAAAAGTGTTTCTAGAAACTTTGAGTATTTCAAGCACTTTTTTAGTCGGTACAGGACAGTTATTACTACTTGGAGATATGGAAGTACATATTTCTCATTGGAATGGTATGGCGACATCATACGACCATGGTTGCACATTTTTCGATTGTCGTTTTTTTGGTTTTTCCGGTTTTTTCGACATTTTCCAAAAAAAAAATCGAAAAACTGTTTCGACTTTTTTCGAGCAAGCCGTTTCGACTCGATTTCAACTTCAGTGAGCTTTTGCAAACGATCACTTTCCGTATTAACAAAAAAAAATCATTTGATCATTATCCGTCTCAACAGGAAATCAATGCCTCCATTGTTATTCGCTGGTTTAAATATTATACTACTACTTAGCTCTTGATGCAGACATAGGCCTAAAAGATCTTACGCAGAGAAAATCAGTTGATTACATCATCACACACATAAAAGCCGCTCTAAAAGTTAATATCGAACCCATCTACCTCGCTATCTCCGACCGTTTTACCAGTTATCCATGTTCAAGGAAATCAATTCGACACCTGATTTGGCGAGTTCTGCAGGGAATAGTACTGTAGATCATCAGTGGAGACTCCGACTCTTCGGTTTTTTTTGTTCTTGTTGAGGCCGTTCGGGTTATAAATATTTGAGAGTGAACTGCAAAGAGAGAAACTCCAAACTTTTTATAGAGCATGACAGTACAAATATGAAACACCCGGAATTTAAAAACATTTTAGGAAACACCCAACCCGGAATTTCTGATGAATCGTGGAACTATTTCCGCTTCGGGCTGACACTCATTTTTCCGTCCCCAAGCAGGAAATTCGGTCGCGTCCACGACTTTTCCACACAATACCAATGATTTGTTTGTTCTCGTCTACTCACAAAGCTACCGGTCTTCTACTTGTACTCATTTTTCAAGAAATCTTCGGAAATATAAGGATGATAAGCTGAACGGCCTTTTAGGACTCTACAGTGCAACGCCGTAGTTGCTTATTCCTCTTCGAACATTCTTCAAAACTCTCTCTGTCCACTATGTTAGCGATAACACTGAACACGTTATCGTTCGGCGGTAAAAACATGATATGAACTAACTTGAAAGTATTCGCTGGTGTGTTGGCGAGTTTCCTCAGCATTGGCATTGCTCTCTTCTTGAGTCTTCTTTGAATGACCTTAACCGAAGTGATTAAGATTAAGTTGCTAGTAAGAATGTAGCAAAACTCCTTAGATCAATATTATTCATAAGTAAGATAAGCATAACTGGAAATTGGATTGGATCTTCATTCAAAAGATGTATATTGAATTGAATTGTTTTATCACACAATGTACATAGAGCATGATAGAGCATAATAGGGTTTTTGAGAAGATTAAATCTTATAAGGAGTGAGGGTTGCAGAGGCTTCAGGCAACAATATAAGAAGATTTTTTTTAAACTGAGGTCTGTTGGGCGTCTTTACAAAGCGGCCATTCGAGTATATATATATATATATTTTATCGACATTTTGCAATGCAAAGTTATGGTGAGAGACATTGTAAATAATATTCAAGTGTGGCGAGAAGTAAGGCAAATATCTAAAGTAAGGCAAATATCTAAAAGTAATGCAAATATCTAAAGTAAGGCAAATATCTAAAGTAAGGCAAAAATCTAAAAGTAAGGCAAATATCTAAAGTAAGGCAAATATCTAAAAGTAAGGCAAGTATCTAAAAGTAAGGCAAATATCTGAATGCTACTAGTTATTCTCCAGGTCACAAATCACATTCTCGTTACGGAGACGATTTATAAACTGCTCTACTGTTCTTGAATTCAGTATTTCACTCGGGATTACGTAAAACATTCTTGAAACACGTAAACCGAAACAATTGAATCTAGACGTCGAAGAAGTACATTCAATAGCAATACCATTCATATTAGTGCGGGTAGAGGAGGTGCTCTTGAAAATGCGTGATTTTTCAATAATAGACTTGTCATTGAAGATCTTCCAACCCATTTTAAGGTCGGCAATCACCCTTCTTTCGGCTAAAGTACTTAGGCCGATTAGATTCAGACGATCTCTGTAACATGGAAGGCTGAGAGGATAATCAGGCTGTGGGAAACATCGATAAAAGAGTATTCTAGAGAAAGATCTCAAAACCTTTTCTAGGAGATCAGAATCCTTCCGGTATATTGGATTCCATAGACAAGAGGCAAATTCTAGATGAGGTAGAACATATGTATTGAAACACTTAACAAGTACTTGGGAATCATTGATGCTTATAGAGCGGAGCATAGCATACATCGCTTTAGTAGCCTTCATAGTTCGTTCAAGAATCGCGTCATGTCTGCGAAGAGATGGTACTAGTTGGACTCCAAGGTCTCTCACTTGAGTAGATACTTTTAAAACACAGTTATTTAGGTGATAATTGAAAGGAGGAGAAGTTTTGCCTAAGCGTAGATGATAGGTCTTGTTCGAAGATAAAGAAAGATGGTTGGCTACGCACCAATTATACACATTATCTAGACAATTCTGCATTTCGATAGTTCGTTCAGTTATATTGTGAGCACTGTGAGATACATATAACTTAATGTCATCAGCGTATGCTTGATAGCGTATATTCGGATAAGGGCTAAGCACATAATTCAATTCGCTAATGTATAGAGAAAACAGAAGTGGTCCTAATACGGAACCCTGTGGCACGCCAGATGTCACAGGTTGAGGAGCAGATATTGTCTTGCCCATTCGTACAGAAAAAATTCGACCGTCAATAAAAGATTCTAGCCAAGACATCAAAGATAGGGACAAACCGAAACGTGCAAGTTTTGTCAATAACTTAGGTATACTTATCGTATCGAAAGCTGTGGTAAAGTCTAGATAAATCACATCGATAGATAAGCCTTTACTGATATCTTGTGTCCAGTCGTCTTCACAGACTAAAAGATTAGTAACAACAGAAGCACGGGAGCGAAAACCATGTTGATTTTGAGGTAACAATTCGAATTTCGCTAAATGTTCATCGATGATAGCTCTTATCAAACGTTCCATGACTTTAGAAGCAGGGGAGAGAATGGATATTGGTCTATACGAGGACGGTAGGGAAGAGTCTTTCGCTGACTTAGGGATAGCAGTAATCAGAGAATGTTTCCATACGGAAGGTGTCTTACCAAGCCATAAAGAGAAATTGAAAATGTGAGTGAGCGGAAGAGCGAGTGATTTGGCACACTTTTTGAAAACTATTTGAGGAATTCCATCCGCACCGACGCTACCAGTAGGTTTGAGCTTGGAGAGAACTCGGTAAACATTACATGGCAAGAACAAATGATCATCTGGTTGGGGAGGAATAGAATCACCGTAGATTGGAGGAGGAAAGCCATCGTCTTTAGTGAAAGAAGATGCAAACTCGGAAGCTAATAAATCACATTTCGAGAGAGAATCAACAACAATACAACCAGTAGCAGTTTTCAAACAGCGTGGGGGAGCTGATTTAGGTTTAGTGAGGGAAGCAATATGGCGATAGAGGTCAGCTGCTCTCTTCAGTTTTTTCCTCTCACAATACTTATTCCATTTCTTAACTTATTTGAGAAGGTCTGAACTAGCTTTCATATAAATAGTGCGAATGAAGGGTTTTGTAATATCAAGAAAAAGTGAATTTCTGTATTTGATGAGTCTATGTATATAGGAAGGATAAGAGGCAAATGGAGAACGAGGGAGTCGTCTCGGAACATGTAATTCTATCGCATCATGCACTATTTTACAGAAACGATTATACAAATCATCAATATCATGAAAATAGTCAAAACGATTCTCCCATTCTATACTTGAAAAATATTCATTCAGTGCTTCAAAATCAGCTCTAGCGAAATCAAGAATAACATCGCTTTCAGGAAGTGCAAAGGAAAATTGCAAGGTGAACTGAATTCCAGAATGATCACACGAATGAAACGGTGGAATGATGCAAGGGCTAGATACAATATTCTTCTCAGTTGTCAAAAGCCAGTCTATACATTTGGTATGGCGAGTCGGATCATTAAGCATAAGATTATAGCCAGCAGTGTCTACGAAAGACCGTAAAATCGTATCAGAAACAGTTGACGGATTAGTTAAAAAGTCGCTGTTGAAGTCTCCTACTACGATAGCTGGGAAGTTACAAGATGCTGTTAAGTCTACTAACAAATCGCATAATGTAGTAGTTAGTTCAGCATTGTAATTTGGAGGACGGTAGCAAACTATTATACGACAGAATGAGTTTGCTAAGAACAAATCAACCGCAACAACTTCACATGTATCACAAAATGATTGTCTAGCGAAAGTTAAATGATCCCGCATTATGAGAGCCACACCTCCTCCTCTAGAGTCTCTATCATTTCTAATAACATTGTAAGGAAGAAGACCGGTAATTTCTGAATCAGCTACTCTAGAGTTAAGCCAAGTTTCACTAAGAGCTACTGCATCTGGTTGCTCTATTTCAAGAAAGGAACGGAACAATGAAAGTTTATTTTTGATTGAGCGAATATTGAAATAGAAAGCTTTCAGACCGGTACATGATCTCAGTTTGACGTCTTCGGCGTAGGATTCGTCTGGCTTCGAATGAGGGCGCTGCTTGTTCGTGTCGACTTCGGAGCTCGTACTGTTATGTTCTGACTGCTTCGAGCATTTGGAAAGGCGGAGTAGCGCGGCTGTGCTGGAGATCGTCGCTTTTGGTCTGCTTCATTCCGGGGCATCAATTCACCATCGAAGATGACGTAGTCTTTTCCTTCCGATAATAACTTACGTTTCTCTTGTCTTAGAAAGTACTCTCTCTCTCTTTGCTCTTTAGTAAGACTGGGTCGGACATTGATTCCTTGGAATTGATTATTCTTGCGTAGTAAGGCACTCTTTGAAAGAAACAGTCTTTGATGTCCTTTGGTGGGGAAGATTACTTTGAGAAGTCTAGACGAACTCGTTCCTGGCGTATTCGGCGGTTTTCCCATTCTGAAGTGAGAGATTCCACCGACGGCGATACCAGATGCGTCTAGAAGACTGGTAATGAGTTGAGAATCGTGCTGAGTCTGTGCGGAAGGACGAGCATCGGTGTTTTCAGGAGCCCTCTCGATGACGACGGAGCGAATCCTTTTCTCCTCATCGATCTCCTTTCGGATGGTCTCTTGGCTGACGGAGCTTGTGTAGAACTTGTCGAAAAGAGCGTTGCAGGTTCTCAGGAGAAGTACGACGTGGAGTGGAAGAGAAGGTGTCTTCTCTTCCGCGTCAAGAAAGTCTTTCAGAGATTTTTGTAGGAGAGCTGCGTCTTCATTTGTTGTCGAGGCCGACATAATTGCGAATAGGCAGTAGAAATGGAAATGAATTGGAGCAAGTATAAAGGTCACCGCTCGATATTGAGAACAGAGTGGTGAGATGAGAACAGAGTGGTGAGATGAGAACAGAGTGGTGAGATGAACAGAGTGGTGAGATGTGAACAGAGTGGTGAGATGAGAACAGAGTGGTGAGTAGGACGAAGAAGGAAAACATTACGGCAGGGTTTATTTATGGACGTTATATCGCAGCCGTTCCGGGGGAAAGAGAAGAGGAAAAATGCGTATTTTCCTTTTTTTAAAAAAAAAAGGAAAAATGTATATGTATATATACATATTTTCCTCCGGTTTCCGTCGATTTCTAAATCATTGAAGCTCACTATAGCCTAGGTGATCCTCTACTCATTAGGACTCTTTTCATCAAATGTAACCATAAAGCAGAATTTGAAAATTAAACAAAATTTCAAAAGAAAAATTCTACTTCAAGGAGCGGGGTTTAACCCAACCATCTCTCTATCTCTGACGCGTTACCAGTTACACAAAGTCACTGACTCAAACCTTAGTCAGAAAGACGTAGAGGAAAGGATTGGTGAAGGTGTTGACTGGGAAGAAGCAAACTATGAAGATCTTGGCGTTGCTTATTGAGATCATAGGATGACCGAGAGCTGCGGCCAAACCTGAAGGGATTTGTGGTTTTTAGAAAAAACGAAGGCAGGAATTTTTTTACCATTCATTCACTATTGATTGAATGATTTGTAGTATCTATCAATGTGGCAAGGTAGGTAATAAAGTGAATGAAATTTTGGTTTGCGTTTACATCTGAAGTGTGATATTTTTCACCGCTTGGTGGGGGGGGGGGGGGTGAACATGAAAAGTGGGTGAACATGAAAAGTGGGTGAACATGAAAAGTGGGTGAACATGAAAAGTGGGTGAACATGAAAAGTGGGTGAACATGAAAAGACAACTGGGTTGAACATGAAAAGCAGTCGTGTCCTCAACTTTTTTCTCAATTCTCTCGAATCTTCTATAATTTCCTACTAACAATACTTCTGGTCTTCGAATTCCACTCGAAATCAAAAAAAATATTCTGAAAGTTAAGATTGAAAAGCTTATCAGTCTTTTGCGGTCCTCCAACACAACGCCACAAATGCTTAGTCCTCTTCGAAAACTATCTTTCAACCATTTTATCGATAACACTCGATGAAAAGTTTGAAAATTTTGAAGCTGAATATTTTAAAAGAGTCGCCCTCCAGTTTCCACACATCAAACCTAGTAAAACTACGCATGTTTTCGTCAGCTTGTCTCATTTATTCATGCGAAGAGGGGTTCGCGTAATGAAAAGGATCAACACTGCCGAAATACTGCTTTAGATTTTCTAAGCTGGAGGCAGGTGGGGGGAGGGGGGGGGTTCACTTGGGACCTAAAACAGTGTTAGAACTCACCGAGAAAAGCCGATGGCATCCAACAGATAAGGTCCGTAATTATGAGTAGGAGGAACTTCACGATGATATGCGTATCCTCGGGGCTGAAGAGTTCATTCAATTAAGCTCACTCGCACTTTTTCCTGCGTCGTAGCAAGTACTGATCTGGTATCGTAGCAAGTATCGTAGCAAGTATCGTAAGTAGTATCGTAGCAAGTTTCGTAAGTAGCAAGTATCGTAGCAAGTACTGACCTAACCTGGTAAGAAAAGTACTGATTCCTGAGTTACTGCTGTACCGTATAGCAGCCGGTAGGAGAGTAAGATTTGTGCAAGCGCTGCCAACATTTATCAACCCATATGTTTAGGTTAATCTTATTGAGCTAGGGGATGAACTAAGGACACTTCGCACAATAATTAAAACCATCAACAATATGCAACACCCGGATTAAAGAGCTCATTTAATTGTTTAGAAAAAAAAGAGTTTTTGCTTTTAATTTTTAATACTTACTTGTTTGTTTTCTTCATCTTTCCAACCTATGACTCAGATGTTCGTTTCAAAACATCACACAGTTCCTGATTTTTCCTGTATTATAGCATATATCTATATATCCTGATTGAAGAGTTTGAAGGCTCTGACTTCTGGTGAAGCTGACGATTGTTTAAACTATCGCATGGAAAAAAGTTCAACGAGCGGGATCGAACCGAACCATATCTCGTATCTTTTACTGCGAGCTGGACGATCCTTCACCATTCCACCATTACACCTCAAAGTAAAAAATCTATTAAATACATATATTTCTCAATATTGACCGATTTGGTGTCTTCGGGTCGAGTAGAACACGGAAAATCATGGTGTAGCAGGCTGCCATTCCAAAAAAGGTGAGAACAATGAAGCAGAGACCGGTTACGATGAAGATCTGAGCATTGTGTTAATTGACTAAGAAACGTTGAACATCAGTCTAAAACTTAATATAAGTTTTAGTATATTCGTCTGTGCATATGGCCTTAGGTAACCTATTATAAAACTCAATCGAATGTGACGCACATAAGCAAGTTATATTGACTATTCGAACAATATTAGCGGATAAGTAGAACAAATTACTCCTAGCGGATAACATGATCAATCCAATAACCTTATCCAGAGTGTTTGACATGTACAACGGCAAACAAGTAGACGTCTTTGCATAAGAAGATACGCCAAACAGAGGCATACTTGCAACGGTAGCTGACAGAATGTACGAGAAGATCTGCTTAGTGAATGAATGAATAAAGAAATGCATCGAGTATATATTAGTGAATGAATGAATTGAATGAATAACAAGTCAACTTATAAACGGCTCAAGGACAATGGAGTTTTTACCGTGCCTGAAGAACTACGCTAGTAACTACCGTATCAAGGACTCTATGCTAACTGCTTAGAAAAAAATTTTCTACGCTGACAGCGAAGAAGATAGTTAGACCAATAACTCTGTTCAACGCGCTAAGACCCTGTTCATTCAAACTTCTTGAAACGAACTGAGCATCCAAGGCAGAAGTGGAAGGAGAGCTTTTTGCCGTAGATCGATTGCCTGCATACAATGAAAAATCGTTTTTTTAAAACTAAAACTTCCACTATGCACTGCTTCACAAAAAGGTTTTTGATTAAACCACGGCATGGGAAAAAATAATCTACCGGACGGGATTGAATCCAGCCATCTTTTCTTAAACGGGATGCGAGCGAGTTACCGATACACCACGGAGAAACCATTCCATTACTTGCGATATGGAAGGCTCAATTGTCTTGCTCCCTTGATAATCTTGTTTTACCCAAAGTTTAACTAGTACATTCTCATCTCACCTAACATATGACAAATTGTAACACAGCCTTACATGAGTTTTTCACGCGTCGAGGTAGTTTCGTACTACACTGACTGAAAAAATAGTCGCTAAAACCTAGAATAGGTAGGGAAAAAACTTAACTGGCTTATATGAAACTAAATCATAATAAAAAACATTTCTCGAGATAGGAATTGTATTTTATTCGTATCTTCACGAAGTTATTTGAACAATTGTAGAAATTGTGCTATCTAAAATTTAATGTGTTTGTGGTTTTTTTATACATGGTTTTGTATTTGTGGTTTTGTGGTTTGGTTTTGTATTTTGTGGTTTTGTATTTTGTGGTTTTGTATTTTGTGGTTTTGTATTTTGTGGTTTTGTATTTTGTGGTTTTGTATTTTGTGGTTTTGTATTTTGTGGTTTTGTATTTTGTGGTTTTGTTTTTTTGTGGTTTTGTATTTTGTGGTTTTGTATTTTGTTTAGTTTCAATAGTTTAGAAGGAACTGACGTTGTTGAATAGGCGATTTCGAAAGCAATGAAAAACATTGAAAGCAAAGAGAGGATGGATGAGAACACGCAGAGAAATCTGTAACTGCCGATTGAGTTTCCTTCAATATTTATTTATTTTGGATCACCGACACTTCGTACCTGCGGCACTTTGTAGCCGAGACTTTGTACTCGAAACTTCTCATTTCTAAGCTTTACGGCCTCGTTAGCATAACCTTTACCTGAGCCTCAGCGAGAAAAAAAAGAACAAGATTCAAAAAAAAACTAAGTTTAGGTTACGAAGTGTGGGGTACAAAGTGTCGCGAATACGAAATGCCGTGATACCCTTTATTTCTGTTTGAACAGAACATGAATTGAAGTGAAACTGAAATAGAAATTCAACCAAAGCTTCATCAAAAGCTTTCGGTTAAAGATACTATTTTTTTATTGAAGAGAAAATTCGGTCTACCCTTTTCTTGTTATTAATCTAAAAGATATGAAAATTGTCAACGTGTTAGATCAAATCCTTTTCTTACATTTTCTATTTTTTCATACTCTCTCTATTTCTCTTTCTCTTTCTCTTCCTCAATCTCTCTCTCTATATCTATCTATCTCTCTTTATCTCTCTATCTCTCTTTATCTCTCTCTCTATCTATCTCTATCTCTCTCTACCTCTCTCTATCTCTCTATATCTCTCTATATATCTCTATATCTCTCTCTATCTCTCTCTATCTCTCTCTATATCTCTCTATCTCTCTCTATCTCTCTCTATCTCTCTCTATCTCTCTCTATCTCTCTCTATCTCTCTCTATCTCTCTCTATCTCTCTCTATCTCTCTATCTCTCTCTTTCTCTCTCTATCTCTCTCTATCTCTCTCTATCTCTCTCTAACTCTCTATCTCTCTATCTCTCTATATATCTCTCTCTATCTCTCTCTACCTCTCTCTATCTCTCTCTATCTCCCTCTCTCTATCTCTAACTCTCTCTATCTCTAACTCTCTAGTTCTCTCTCTATCTCTCTTACTCTCTCCATCGTTCTCTCTCTATCTCTCTATTTAAGAAGCTTGTCCTAGTTCAAAGTCAGCAAGACCGAAACATACCCTGCCGTCGCACACCAGTGCCCGGTTTGCCAATCGACCGCGAACCGGAAGTACTCGTCCGCTGTGTTATGGTCTTCAACAGCTAGGAAGCCGAGGTACACTGCTGCAACGAAAACAAAATGCTTCGAGAAAAGAAAAACGCTGACATAACATTCAACTGAGAGACTTAGATTGAGGGAGATGAACACGTATTTACCCCTTACGTGCACGAGAAGAAGGAAATTTGTGGAGGGGGAATTAGAGAGATTTAAGTGATCTCTGATTCTCGCCTGAGCTGGCGAGAATCAGAGATCACTTAAATTGGTTCTGAGGTGCTCTGAAAGAAGTTGATGCTTTGAAGGACCTACGTGTGTATGCATGTAGAATGGGCGATAGTAACGCAGTGGGGTGCCGCTCTTTTTGATTATTCTTAGTCGATTAGGTTTTTTGAATCTCTCTGAGTGCATTATAAGTAATATCGACAGCAAGAGCGGATTAAATCGGTTTAAAACAACTTTTGTTCGAAAACTTTTTTTTCAAAGTTCAAAGTGTTATTCAAGCTAGTTTTCTGTTTATCACACATGTATAAAGCTGAACGTGCTCTTTACACAATTTTGAGCAAACATTAGCCGTTGACTCAATCTATACCGGTTCAAATGTTCGAGAATGAGCAAAGTACAAGCACACAAGTATGAGTGTGACCCAGAGCACGACACAGCTGGGATGTTTTTGTCAATCGACAAAAAATTTGAAGTTGGATGTAAATTGCATTACACACTCAACACGTATTCGACACTTGCAGTACTCTAACCTTTTTTTTTGCTCTGGCTTAAGCTTCCAAGTCGTTTTTTTAAACTGTAGTTTTTCGCTTAGGCTTAGGTGAGAGTTACGCTGACGAAGCCGTACGGCTTATGAATGAGACCCCAAGACAAACGTTACTCACAGTATGAAGTTTCTGTCAACATACAACAAAAATTGATGAAAAAAGTTATTGTGAAAAAAATTTTGAACAAAATGTCTCACTCGGCCAATGACGAGGACTGGAAAAAAAAACCTTTTTTCGACGAGAAAATCAAAAATGAGTGGGATCGCACTACTTTTCTGTCGCCGTATAATGCACAACCTGTTCAACCTGATAGAGCATTGGCGAATGACAGATTCAGCATGAAGAGATAATGAGACCGAAGTCTCTGCTCGTAGGCCATTGCTAGGATCACCCAGACGCCTGCGTTGAAGAAAACGGACACCGTCCAGATGACCCAGATCGCGTAGCGTAGTGGTAGGTAGCTACAAAGTGTGGATAGAGAAAGGGAGAGCGTGAGAGATCAGTGATAGAGTGAAAGTGTTCGAGAGAGCGTGAGATGATGAGAGAAAAAGGGTGTTAAAGAGAAGTAGAGCTTAAGACAAATTACATAGATACACATTGTGAATATATTTGAAGAAGGAGAAAGATAAAGAGAGTAAGAAAAAGAGAGAGAAAGAGAAAGTGAGAGAGAAACAAAACTGTACGCTACCCGACAATGTTCTCGCATGGATTCATGGCGTCTGGTTGGGGCTTGCAGACCACTTCATTAAAGTGCTCCGTTACAATAGTAAGCTCTTCAACAGAGTCACAGAAGGCCACCCCCACTTGATCAGGCGGATAGGCTGCAAAGATAAAATTTGATAAAAGTACCGCCCAACAAAAGGTAGCCCTAAGAGGCTCATCCGAGATACAGACATCACCAGAAAGAACTAGTGGCTGCTCACCGGGTCACTCACTCAATGTGCTGATAGCACTTAGGAGATTCGTTAAAAAAAAAACTATCAACATTCGTTACCCGTTTCGCTTTGGTGTATCTGAACGGGGTAAGTTTAGACTGAATAGGCTGAACTAGACTGACCGGCTGCTCGGGAGGAATAGTCTAACCAATCTGCTCGGGAGAACTAGACTACCCAAGTTGCTCGGGAGTAGTAGACTAGCCAAGCTACTTGGAAGTACTAGACTGATCAAGCTGTTTGGGAAAACTAGACTAACCACTTAGGAGTACCACCTATACAAACCAGCCTGTTGGGAAGAGCTACACGGAACATGCTTCTCAAGAACCAGGTTTGTTAGGACAACTAGACTGACAAGGCTGCTTAGGAGTATAAGACTCACCAGGTTGTTCTCCATCGTCGTAATCCTCTGTAGCATTAGTGAAGTTTTTGTTGGAATGAACGAATTCCGATTCAATAAACTCCGACCACTTTCTCATCCAAAATCCCATATCTCCGTCAATGTCATTCTGAGAAGAAGTCATTCTCATTCTGAGAGTTCTGAGAATGTAAATGTCATTCTGAGAATTCTGAGAAGCCTCTCTCCGTCAATGTCATTCTGAGAAATCAAATAGAAAAACACAATTTTTGCCTATTTTTCGCCCTAGTTTTTTCTTCTCGCTTTGTTTCGAGACGAAGTACTCACTTTTCTAAATCAAGGTACAGACCAGACAAAAAACAGTTACAGTCTTTCCGAGGGTTTTAGTAAAATAGAGTGTGAGACAAGCGAGCATACAAAATATTTCTCTCGGTTCGGGTAGTTCTGCCCGAGTTGGGGTCAACTTTATTCAAGAAACTTCCAGCAGATCCTTTTTTCGCCTGGTATTAACTTGCGCCACAGCGTGCCTTTTCTCTTGTATTGTAGTATATGTTTTATACTATTTATCTAGGCAGGCGAAAAATGATTTTTGGCTTTGGAAGGGAAAATATTGTGCCGGAAATTTATTAAGTCTTAACCAAAGGAAAAGGTACAGTCTACGCAGCCTGAAATAAAACTGTTGCATTAAGCTGGCTCGTCGAGCGGTTGCGTCAAGCTTTCGCGTTAAGCGGTCGCATCGATAAGTGAACTTGAGTTAATCAACCGTAAGTTGTTGATACTCTTCAGAGAAAACGCAGTTGGTCGAGGTCTGTTCTCTTATTTGTTCTACTTGGTCTTAGGGCGTATCTGTTTTACATGGTGTGCACGCACCTTTTGGTCTAACCTGTTGTACTTGATCTAACCTGTGGTACTAACCTGTGGTACTTGAATACTAACCTGTGGTACTTGAATACTGGTCTAACCTGTGGTACTAACCTGTGGTACTTGAATACTAACCTGTGGTACTTGAACTAGAGACGTTTCTCTTTTCTTCCGCTTGTCTTGTTGCTTCTTCATCTTGCATATTCTCTCACGGTACTCACGAGACGTGGCCGCAATGTCTTTCTTCGAGACATGCTATGAAGAACTTGTTCATGAGTATAGAACTTGTAGTTCAAAGTCACTTCTTGTAAGGTCAGATGTCACTTGTTTTTCTCTCCTATTATTAAAAGAAGTTCTAGCATTTTCATCACTTTTATCATGATAAGTCCGTTTTTCTTCGGCTTGGACAGACTTTTGAACTTTATAGGCGCGTCATAGAAAACTTATTTTTACATAAGAAACATAAAAAAGTCATACTTTAGATTGGTTAGTGCAATTTCTATCTTTATGTTCTTAATTCAATAACTTTTAGATATGAAACATGAAAAGTGATAATTTTGAATGTTCATGTGCCATGTCTATGTTTATGGACCATTTCTATGCTTATACATATATTCTACTCATTAATACATATTAAACATGGACAATGATCATTAAAGTGTTCATGTGCTTTTTGTAGTACTTACTTTATTCTTCAAATTCTGAGTTACACAGTTTGAAGGCCGTGACGCCTGGTTGAATTGACAAATGATTGAACTATCGCAGAGAAAAAGCTAGTGCACCGGGCGGGATCGAACCCAGCCATATCGTCTCAAACCGAGAGCACGTGTTACCATTACACCATGGAGACACATTGTTATTCTGTGCGATTGTGTTTTATGAAAGGCTCCTATACCTTGTTCTCTTATTCAAGCATGCTTATTGAGCGATTGCGTCATGAATAGAGCGTAAGTCCAGAATTGACGATTAAGACAGAAGAATGATGGAAGATGGATGATATTTCTTCAAATTTTAGGTGACACAGTTTAAAGGCAGTGACGCCTTGGTAAGATGACGAATGATTGAACTATTGCACAGAAAAAAAGTTAGTCCACTGGGCAGGATAGAACCCAACCTTCTCGTCTCGAACCGGGAGCGCGTTTTACCATTACACCACGGGGACTTACTTTATTGTTTAAACTGACTTTGAAGAGGCAACAATGGTGCGGGTATGTGAAATCTGCTTTGGCAAGTGCTGCAAACGAGAACACCGGAGGAAGTCGCTTCAGTGAAGGGACGTCCCGCAGTGACAGGGATCGAACCTAATAGGACGGAATAGTCTAGAGAAATAAGTCTAGAGAATGGTTTTCATAGAAACCTTGTTTCTTTGAAAACCACTTTAGTTAGGGTTAGTACGGAGCGGTTTTTATAAAGAAGTCTAGAGAATGAGTCAAAAGAACGGCTTCCGAAAATCCAAGTTAGTTAGATAACCGTATTGGTTATAATTAAACCTAGTTTTCTTGATTAAAAAAGTTTCGGCTTCCTCTGTATCATACAATTTTCCCATCAAATTTTTCTTTCAGTAACCTTCTCGATTCCTTTTTGGGGCAGCTCGGAGATCTGCGTGCGCGAAAGATCTCTGCAAAGAAAATTTGTACTACCGTAAGTAACATGATTGAACTATCGTAATTAACGATAGTTCAATCGTTGGTCATCTTACCCAGGCGTCATGCCTTTAAACTGTGTAACTTAGCATTTGAAGTAATTAACATTGTTTCGATTTTATCTGTTGAAAGTCTTAGAATTTTCGGTCCAAAACACGAACCTTCAAGGAAGTTGGTAGCGTTGCAACAACTCAATCCAATTGAACTCAATAAATTTTCAATCCATGAATTGTCAGATTGTCAGAATAGCAGAGACATTTACCTTTAACTAAAAATAAAACATGTCAGTAAGTTGTTCTGATCTCATTGTAAAGAGGAAAATAAATTTTCACTATTACATTGGGATTCTTCCTGACCAATCGAAGGCTCTGGCGAAAACATCTTAGTTTCAAGATCGTCAAATCGGAATATCATAATAGGGTCTGTTACCCAAATAAAAGGCAGTGACGACTGGTTAAGATGGAATAGATAAAAACTAGAACTCGGTAGAAAGCCTGTACGAAAGGCGGGTTAGACCCCAGTTATCCCCTCTCTTACCGGGTTCACAAGTAAACCTAGCTTATGCTTTAGTTGATGTTTTACGAAGTGGCTGACAAGTTATTGAGTACTTCAACCCCAGCGAAGGCTTCAGCCGAGAGCTTGTCCAGATGAGGATTATTATTTAGCTCCCTGAAATAATATTTTTCAGAAATAACAAAAAAATATAATGAAATTTGGTTAGGCTCGAATATTGAGGAACGTCTACTTTATTTGTGATTTGCCCACAGAAAAGAGAGGGTACACCCCAACTCTCATATTTGTTTAGAAATAATAGGACAGATCTCTTTAGGTCTCTTTAGGAGATCAGTACATTCAAATATGTACTCAGTAAAGAGGTAACCAATTTCAATTTTTCAATTTAAACGCTTTATCAAGATCAACAAGCCACATCGGGGATATAACATCATCGATTATGGGATCTGTAGCGACATGAGACGACTGTGAAGAGGTAACCAGTTCTGATGAAATTTGCTAATAATCAAATGCATCTAGCCGGAAAGTCTATTGAAATGAAGTTCGAAAAATCACTATAGTGAATAAGGACACGATTCTCAAAGAATAAGGGCAAGAGAGAGGGGAAGCAACAAATAAAAAAAACAAGAGAGAGATTCGAAGTTATAGAATAAAAGAAAAGAAGAGATGAAAACTCACAAACTGTGAATGCTGCAGTTGACAAATGCGTTAGCTTCCACTGTTTTGATTTGGTTGTAGCTTACTCGCAGCGTCCGCGCTCGAATTTCCTGTGAATATTAATTCAGAGAATGGAAGGGAAAAATTCACGTACACACAAAAAAGCATATTAATAGTCATAAATAGTCATACTTTGGAAAGCATGAAAATGGAACTATATACTTTGAAAGTATGAATAGTAATAAAATGAAAGTATGCTAGGGATAATTTGAAAGTATGCTGTCTGCACAATGAAAGTGTGCTATATGTATATACAGTACCGTGCAGAAGTATACCAAAGAGTATATTTGAGTATATTTTGTCGTATAACTTTTCTGTTTTTGCGCCCACTGGCGCAATTTATTTATATGTTGTGTAGCTCGTGACTCAAATCATACTGTTACAAAATGGAGCCGTTTCTGGAAAAGCAGAACAGCTCAGCAATTTTTTTCTGAAAACAGTATTTTTCGAGATTTCTGAAATATGTTCTTTTTTACTTGTTTCTTTTTATTGCAATGATCTTGGTGGCCTCTATATCACAAAGATGCCAGACAGTCACTCACTGATGATGATCAGAAAGATGCAAGACATTCACAAAGATCACAAAGATGCAAGAAACACTGTAAAATATACTTTTTGGTATACTTCTGCACGGTACTGTACATACGTTGAAAGTGTGCTGTCTACAAAAAGAAAGCATGTATGCTGTTTCTTGGGTTTTTCATTCAAAATTTTTTCTTAGTATGTGACTTTCCGGAAGGGCCTTTTTCCCGAAAGGCGTTCCCGGAGGGCCTTTTTCAAGGAGAGCGTTCCACAATCAAAAATTTTCCCCGATGCCTTTCTTCCTGAATGGCTTGGTTGAATGATTCACACGACGCGATTCGCATGTGTGCTTTTCCCGTATAAAGTAATCGAGATAATAAGTGTATATAGAGCAACCAAAGTCAACCGAGTTTGCAGATTGGAGAAGTTCTAAGAAAAGGAAGATAGCAACCAAGGCATACTTTCAAAAGTATCCCATTCATTCATTGATTGTTTGCCCTTTCTATCATACTTTCATATTATGCGCAGGCATACTTTCAAATTGTTACAATTCATAAATCACATGTATGCCTTTTTAGCATACTTTCCCAAACTCATCCTTTTTTGTGTGTGTATGTGTGTGTACGGTTAATTGCTTTGTTGCATGGAAAATACATACACGAAAAAAATTAACACATACATACTTAATTTTCTTCTAGTTTTCAGTGAAAAAGTGAAATGCCTTTGAACTGACCTAGTAGTCAACCTTATAGTTTTTAATGATTTCGCAACTCGAACTGCGCAATGAAGTAAAATTTTGTTTTGTTATAAACTGTGAAATAACTAATTGAAAACAAAGAAAAAATTAATGGACAATTTTTTTCCTGGAATCCTAAAACAACCGCTATACCTGCAATGCTCCCCCTGGTATGACGCTGATCCGATTAAAAGAAAGATCGATCTCGACATCCACTGTATGTGTGCCCAACATCCGCATACTAGGCATGTGGTCCAGTCGATTGTTTCGAAGATTTCTGAGAAACGATAAGATGTGCTTTTCGAAAGTCGTAATGAGTAATTTATGGTATTTTTTTTACAAACTTATTTAGAAACTTCAGGAGAACAAGTTATCTCCAGAACTAACGACGTTCGTTGATGGTTGATTGTTATGAAGTCATTGATGAAAAATCACACAAACAGGTGAATTTCCGATAAATCAATTCAAAATGACTTTATGTATGTATGACAAAAGCTATTCCTCGAAGAAGAATCAAATCCAGCCTTCTCATTGACAAAACGCTGGGCTTCGGGGTGGAAGAAAACCCAGCCTTGCTTCTGTTACTCTCTCTCTCTCACCAAAAGCAAGCGCGTAACCACTTCATCATGGAGGACGCATCGCTAATCCATGCGCTACCATTGTTCCGAAATAAAGGCATTCCACTTACACGCTTTGCATCTTCAAGTTGTTCTCAAGAAGTGTTCCTTCGATGCGCATGAGGCGTCCGCAGTTCTTGATTATTCTGGAAAGGATGAAAAAAGTAAAACTTATTTTGTAATACCCAAATTAGAAAACCTAGCATACTGCTTTATCGAAGGAATTGAATTCATCAATTTTGACATAAACTCATTCGCAAGAAAACAGTTCGTTCTAACAACCGCTAAGATCGGAAGAAAAAATTATCAAGAATGCTGTCGAAATTTTCACGTCAAATAGTGACCCCTCAATTCCAAACTTACTTCTCTCGGTGTTTTTTGCCCGAACCTAGTTAATTTTTATCTCAAGATGAGAAGAAGGTTCATGTCTCAAAGTCTTTTTAAACTATTTGTGAAGTTAAGAATATATAAACCAAGAAAGTCGTTTTCCAAAAAGTATGAGTTGAGAAACTTACAATTTTCGGAGTCTCGTTAAATTCGAAACTCACAATTTTCGGAGTCTCGTTAAATTCCTCAGCGAGTTAGCATCGAAATGAACCAGTGTTGGCGAGAAATTTATTTCACTGAAATATATGAATTTTGTATATGAAAAATGTAAAGCATTTTTGACAATTAGCTGATCGATGAAAACTAAAAAACCTTGGAAAGCAGAGTTTATTTATTTATTTGTTGAAATACATTTTGCAATGTAACAACACGAGGAAGACTCTGCTGACAAAACTAAAGATAATTCAAAGAAATAAAAAAAGAGAAAAAATACAACGTGAACGAGAATGAACGACTATTATAAACTTAAATCAATGTTTAAGACCTCTGGATTATCCAGCTATGACAAATTTAACCGAAAACTTAGAATGGTTTTTCTATCTTGTCTATCATCAACTACTCAAATATCATGTTTGAAAAATTTGAGAAGTGAAATGTTATTTTAGAAATTTGGCAGTAAAATAATAGGAGAGAAGAGTCAGCAAAAATGAATCCTACGGGTTTCAGTTGATTTTTGGTCGATGCAGAGATGAAAAAATTCCTATTCTCTACCGCTAAGGATGGTAATTTTCTACCGTCAGTAAACCTAGTTCTCAAAGTCATTTGTCTCACTGAAATCCGCACACTAACCCTGATGATCTGTGCTCGCCTCCATCGTCAAAAAAACAGTTCATATCAACTTCGGTGAAGGACTCTGTGTAAAACCACCCAGGTCAGTTAGTGAGACTAGCCAAACAAACTTTTGGTGATGGAAAAAAGAGAGAAAAACCTCAAGAGAACTGACATCTCTTCCAAGTTAGGGTACGCATCAAATGTTTCTCGATCAATGCGCGGAATGCTCAAGTTGTACATCATCCTGTGATACGAATTTTTTGAAAATTTTTTTTGTATAACTAAAATGGCCTTTCACTATGATTAATGGTGGTCCAACTGCTATAGTATAATACAGTCAATACTGGAAAGGCACTGTGAGAACCTTGATAGTAAATAGATTATCCATTGGAAAATAAACAAGAGGGTGTCAATTCTGGAATCGAATCACCATCTTTTTTTGGAATCGAATCAACATCTTTTTTTTTGGAATCGACTCAACTTCTTTTTGGAATCGACTCACCATCTTTTTTTCTGGAATCGACTCACCATTCTTACTATCAAGAACCAGAGAATCGGATTGCATTTATCGCTTCAATAGCGCTTTTTGTTCCAGGACATCGACAATGATTAAAAAAGAACTAAGCGTTTTAACATGAACATACATCCCCATCAACTATTTGAGTCAATCTAGTCGACTCAATCTATTCGAGTCAATCTATTCGAGTCAATATATTCGAGTCAATCTATTCGAGTCATTCTAATCGAGTCAATCTAAAGAGCGACACGGTGAGAAACCTGGGTATGTTCATTTCTGAACCCAAATGTAATTGTTAAAGCAAATGAACGGATCATTTTTGTGAAAGCGAAAATCGATCAAACAACGCAACTCATGCTTTACAGCATTGCTAGTCCTTATCAACTAGCAAAAAGCCTGAATCTTAAAGCCAGTGCTACTATTACATACTACTTCATTTTTGACAGTTACTCAAATCTTACAACTCGGAAAATAAATGTTTGTAACTTTGTAAACTTTGTTTTTTGTAAACTTTGTAACTTTGTCTTTTGTAAACCTTTACCTGTAGTCAAACTTTGTAAACCACCGTTAAGCTCGACTTCGAATTCAAATGCCAGAATGTAAGCAATGGAACGGACAAATAAAAAACCGAGCCCACGACTTTCGCTTTCCACAAATGATCATTTTAATCAGGTACCAAACCACAACATACTTTCTGCTTTCGTAAACATTTAGGAAAAACCAGCACAAACAGCGAGGAGTAGAGTTAACCCTTGAGGAACTGACAATTTAGAAATAACCCTTGAGGTACTGAGAATGTAGAGCTAACACTTGAGGCACTGACTATTTAGAGTTAGTCCTTGAGGGACTGACAGTGTAAAGTCAAACCCTTAAAGGACTGAAAATGTAGAGTTAACCCTTCAGAACTAACTATTTAGAGTTAACCCTTGAGGGACTGACTATTTAGAGTTAACCCTTGAGGGACTGACAGTGTAGAGTCAACCCGTAAAGGACTGACAATGTAGAGTTAACCCTTGAGGGACTGACTATTTAGAGTTAACCCTTGAGGGACTGACTGTTTAGAGTTAACCCTTGATTAACTAACAGTGTAGAGACAACCCTTGAAGGACTGACAATGTAAAGTTAACACTTGAGAGACTGACTATTTAGAAATAACCCTTGAGGGACTGACAGTGTAGTGTCAACCCTTAAATGACTGACAATGTAAAGTTAACCCTTGAGGGACTGACTATTTAGAGTTAACCCTTGAGGGAATGACAGTGTAGAGTCAACCCATAAAGGACTGACAATCTAGAGTTAACCCTTGAGGGACTGACTATTTAGAGTCAACGGTTGAGGGACTGACAGTGTAGATTTAACTCATTAAGGTCTGACAATGTAGAGTTAACCCTTGAGGGACTGACTATTTAGAGTTAACCCTTGAGGGACTGACAGTGTAGAGTCAACCCGTAAAGGACTGACAATGTAGAGTTAACCCTTGAGGGACTGACTATTTAGAGTTAACCCTTGAGGGACTGACTGTTTAGAGTTATTCCTTGAGGGACTGACAGTGTAGAGTCAACCCTTGAAGGACTGACAATGTAAAGTTGACCCTTGAGAGACTGACTATTTAGAAATAACCCTTGAGGGACTGACAGTGTAGAGTCAACCCGTAAAGGACTGACAATGTAGAGTTAACCCTTGAGGGACTGACTATTTAGAGTTAACCCTTGAGGGACTGACTGTTTAGAGAGAACCCTTGAGGGACTGACAGTGTAGAGTCAGCCCTTGAAGGACTGACAATGTAACGTTAACCCTTGAGAGACTGACTATTTAGAAATAACCCTTGAGGGACTGACAGTGTAGTGTCAACCCATGAAGGACTGAAAGTGTAGAGTTAACCCTTGAGGGACTGACTATTTAGAAATAACCCTTGAGGGACTGACAGTGTAGAGTCAACCTATAAAGGACTGACAGTGTAGTGTCAACCCTTAAAGGACTGACAATGTAAAGTTAACCCTTGAGGGACTGACTATTTATAAATAACCCTTGAGGGACTGACAGTGTAGAGTCAACCTGTAAAGGACTGACAGTGTAGTGTCAACCCTTAAAGGACTGACAATGTAAAGTTAACCCATGAGGGACTGACTATTTCGAGTTAACCCTTGAGGGAATGACAGTGTAGATTCAACCCATGAAGGACTGAAAGTGTAGAGTTAACCCTTGAGGGACTTACTATTTAGAGTTAACCCTTGAGCGACTGACTACTAAGAGTGAACCCTTGAGGGACTGACAGTGTAGAGTCAACCCTCTAAGGACTGACAATCTAGAGTTAACCCTTGAGGGAATGAATATTTAGAGTTAACCCTTGAGGGACTGACTATTTAGAGTTAACCCTTGAGCGACTAACTACTAAGAGTGAACCCTTGAGGGACTGACAGTGTAGAGTCAACTCATAAAGGACTGATAATTTAGAGTTAACCCTTGAAAGACTGACTATTTAGAGTCAACCCTTAAAAGACTGACAATGTAGAGTTAACCCTTGAGGGACTGACTATTTAGAGTTAACCGTTGAGGGACTGACAATGTAGTGTTAACCCTTGACGGACTGATAATCTAGAGTCGACCCTTGAGGGACTGAATATTTAGAGTTAATCATTGAGGGACTGACAATTTAGAATTAACCCTTGAGGAACTTACAATGTAGAGTTAACCCTTGAGGAACTGACCATGTAGAGTTAACCCTTGAGGGACTGACAATGTAATAGAGTTAACCCTTGAGGAACTGACCATGTATAGTTAACCCTTGAGGGACTGACCATGTAGAGTTAACCCTTGGACTAACAATGTAATAGAGTTAACCCTTGAGGGAATGACAGTGTAGAGTCAACCCATAAAGGACTGACAATCTAGAGTTAACCCTTGAGGGACTGACTATTTAGAGTCAACGGTTGAGGGACTGACAGTGTAGATTTAACTCATTAAGGTCTGACAATGTAGAGTTAACCCTTGAGGGACTGACTATTTAGAGTTAACCCTTGAGGGACTGACAGTGTAGAGTCAACCCGTAAAGGACTGACAATGTAGAGTTAACCCTTGAGGGACTGACTATTTAGAGTTAACCCTTGAGGGACTGACTGTTTAGAGTTATTCCTTGAGGGACTGACAGTGTAGAGTCAACCCTTGAAGGACTGACAATGTAAAGTTGACCCTTGAGAGACTGACTATTTAGAAATAACCCTTGAGGGACTGACAGTGTAGAGTCAACCCGTAAAGGACTGACAATGTAGAGTTAACCCTTGAGGGACTGACTATTTAGAGTTAACCCTTGAGGGACTGACTGTTTAGAGAGAACCCTTGAGGGACTGACAGTGTAGAGTCAGCCCTTGAAGGACTGACAATGTAACGTCAACCCTTGAGAGACTGACTATTTAGAAATAACCCTTGAGGGACTGACAGTGTAGTGTCAACCCATGAAGGACTGAAAGTGTAGAGTTAACCCTTGAGGGACTGACTATTTAGAAATAACCCTTGAGGGACTGACAGTGTAGAGTCAACCTATAAAGGACTGACAGTGTAGTGTCAACCCTTAAAGGACTGACAATGTAAAGTTAACCCTTGAGGGACTGACTATTTATAAATAACCCTTGAGGGACTGACAGTGTAGAGTCAACCTGTAAAGGACTGACAGTGTAGTGTCAACCCTTAAAGGACTGACAATGTAAAGTTAACCCATGAGGGACTGACTATTTCGAGTTAACCCTTGAGGGAATGACAGTGTAGATTCAACCCATGAAGGACTGAAAGTGTAGAGTTAACCCTTGAGGGACTTACTATTTAGAGTTAACCCTTGAGCGACTGACTACTAAGAGTGAACCCTTGAGGGACTGACAGTGTAGAGTCAACCCTCTAAGGACTGACAATCTAGAGTTAACCCTTGAGGGAATGAATATTTAGAGTTAACCCTTGAGGGACTGACTATTTAGAGTTAACCCTTGAGCGACTAACTACTAAGAGTGAACCCTTGAGGGACTGTCAGTGTAGAGTCAACTCATAAAGGACTGATAATTTAGAGTTAACCCTTGAAAGACTGACTATTTAGAGTCAACCCTTAAAAGACTGACCATGTAGAGTTAACCCTTGAGGGACTGACAATGTAATAGAGTTAACCCTTGAGGAACTGACCATGTATAGTTAACCCTTGAGGGACTGACCATGTAGAGTTAACCCTTGGACTAACAATGTAATAGAGTTAACCCTTCAGGGACTGACAATGTATTAGAGTTAACCCTTGAGGAACTGACAATGTTCTCAAGTGCTGCCCAAGGTCCTTCGGGACTTTCTCCTCTCCCTTACAACAGCACTCTGTTCCAATCTGCTGGCGCACTCGTGAAACACAGTGACATAAGGGTCCGCTTGAGTGGGACCATGAAAGCTGGCGACATGACTGGAAATTGCCCATTTTTTTGTGATTGCGCACCTCAGTCTCTATAGTAAGCGGACATTTATAGGATGAAATCATCTAATGTAAGAGATGGTTTATTTGATCAGATGATCTATAGGATCATAACATTTCTATTATCAGAAAACTACTTTTCAAACATCATTCAAAAAGCAAAAAAATTTTCTTATGGATCGTAATGTTCTGCGGGGCGCTCATTGCGTTCATCCCTACTTTTAAAAGTCTTTTCGTATTTGAGAGTTCATGGAAACCTTAATCAGTCCATGTTTTATTGTATTCCAGGAGCTGCTCTTTTTTATCGCAAGATCGAACCTTTTTGCTGAGAAAACGACCCCAATCTTCATGAGGTTGTGGCTCTTGGCAAACCGCAAATTTGCAAAACACCAGAACGAGCAACACGCGTTGACTGAGAGAGCGAATCGGTATCAATTTCGGGCCGCCGGTTAGCGTTCGCATTTCTGAAGTACGTATAAAGTCCTTTCGGTAATGTGTGGTAGATCTGGATGTCAAGGGATACTCCCTCAAGGACACCAGAATTCTTTAAGATACAATTCGGGCTTGAAAGCCGTTTCTTGTCTTGCCTGCCACGCGGGACTTCCAAAAATAGCCTTTACAGGTTTATTCACAGAACCAACGAACGATTAAATAACGAACTAACGAACCAACTAACAAGAATAAATGATAGAGAAAGAGGAGTGATTAAGAGAGAAAAAGAATTATGAAGAGAGAGAGAGATGAGAGAAAAAACTAATTAAGAGATAATGAAATTATGGAGAGAGAATGAAGAGAGAGGAAGAAGTTAATAGAACCCGAAAACTAGAAGTGAAATAAAGAAATGAGTAACTTACGTTACGTTACCCGGATCACTATCTAACTAGTCCTAGTAAGCTAACTTCGCGCCTGTCCGACGGCTTGACTGCCTTCTTCCGGAACTTAGATGAGCGGTTGAGATCGACGAGCGATTGAGATCTGCTACGTGCAACAGGACGTACCTGTCTCAAACTTGGGTAATTAAACCTATGTTCTAGAAACATAGGTGAGAAAAACGCGCGCGCGGAAGAAGACGAAGAAGACAGACTTCTAAAATGATATTGAGTGATAAGGTTAAAGAGAAAAAGAAGAAATGTTTCCTACCGGAAGAAAGACCGAGTAAGAACGATGAGGTAAAAGAAAAAATAATATAACTTAAGCATAATAAGTTATTAACCTTAAAAACAACTTATAAGGCTTAACACAACAAAAAACAACGAAAAAACAACACAACAAATGCAGCGACGTGTCGAATGTGGGCCTAAAATATTTTAGGAGAAACCTAAATTTGATTAGAGAAAGTTCGAGAAAGGCGTCGCCCTTACACTAAAATTACCTACACCAAAAAGGGGTAATCACAATATGATTATGATTACATTGGGGGCCCACAAAAACAAAGACAGCGACAAAGGAGCCGGTCCCGCGAGGTCCTCCTAGACGTTGCAGAACGGATTTTCCTCGCAGACTGCTCCGTGATGGGCGTCCTCGGTGGCGTGGCAGAAGGGGCATGCGATTGGCGGGCATCAATGTCCTCTGTTAAAAGATTGCAAGCAACGAAAGCATCTCGCCTTCTTTCTTCCAAAGTGGCGATTGCCCGACAACAAACCGCCTCGTGCGATTTGTCATGACACAGCAAGCATTCCGCTTTGGGACGGAATTGTGACGAATGGTCACCCTGGGGCGCCCTGTCTGACAACGATTCATAAACAGGTTTCCATGGTCTTTTTGAAGTGCCTGACTGCACACCATCTCTGTTAGGGCGCTTATAAAGATTGCTTGCGAGGTTTCGATTGACGACGGGCAATTGTGAAGCTGATGAGCTTTTCGACGGTCGACGATTCTCGAACCTTAAATCCCATTTTTCGATACGTTTTCCGAAGTCGATTTGACTCGACGTAGCCGTCTTTTCAAAAGATGCATGTAGTGAACGCTTTTGAGCGTCTGGTTTTGACCGCTCTTTGAATGCAGCCTTTTCTCTTGAATCATTCTGGTTTCGAATGACGTCCTTCACGTGTGTGATGAAATGTGCTTCATTCAAATTTTTGAAACCACAGGTTGCTTCACCCGTAGCAATCCAACCGAGCTTGGAAGGTACCAACACGAAACCACTTGGTAGAGTTATTGGTTTCTTTTTCCATTTAAGAACCTTCAAGTAGTCCTTGTTGCCCAGTAAGAGTACCGGGTTTATATGGGATTTTACATCATATTCATCAGCTAGACGAATTCCTCTTTTTTGAATGAGAACGAGGTCATCCGCTGGTAGAGAGCTGTATTCGAGGGTTGCCGTTAGTGGCTCTGGGTGCGCCATCGCTTCAATCACGAGTTTTTCACCATTGACTCCAAGCAGGGGAACTTCGTAGATGGAATACATTCTTGTTCCTGTAGAATTTGCTCCAAGCCCTGCTAGCGAACATTCAGACTTCCGTAGTTCACGAAGCTCAAGTTCCTTCGCTACGCTTTCTGAGATTAAACTCACAGAGGCACCACTGTCAAGAATGAATTCGACCCTTTTATGGATGCGATTTACAACGCGAACTTTACCAGTTTGCAAACGAGGCTCGTATGAGGGTATGCACTCAGGGAGTATTGAATGGACTTGCCCAATGTGCTGCGGGGGAGTTCTTCTAGGTATGTTCCCTTGGCTGCTCAAGGTAGCTGATGCGTTCCTTTCCGAAACTTTCACCAAGGCATTACCTTTTTTGCTGGGCCTCATTATGAGCCGGAAACATAAGGCGATGTCATGCGGCCCATCACAGTACGGGCAGCGAACGTCGCACTGATGCGCGGACCCTCCAGGTTTCAGGCACATCTGGCACCATCCATGTTTTCTTGCAAACTCTATGCGATCCTTCACCATCGGGATCTTCCTGCATTCCCATGACAATTTGTGCTTGTTGCAGAACACACAAAATTTGTCATCCCTCGCCACGAGCGGCTGAGGTGTCGGGACTATGCGGTCTGCCCCCATTTCAAGTGTTCTGACTGGGGTGTCCGTATTGGCTACATGGATAGTGTGGCGATTTGGTCTAGTTGATTGTTCGTTACTCATCTCCATAATGAAGAGTTCTTTCTTGATCATGCTTTCAGCCTGGTTGAGGATTGCTGAGACAGTTACGTCTTCCACCTCGTAGATGAATTCCAGTAGTCTCGTCCTTGTGCTTGAAGGAAATTTCTTCAAAAGCATTTGCTGCATGATCAAATCTCTTTGAAGAGTAGGCTGCGTTTTGTTTAGGTTCGCCACTGCTCCTTTCAGTGCAAGCACTAGCGTGAGCTGACTGTTCCAGAAGTCATTGGCCGCCGATATTGATTCCAATTTCAATAACGCCATTCTCTCATCCGCCTTTTTTGCTCCGAAACTCTCTCGTAGAAGCTTGACTGCGTCTTCGTATGAGGAACCACTTGAGGATAACTGACCCAAAGCCACCTTCGCTGTGCCTCTCACACACTCTCTCAGGTACGACATCTTCTCGAGCGAAGAAATGTCTGGCCGGGTATGTATCATCTCATTGAATAGCTCCCACCACGAGGAGAACTCCAAACGACTACCATCGAATACTGGCAGAGTTGGAGTTGGGAGTGGCGGCAGTCTTGTTCTGTTTCTAAAGTCTTGCACACTATCCTGCTCTGGTACGACTACCTGAGGAGCTGCATTAGCTTCAGTAGTGCCTTGATCTGAGTGAATGGGCGCGCTGCCGTTGTCGGGTGGACTTACTGTCCACGTACTTTCAACTCTCTTTGGTTCAGTACTTCCGCGAGCTGAGCTTTCTGCTGTGTCGCTAGAGCTCAACATCTTGTTGATTCGAAGTAGCACTGTTGCTACCCGTAATCTAACCAACGCCACAATTCTTTCTCTCGGCGCCTCTTGCAACCACATGTTTACCTCGTCTGTCTTGGAGGCCTTTTTGGTTATCTTCGTCAACCAATCAGTGATCGACTTGTAGTATGCCTCCGCAACAACGGGTATTTCGTCTCGAAGAGTAGTCGTGATATACCAGGCTTCACTGCCAGTCTTACAAGGTGTTAAAGGCAGCTTCTCTGCTCTTTCTATCATTTCGTGGAGTTTGTTGTTAATTTCGCATGCTGCGAATTGTTCGGATGAGGTGAAGATAAGCTCTACGGCCTTATCTTCCACCACTTCGTCGTCTGACATTATGAGCTATCAGCCTTAGGGCACTGATGCACCATATAAAGTCCTTTCGGTAATGTGTGGTAGATCTGGATGTCAAGGGATACTCCCTCAAGGACACCAGAATTCTTTAAGATAAAATTCGGGCTTGAAAGCCGTTTCTTGTCTTGCCTGCCACGCGGGACTTCCAAAAATAGCCTTTACAGGTTTATTCACAGAACCAACGAACGATTAAATAACGAACTAACGAACCAACTAACAAGAATAAATGATAGAGAAGGAGGAGTGATTAAGAGAGAAAGAGAATTATGAAGAGAGAGAGAGATGAGGTAAAAGAAAAAATAATATAACTTAAGCATAATAAGTTATTAACCTTAAAAACAACTTATAAGGCTTAACACAACAAAAAACAACGAAAAAACAACACAACAAATGCAGCGACGTGTCGAATGTGGGCCTAAAATATTTTAGGAGAAACCTAAATTCGATTAGAGAAAGTTCGAGAAAGGCGTCGCCCTTACACTAAAATTACCTACACCAAAAAGGGGTAATCACAATATGATTATGATTACAGTACGAAACTTTCAAAAGATTCTAAGCTAAAGGTCACAGTTACTTTTGTTTATACGAAAATAAAGTTCAAGAATCAAGTTAAAGTTCAACATCATTACTTTATTACCGAAATAAAGCGCCATAAAACCAAAAAAAGATGCCTCTCAAAATTATTCCTCAACCAAAAGTTTTGAAAAGTGGGATCTACACTGGAATTCATTGGAGATATATGACATCAATCGCACGTAGAATTAATAAACTAGTTCGCTTCCGTTGCATTACACAAGAACACATTCATTTACAGGAAATCGGAACAATGGAGTTCAAAAACTGAATTCTCTGTTTAATTTTTTTTTGCTTGTTGACATTAAAAAGAATCGAAAAAATTCTCCTCTGAGCTGCATCTATGCTGAACTTTTAATTTTTTTTTGACCAAAAGAAGAGTTTCGGTGTAAGTCTATACATGGTACCTCTCTTTCCTTTCCTCTCTTTGTTTTTATACGGTTTTTCTCTATCTCTCATATGCTCCTAAACACTCTCGTCTCTTCTTAAAATCTTTTTCTCTCTGTTTATCTTTCTTCCTATATTCAAAGTTTCCGTATTTCGCTTCATTTCTCTCTCTCTCTCTCTCTCTCTCTCTCTCTCTCTCTCTCTCTCTCTCTCTATCTCTCTCTCTTTCTATTTCTCTTTTTCATTACTTCTCTTTCTGTTACTTATCAGTTTGAATCCTGCGTTGGCTTGATATAGTCGGGGTTTCGATTGGCGCCATACCTGAGGACCAGTTGTTATCTATGCTACCACGGCTAAAAACATTCAACGATGACGATCGAATGAATTCCAAAGCAACAAAGGGCAATTATACTCCTCTCCATCAGTTTCTCGACAAAAGAAGGGTTATTGATCAGTATGGATTATTTCCAAGACGATGGATTAGCACAGAAATCTCAGACATCTTTTCTACAAATAAAGGAACATATGAACTATACACAAATTTTTTTGAATACTGATAATGGCAGTACAACTTTTTGGGCTTGCTTTTAGCGTGGAAATCTTCCGTTTAGGTAATAAAAAGGACTGTAGAGGAAGAAAAACAGCCGAATAGGACATGGTTTCGTTCCAAAAGCTGTAAACTTAATATCATTGTCACAGGACACGGTTGAGAAACTGTATGAGTATGAACGGGTTAAACGATAACCATGTTTTGCGGCAAAACTCTCCAAAGGGCGTGAATCAAACTTTACAAGTGAGTAAAAATTTAAGATAAGAACAATATTCAACATGTCAGTTTACGAGGAGAAAGTTCGATAAGGTTAAGGCCTCTTAGTATTTTTTCTAAGCTGGAAATCAAAATTATCGTTAATTTTCCCATTTAAACGTTGAAAGTTCAGTAGTAGAAAGTTGGTATCGGAATGATTTTGAAATCTGACTGCTTTTTTACCACGAGAAAAGTAAAAGATGTCAAAGAGTTAGAGGGAGAGTCTTGAAATGGAATGGGACTTGAGAGTTATGGAATACTTGAGAGAATTCCATTTCCAAGGAAAGACACAGTCAAAGTTTAAAACTCAAAGTTCATTACATTTACTGATTTGAAGACGCCCCTCAATCAAAGTGTCAACACTACAAAATGGATTGGAAACACTGTCTTACAGTGGTAAAAGGTAATGCGATCAAGATCCGAGTGCGAGGTAAACAGATGGCCGGGTTCGATCCCGCTCCATGGATTAGTTTTTGTCGATGTGGTAGTGAAATCATATTCCAGTTCTTCAGATGCCTTATTTGCTCATTTCATTGTTGGATTTGCTACGCTTTATCAAATCCCATACGTATTACCATTACGTATCTCATTTATGATAACTAAACAAGTTACCTTCGCGCAAGAAAGCATCATTTTACAGTCAGCCCAGCTCCTACCCTCATTTTCCCGGAAAAAAATATTAGAGACTTTTTCGAAGTTTCTCGGACATCATTTGATACCTCAAAGAAACAGTTTTTTCCAGTTAAAACAGCCAAATCCGACAGTTAAAACAGCCAAATCCGAATCAAAACTTTGTGGTTAGTTTCATAGACACGTCGTTTTATTGCTTCTTTTTTTCGTGGGAGACACGTGCTTATGATACGAAGACCTCGCCTGTTTTAGCACTTTTCGATACTCAAACCTTCGATATCAGAAAAGATAGAAAAAGGGCTTGGCAATCTATGCTTTGAATTTCAAAGAATATTTCAAAACATCAGCACATTTCTTCGAAGGGAAACTTAAACGATTATCCGTGGTGACCTTAAGAAAATCAAGGTCAATTTTTTCACAATCTCTGACCAGAGCAGCAGGTATAGATTAAAAGAGTGTACATGGAGTAGCTCTGACCAGAGCAGCAGGTATAGATTAAAAGAGTGTACATGGAGTAGCTCTGACCAGAGCAGCAGGTATAGATTAAAAGAGTGTACATGGAGTAGCTCTGACCAGAGCAGCAGGTATAGATTAAAAGAGTGTACATGGAGTAGCTCTGACCAGAGCAGCAGGTATAGATTAAAAGAGTGTACATGGAGTAGCTCTGACCAGAGCAGCAGGTATAGATTAAAAGAGTGTACATGGAGTAGCTCTGACCAGAGCAGCAGGTATAGATTAAAAGAGTGTACATGGAGTAGCTCTGACCAGAGCAGCAGGTATAGATTAAAAGAGTGTACATGGAGTAGCTCTGAATGTCTCCTGAATTACTTCCAAGACGTTGGAATAACTTGGGTACATAGTTTCACGGTCAACCCTAAATGCAAATGAGATCTTGGGCCGTATTCAGAGACACAAATTTATACTAAAATTTACGGTAAACTTTATACTAAGTTGTAGTTTCGCCAAATTGGAATTCAGAGAGTAAACTTTAGGGTAAACTTTCTACTAAAGTTTAGTAGGAAAGATGGGACGCTCTCAACCGTCTTGTCTCTGAATGGTAAAAGAAAAATGGAATACTTCACATTTGAAGAGAAAGTTTTAAAATCGTGTTTCCCTAAGATTTTCCGAAAAAAAAGCGTAATAGATAGAACAACCTATCGGAAATGATATGTTCTTTTTGATTGACGAAAAACAGTGGAAATTCGATTTAGCCTTTAAAAATCATCTGTTCTCTCTTTTATTTTCTTTTTCTCTTTCTCTCTTCTTTCCTCTCTTATTTACTCTTCAATTCTCCGCACTCTCTTTTTAGTTTCTCTCTCTCTCTCCTTTTCTTCCTGTACCTCTTTATTTTTCCCATTCACACTCATTTTCTCGCTACATCTGCCGCAATCTTATTTTTCTTTCTTTATGTGCAGATGATTTCTCTCAATTTCTCCATGTCATCGAAACAAACTTTTTTCGATAGCTTACGTCATACGTGAAAGACTCAAAGCTCTAACGCTAATGGTTCGGTGAATCAGATGCAGTGTTTAAAAGTTGTAAAGCGTTGTAAATAAAAATCAGGCAAAGCGACCAAAAAATCAGGCGATTACTGCACAAATAGAAAAAATTCAAAACAGAGACATCTAAACAATATCAGGGAGAGGGGACGGAAAAAATAACTCTATTTGCAACTGTAAGAGTTGTAAGGGGCGATAGAAACAGTTTTTAGAGGCGATTGGAAGAGCGTTCTGGGAACAATCGCAAGGCAAGTTGTTCGATGATGGAAAAAGACGGGGGTGTGCCCGGTGATATTTGAACGCCCAGTACACATTCTTGTGATCACTTTCAGTATCGACACACCATTAATTGCATATATGTTTGTCAATCTACAAGCTCTCGATTACTCTCTCTATCTGTACTCATGCAATCATTCTTTATTCCATTTTGCCTGTTAGAGTAAATCTTCAAATTCTAAGTTACACAGTTTAAAGGCAGTGACGCGAAAAATGTTGTCATCTTAACCAGGCGTCACTTCCTTTAAACTGAGTAATTTAGAATTTGAAGATTTTTCATCCATCTTCCATATCTCTTCTGTCTTACTCGTGAATTCTGTAGTTACCATTCCTGACGCAATCGCTTGATAAGCATGCGTGACTAAGAGAACAAGGCATATGAGCCTTTCATATAACACTATCGCACGGAATAGCAATGTGTCCCCGTGGTGTAATTGTAACACGCGGTCCCGGTTTGAGTCGAGATGGTTGTGTTCGATCCCGCTCGGTAGACTAGCTTTTTTCTGTGCGATAGCTCAAGTAATAATACAAAGTTGATGATTGTCACGGATGTGAGTTCATTTTATACTAAAGAACAGAGTGAAACAATGTGATAATAATCATTGAGAATACATTGTTTCATAGCCGTATACGAGAATTAGGCACTATTCTAGTTGAGGGGAGCTTAAGGGATTCTAGCTTGAACTTTCATGAAGCTTGATCAGCTTCAGAATATGGCGACAAATCCCGGCGAGCAATATTTTGCCAAAAGAGTGCGTTCTCATTTCAAAGTTTACGTTTTCAGCCGAATTGCTTTCTCCGAGAAAAAAATCCTCCAAAAGCATGTGTCGTTGCAGCCGATTTGCTTTCTCCGAGAAGAAAATCCTCCAAAAAGCCTGTGTCGTTGCAGCCGATTTGCTTTCTCCGAGAAGAAAATCCTCCAAAAAGCCTGTGTCGTTGCAGCCGATTTGCTTTCTCCGAGAAGAAAATCCTCCAAAAAGCATGTGTCGTTGCAGCCGATTTGCTTTCTCCGAGAAGAAAATCCTCCAAAAGCATGTGTCGTTGCAGCCGATTTGCTTTCTCCGAGAAGAAAATCCTCCAAAAAGCCTGTGTCGTTGCAGCCAATTTGCTTTCTCCGAGAAGAAAATCCTCCAAATAGCATGTGTCGTTGCAGCCGATTTGCTTTCTCCGAGAAGAAAATCCTCCAAAAAGCATGTGTCGTTGCAGCCGATTTGCTTTCTCCGAGAAGAAAATCCTCCAAAAAGCATGTGTCGTTGCAGCCGATTTGCTTTCTCCGAGAAGAAAATCCTCCAAAAAGCATGTGTCGTTGCAGCCGATTTGCTTTCTCCGAGAAGAAAATCCTCCAAAAAGCATGTGTCGTTGCAGCCGATTTGCTTTCTCCGAGAAGAAAATCCTCCAAAAAGCATGTGTCGTTGCAGCTGATTTGCTTTCTCTGAGAAGAAAATCCTCCAAAAAGCATGTGTCGTTGCAGCCGATTTGCTTTCTCCGAGAAGAAAATCCTCCAAAAGCATGTGTCGTTGCAGCCGATTTGCTTTCTCCGAGAAGAAAATCCTCCAAAAAGCCTGTGTCGTTGCAGCCGATTTGCTTTCTCCGAGAAGAAAATCCTTCAAAAAGCATGTGTCGTTGCAGCCGATTTGCTTTCTCCGAGAAGAAATTCCTCCAAAAAGCATGTGTCGTTGCAGCCGATTTGCTTTCTCCGAAAAGAAAATCCTCCAAAAAGCATGTGTCGTTGCAGCCGATTTGCTTTCTCCGAGAAGAAAATCCTCCAAAAAGTATGTGTCGTTGCAGCCGATTTGCTTTCTCCGAGAAGAAAATCCTCCAAAAAGTATGTGTCGTTGCAGCCGATTTGCTTTCTCCGAGAAGAAAATCCTCCAAAAAGCATGTGTCGTTGCAGCCGATTTGCTTTCTCCGAGAAGAAAATCCTCCAAAAAGCATGTGTCGTTGCAGCCGATTTGCTTTCTCCGAAAAGAAAATCCTCCAAAAAGCATGTGTCGTTGCAGCCGATTTGCTTTCTCCGAGAAGAAAATCCTCCAAAAAGCATGTGTCGTTGCAGCCGATTTGCTTTCTCCGAGAAGAAAATCCTCCAAAAAGTATGTGTCGTTGCAGCCGATTTGCTTTCTCCGAGAAGAAAATCCTCCAAAAAACATGTGTCGTTGCAGCCGATTTGCTTTCTCCGAGAAGAAAATCCTCCAAAAAGCCTGTGTCGTTGCAGCCGATTTGCTTTCTCCGAGAAGAAAATCCTCCAAAAGCATGTGTCGTTGCAGCCGATTTGCTTTCTCCGAGAAGAAAATCCTCCAAAAAGCCTGTGTCGTTGCAGCTGATTTGCTTTCTCCGAGAAAAAAATCCTCCAAAAAGCATGTGTCGTTGCAGCCGATTTGCTTTCTCCGAGAAGAAAATCCTCCAAAAAGCATGTGTCTTTGCAGCCGATTTGCTTTCTCCGAGAAGAAAATCCTCCAAAAAGCATGTGTCTTTGCAGCCGATTTGCTTTCTCCAAGAAGAAAATCCTCCAAAAAGCATGTGTCGTTGCAGCCGATTTGCTTTCTCCGAGAAGAAAATCCTCCAAAAAGCATGTGTCGTTGCAGCCGATTTGCTTTCTCCGAGAAGAAAATCCTCCAAAAAGCATGTGTCGTTGCATCCGATTTGCTTTCTCCGAGAAGAAAATCCTCCAAAAAGCATGTGTCGTTCAGCTGATCGGCGGTGATTCTTTCGATTACACGCTTGAATGTCGCGTCCGATTCCACTGACTGAAAAAGGCACGCGGCGTCTCTCGCAAGCAACTTGGCGTCTAATTGCCTGAGGGAAGAGAAACCGTCTTCCGAGAGCTCGATCTTTGAGTTGAGGGCGGATATAAGTGGAGGTCATCTTTTCCGGCCTTTGACTTCTTCGGCGCAGCTCCCCGACTGTAACCTCGAACTTGGGTAATTAAATCTCCCGCTTCTCGTTCAGGTTTTCTCATTGTTCATGTAATTCAGTTTTTGTTTCAGCTTGATAATCTCTCTCTCTGTCTGTTTCAAAATTACTCTAAAGAAAAATTCAAAGCGTTTCAGGAAATGTATGAATGCGCAGCTTAGGGATGTTTTATTCAACTTGGGAGATGAAAGTCCAAAATGATAAGCGTGCTCTATGAGCGGCCATCTTTCAATGAGAACAAATTGAATCAAGTTAAATTTCAAGCCAGCATGAGAATTGATGATTCACACTATTTCATGTTGATCTCACACGAGTAAACTGCCGCGACATTAATCTCTAAACGATGAGATCATCGGCGCGATGATCTCATCGTTTAGAGATTAATGTCGCGGCAGATAAATTCAGATTCTTCAAGCGCGTGGTTGAAATAGTCTTAAAACAAAAATTTAGCCGAGCTCGTACCCAGGAAGCTCTTATCTTAGACCTCAAAGTCATGTGAGCGCTCATAATCATCGCGCCGATGATCTCATCGTTTAGAGATTAATGTCGCGGCTGAGCTTTGTTTATTCGTACTCCCCTTGCACTTTGCTTATTGTCTCATAAAACCAGTTCATGATCTTCGATCACATGAAACGTTTGAAGTTTTGCGCTTTGAACTTCCCGTTGATAAGAAACATTCTTTCTTGATTTTGTTATTCTTATCTACAAAGGAATACTTGTTAAGAATCATCTTCATTATGATTGAGAGATGGGACTTGCAAAAAATATATAATTTGATCAGAGAATTCTTCGAATTCTCAGTTACACAGTTCAAAAGCAGTGACTCTTAAGGAGAAGACTATTGATTAATTAAGAATACTATTGATTATTTACCACTTGATGTAGCATTGTACTTAAGAATCTTGATAGACCACTTAGTGCGGCAATCTTCATCCAAATGTCTTTCAGAGCTTCCTCAGAAAGGTAGAGATGTAGATAAAGACACCGGACGTGAAAATGTGGAAAAAGAACGTGAAAAGTCATTAAAGAATTTATTGCACAGGTTATTGATTGATTTACTACCGTAAACTACTCCGATCATTTAGTATTCTTTCATTCTATTCATATCCACTTCCTTACTCTACCGCTTACCCATATCCTAATCTTAACTCTTAACCTTAACCAACTCTATACATTTAATTATCGTTCATTCTATCCTGTACCCTATCTATCTATGTATACCCGTTACCCTACCTCTCATCCTATCCTTTACCCTCACTCTCGGCTGTCCCATCAAACTATCATCTTTCTTCACCCTACTAAAGACAAAAGAGTGACCGAGATTCGGTTGTGCTTGCGCTTTAAAATGGAGCTTCAGAATTAAGAAAAATACTTTTATAGTGTGATAATGTCTTATTTGTTTCACCTCGAGTAGCCATGAAATGCCAGTTAACTACGAAAAAATGGTTAATCTTGCTGACAATGAGGCATTAAGGTCGATATTTTTTTTTTTTTTAGACAAAAATTTTAGACAAAGGCCGTTTTTAGACAAAAATAAGCTTTGGAAAATACTGTCCATTTTCAAAAAAAATCCATTTTCATTCCACGGATATTAATAACGAGAAAACTAAGCGCCCAGATTTTTTTCTCGAGACACTGCTTTTGCTTTCATTCTCACCATTGAGCACATATTTTTTCTGCCCTTAGACCGCTTTTTTATATAATCCACTTTTCCTGGCGGGAAAAGCGGTCGTTCATTTGATTTTTTTTTCAATGTGACGTTTGTTGAACTATGATTCTTGATGTATGGACATATGAAGAGCTCGAAAGGTTATGTCATTATGTAAATCAGAAACTCGAGAAAATAAGATTTCGAAATCAATGTTTTGCTTTTTAAAAAAATTTTCCGATTACTCACTCATTCACTTTAAAGTTTTATTACGCGAAGTATTTCGAGACATCACGTGTAAAATCATAAGTCAGAGTAAAGATAGAGGGTTTCTGGGGCATATTGGAAAACAGAAATTTAGGGGTTCAGAGATGTTTTCCGATGGGAGTCCCTACGGAGAAATTCGAGTTAGGAAATCGAGAAGGGAAAGAATCATTGCATACCAGCCGCTCAGAATGAAGCAAAAGGGAAAATTACGAAAAGTGAGGAGAGATGTTACATGACGGCCGCTCAGGATAATGAGAAAAGGAAAGTTATGCAGTGTTTTTATTTGCGAAAACATAATGAAACATAACGACATCCCGTTTTTTTTTCCACGTTATGTTCACAACTAAAATTTGTATAAATAATAGTCTCAAATGGAATAGCGCTTCAAATGTGCATGGTGTACGGTATTTTGTGCCCTTTCTGTGACATAGAAGTCGCGGTGTCTCTCGTTGTCTGCGGCGAGAGAGTATTTTAGTTGTTAACATAACATGGAAAAAAAAAACGGGATGTCGTTATGTTTCATTATGTTTTTCGCAAATAAAAACACTCCATTACTTTACTCAACTAGTGTTATGGAGCGTTAGAATTCAACTTTTCGCTTTGCAAAGTACTCTCTGCCAAGTGAGGGATGCGGCCTAGAGCGTTAAACGCTCAACGGGATGCGGTCGGGATGCGGCCTAGAGCGTTTAACGGAATCACTTTGCAGAGATTACTTTGCAAAGTGAAAAGTAGAATTCTAACGCTCCATTAATTTTCATTCACCCAATCCCTCATATGATATCCTCAACTCTCTGAATGATTTCACTTGATAAGGGCGAACTCAACTCAACAAAATTCCTCTGGTAGAGAACTTGCGGATGAAACTTTTAATGACAAATTATTTTTTCATCACTGTGATCTGCTTGAAGATCATAACCAACAGGAGCCATGATGTCACAATAAATGCAATCTCATTCAAATAATACATTCTGCATGATTTTCATCACGAGACAGGAAGCGCCATAGTATCAAATAAACAAAGTTGGTAATTTGGTTATCTGTAGTAGACTATTTTGAACATTGTTTGCAGACCGGCGTCCTTCACGCTAGCGTTGTATTGAAGAGTCGATGTAGACTCGACCACTCAATAACGAAAAAAACGAAAGAATGATATGTCGGTTTAAGGCGAGTACCCATGTTGAGATACATGGTGAGTTTAAGCCACAAATTCATGTGCTTTGGCTACCATTCTGCGAGTTTGACGTAAGCAGATCAAGAAAGATTGGGGGCAAAAGCGGTGGTGAGGATTTGTATGACAACAGATAAGAAAATAATAAGCAATAGAGAACAAAGAAAAAATTTCAAAAAAGAAGAATACAGAAAAAAGAGAGTAAGAAGGAGAGAAAGAGAGGATAGAAAGATGAAGAGAGCAAGCTGGAAAGAGTTAGAGATTCAGATGAAGAAAAAGAAATGGAGAGAGATAGCAGCAATCATCGTAATCAAAATAAAGAAGAAAAGCTAGGACGAAGATTGGGTTGCGTGGTTTTCGGCGTTGACATGCAAAGGAATGAGTGATTTTATCGAAAAAATTCGTTATCAGACACGTTTCTAACAGCTAACTAAAATTTAAAAAAAGAGTTCACGATTCAACAGCATGAGGGAATTTCTTCATATGGTTTCTTCATGTGGCATTTTGTTCGAATTCCTACCGGATGACCCAATTTCCAGGCCATGTTTTGAGAATACTCAATTGCAAGCTACATATCTGAATCATGTTTTTATAGTGTTCTGATGGCAGAGATTTTGCCCGAATCCTTCCGCGGTAAAATTTTGGAATTGTGAATCATCGGAGTTACATTCGAACTGAGTCTAGTTTTTTTCTGTGAGGTTTTCAAACTTTCATGTCAGTTTCACGAGTCTTAAAGTGCTAGGTTTGATTCCACCCGGTGGAATAGCTTTTTTCCATGAGATAGTTTAACCAGTATCACACGAGCTTTGAAGAGCCGTTAAATTACGATGATTGCTCCGAGTTTCTTCCGTTTTCATGGTACGAGGATAAGCAGAACTATCATTACTGAAATTGCTGTTAAAGTTATATGCAACATTTATAATAAAAAGTCGTGTTCAAAGCAATGAAACAAAAATTGATTGAATTTTGCAAATATATGTATGGTAAATATCGTTTTTATTCATGTTGTGTAACTAAGCGGAATTCGTCCTTCATATGAAAAAGTGACCAGAAAAATTTGAATCAGAGTATTTCATTATCGCAACCCAATTCAAAAGCTTTTTCATTCATTTCTGATTACAATAAGTGTCATAGTTTATAATTGGAATGAAAAATGAAAATGGACTCGACCGTCCAGCGATTTGACGGTGTGAACTAGAGATATGCAGCTCGATTGTATCTATATTGGTCTCTCATCCATTAAGATCGAAGTGAAATCCTATTTTTACATTTTTTTAAAAATACTTTTTGTAAAAAAATTTCCTCTGATTCAAACAGGAAATTTAATCGTTGTGAAATAGTGAATGGGTTTCAATAAGACTTCTTCATAGATCTATTGTAAATTACCCAAAGTTTTTTCTCTATCTTCGAATTTGTTAAACCTAATTCTCGTGAAATCCATTGAAACACGAAGAAAAATAATTTGTACACAAGGGAAAAGAATGGATGAGTGAATGAAAATTTGAGTGCCTTCAACGTCACCGATTGCTTCATTTATTCATACAAAACACGTGACAGTTATAAATACTAGGCTGAGATTGGGCTTCAGAGCAGAAAACAACACAAATAGTAATTTTCCGAAACAAATTGAATTTTTTTGAAAAGAAAAATATTTTTCGATACAGTGTAATACACTAGCTTTCCGTGAAAAATGATTGAACACTAGGAAAATCTCAGATCACAATTTATGATTAAAATTTCACGATAAGAAAAAAAAATCGAAAACTGAAAAACAAAATAGAAATGTAATTACAGATTACCAAGTTTTTCATCATGATCAGAATTGGGTTTGATTGTATAAATTATGGCGCTCCATGTCTATGGCACTTTTTATTATATAAAGGAACTGAATAATAATGAAAGCAGAGCAGAAAATGTTTTTCGTATTGTATTTCATTCAGATATCTCGCATGTATTTTGATCAGAGCTTCACTCGAATTGGCTCGTGACCTTGATCGGTGAAACTCAACTATATCGCAATCACTTTTCAACTGATAGGAAGCTCTAGTTTTTCTGTGCAAGGTACTGAAAAAAAATTTTTAAAAAAATTTGAACGCCGACAAAATATTTTCCCTGATCTCATTATTTCTGCGAAAAATTCATTTTTCTTGAGATTTAAGAAAAACAACTTCTAATAAACTGAGATATCTTCAAATTCCGTGGCTGAGAGCCGTCGGCTCACTTCTCGCTTCTAATTCTATCACCCAGAATAAAAGATTCCGGTCTCTAGCAGATTTTGACACTTTGAGACCTTCTAAACCATAATTGACACGAAAATTCACATTCTATGTTCTCATCTCTATTCACAAGAACCGGAGAAGCATAGTCGTTCAAATTGTACAGCGCCTCATGTCTCCTGACATCGTGAATGAAACGTTTGAACATGAACTGGAAATATTGAGAGTTTACGAGATCGCTCGGTGACTCCGTATTTTTTTAGTATGAAAATATAATTTTTGAACACTTTCCGAAGCGAAAAAATTTAAAAACAAACACATTACAGTTCGTATCGAGAGAATAACAAAAGGATGAATAAGTAAATGGTTTTCATTGCTGTACATATGCCATGGTCGCGGGCTGCTGTGGTTCCTCGCAGTGTCGCGCGGCCGCTTCCGCCGACTCGAAGGGCATGGCTTCCGCGTGCCCAAAAGATGGCCGATTTTGCCGACGTCTGTACTCCGTCATGTACCCGCATTTCATGGCGTCAACCTAAGAAAATTGAGTGTATGCCTTTTTGAATCCTTATTTTGAAGTTTATCGAAGAATTTCGAGGTAAACATTGTGCAAAAACTTTTTTTTCGTGGAACATACGTCTGTAGCTCACTGTTCTTTGCTGTTTTACCCCTTTTCCCTTTGAATTCTACTCTGCTGATACTCCAATATCTAGGTTCTCTAACTCTCTAACTCCTTCATCTTCTCGCTCGTTCTCGTGGCCCCTGCTGTTACGGCGGTTGACGTCCTAATTCTGAATCCACCGTGGGCCAGGAAATAACCACTAGAATTTCTCAGCGTAACGAATGGTACAACCGCCGAAAACAGTCCCTCGAAAATTAGGTCGTTGTTGAACATGGCAGGCAATACTAAAGTTTCAACTTACCTACTCTGCCTTACTCTTCTTTGATCTTTATCACTCTCTCTCTCTCAATCTCTCTCTCTCTTTTTTTCTCTCCTTCTATTTCTCTCTCCCTATTTATCTATCTTTCTCTTCTCACTCTCTTCTCTTTGTTTATGTTTCTCGTCTCCCTTTCTTGTCTCTATTAGTCTACCAACTTCCAATCGCTTATTACTAAGACAAAGCATGATTACTTGGGTGATTCATGTTCTTCTGGCAATCGAGAGTTGAATATCAGTGTTCAACGCTTAACAAGCGTTGACAAAGAAAGACTATGCCGATGGGTATGACTGCGAATAACTCGTTCATGAACAGCAGAAAAATGATCTGCACAAAAAACATTTATCAATTTTTATCAAATCAGCTTCGCATTACACCTTTTTAAAAAATTTTTGCACATCGGATTATTGGTGAATTAACATCCGATCGATCGAACACAACATAATTTTATTTGGTCTCCTTGTGAGTATTATTACAAGTTGCTAAGCAAGAGCATATACACCTAAAGATTTTAGAAAATTGTAACTAGGAAAAAATTAGGATCATCGCCTCGCTTTTCTTTTTCTCTAGCTCTCTCAACTCTATCTCTCTTATATGCCTCTATGTCTATCTCTTCCAGGGCCTGTGCGAATACTGCTTTATCTTTTACTCTCTTACTTTCTTGCTCTCTCTCTCACTTGCGACTTTCTGCAAAAAAAAATTTCAATCATAGAGCAAGTTTTTTCGATTTGTATATTTTTCAATTCAATTCAAACGCTTCATTCTCGATGTCATGGGACATGAAGCGCAATGAAATCGAACGGCTCCATCTGGTTCTCCGTACAGTACAGTAAGAATGAGAACAATGAATGTAGACTGAAGTGTTGATTTGTATATTATTATAGAAAAAAGGTAAAAGAGTTGATAAAATTTAATTTATTTACATAAAGATATCACTGCTGAAAATATAATGTATATGCAGATAGTCAATTGTTGCTTCTGCGAAAGAAGCGACCAAGGTTCGTACGGAAAGACTCCGTTCTAGGGAAGAATTGCTAAAACATTTATCGAAAAAAAGCAAATACGGTCCAAATTGGTGATTTCGCTCGGTAGCAGTTTCTACTTTCTTTGAAAGAACACTTAGTGTATTGTAAGTTCGAGTCCTAAGAAAAAAGTTATCAGATGGTTTTTTGGTTCGCGTGATTGAACATACAGAGAATGTTTGTTACTCATTCTCTCGCCGGAATTCACCAGGTGTGAAGTTTGCCGAATCGAACATAAACAAATTGTCTTATCAACTCTTCTCTGATTTTCTGCATAAATCTCATTCCATCCGCTTAAGGTAAAGAGATCTCTGAGCTACCCTTTTCGCTCATCTTTTGATTCCCTCCCCTTCTGAATTTTTTCCTTGTTTCTCTCCCTCTCTGTCTTTTTGAAGAGCTTTCTTTCACCTCTCTCTTCCTCTGCCTATTTTTATCTCTATGTTTGTCAACTTTCTCTCTCTCTCTTTCTCCCTTTTTTCTCTCCTTAGTTCATCTGTCCGAGTCTATCAGCATGTCACTCTATTACGCCCGTTCCTATCCAGTTTATCACCGGAAGTGGGTGAAAAAGGCCGAACAACATCGCTACGAATACAATGCGTTAGTGTGATGTGATATTTCAATTTGACGCATCAGCAGAGTATTGGATGCGCAGTTCATTTAGCACTGCAAGACTGATATGAATAGAGATAAGAGAGACGCGAAAAAAGAGAATGTGATAGTCTGACGTAATATATGTACAATGAGAACGTTTATGTTTTTTCTGATGCGCAGAAAGGAAGAAGAGCAGGAAAATTTAGTTGTTGAGCGCAAACTCGCCATGAGAAAGTTCGTCAAATGGAAAACCGGGGAAAAGAGAGAGAAAGAGAGATAGAGAGAGAAAGAGAGAAAGAGAGATAGAAAGAGAGATAGAGAGAGAAAGAGAGAGAGAAAGAGAGATAGAGAGAGAAAGAGAGATAGAGAGAGAAAGAGAGAGAGAAAGAAAGAAAGAGAATAATGGATATAGAAAGAGAAATAGAATTAGAAAGAGAGAAAGATAGTTAGAGAAAGAAACAAAAGGAAGAGAAAGAGCCTTGAAGTGAAAATTACAGGAGAGGAAGAGAAAGAGAACAAAGTGAAAGAGAACATATTGTGAAATGCATAATCTCTGCTGGTATGTGTGAGGGAGTCACTGTTATTCTATAATCACAATAAATCTGTCACATGAGAAAACCCGCGCCCTCTCTCTCTCTCTCTCTCTCTCTCTCTCCCGCTCTCTTTCTCTCTCTCTCTCTAAATTTCTCTATATATTTTTGCACTCTCTCATCTTTGTCGGTTACTTTCTCTCTATGTATATCGCTCTATATTTCTCCTAACTCTATTTCTCTACCTTCAGCATCTTCAATGTTTCATGTTACATAACGCGAACTGCTATTCGGACTACTGTAAAGGAAGGCACCAGGGAAGCAAAGCGCCTCGAAAACCTCAAAAACTTCGTTGAAGTCGTTAATCTTATCAATTCTTTGGATCCTTTTAATTTCTTCCTTCTCCAGTGCTACGTTATAGTAATTTTAGGAGTTGTCTAAAGCTTATGAAGCCATTTTAAAAGTCAGTCACAAAAAAAACCATAAGCTTTCTGACCTCTAACGAATTGAAAATTGTTGTAATGTAACAAGACCCTTCACAAAGAAAAAAATTTTAGTTTGACACGGGGATAATTTTGACAATACTCGGAAAAATAATCTCTGATAACAAATAAGATAATCTAAAAATAAAAATAATCTCTGATAACAAATAAGATAATCTAAAAATAAATGGCTGAGAAAAACCGTCTGAACTGACCAAGAAGGAAATGATTTGAATCCAAGCTTTAACGGCTTCTCGTTTTTGTCGGACGATATCCTGTCTGCTGATTACCTGCATGAGTATCATTTTCATTCCCGGGTTTTGGGCCTGCCTATTAACGTTTAAATTTATCCAACGATTGAACGGACCAAAGCTTTTTAACGGGACGGGATCAAACTAAGCCTTCTCTATAACTCTGATCAGGAATGTAAACGCGTTACCAGTTGCATAATTCAGGACACAATGCTAATTCGCGTGATAGAGGTTAGGGGAGAGCTCTAGAGGTTAGGGGAGAGTGATAGAGGTTAGGGGAGAGCTCTAGAGGTTAGGGGAGAGTGATAGAGGTTAGGGGAGAGCTCTACACCCTTGCTGTCTCAGTTACACATTCTAAGGTTAGGGGAGAGCTCTACACCCTTGCTGTCTCAGTTACACATTCTAAGGTTAGGGGAGAGCTCTACACCCTTGCTGTCTCAGTTACACATTCTAAGGTTAGGGGAGAGCTCTACACCCTTGCTGTCTCAGTTACACATTCTAAGGTTAGGGGAGAGCTCTACACCCTTGCTGTCTCAGTTACACATTCTAAGGTTAGGGGAGAGCTCTACACCCTTGCTGTCTCAGTTACACATTCTAAGGTTAGGGGAGAGCTCTACACCCTTGCTGTCTCAGTTACACATTCTAAGGTTAGGGGAGAGCTCTACACCCTTGCTGTCTCAGTTACACATTCTAAGGTTAGGGGAGAGCTCTACACCCTTGCTGTCTCAGTTACACATTCTAAGGTTAGGGGAGAGCTCTACACCCTTACTGTCTCAGTTACACATTCTAATAGAAAATGCGTCGAGAATAAAAAAAAATCACAATCAAAACACAAGCAATTTGTATCGAAAAAAAAGCGTCTCTCTAATGAAAAATCCGTTGGTCGGATCAGTTTTTGCAGCGACAGTAAGTTTTAACAGGGAGATAATTATAGAGAACTAAGGCTATTCTCTCTCTCTCTCTCTCTCTCTCTCTCTCTCTCTCTCTCTGTCTCTCTCTCTCTCTCTCTCTCTCACTCTCTCTCTCTCAAAATGATAATAAGTATATATATTTTATCCACATCTTTCGATGCAATAACGCACAAATTTAATTACAATTAAAAATGAGGATTGAATAGATCAGCTAAACAATTTTCAAATACGATAACAAAAGCGATACATAATTTGACTTTAATATAGCGAATTGAACGGGGGAAAAAACAAACAAACAAACCTATATATGTAGAACAATTTGAACGACAAAAAAAAAGAAATTTAGTTCTGAATTCATGACGAGAGAAGAGTAGATAGAACACCACTTTTTAATTGGGATTTAAAATATTTCAGGTTCATACTATTAATCAAGTTTCGAGGTAGTTTGCTGGAAAAGGCGGGATATTCGCATTCCATAAGAGTTGTTTCTAGCTGTATTCTTGCTACACTGAACTAATAAGCCATTAATATTAGTTCGCGTTGGAATAGTCTCTGAAAAATCGCTTTTTATCTATTATCGACAGTCCATGGAAGATCTTGAAACCCATAACTAAGTCAGAAAATATCCTCCTCTTGGAGAGAGAAACGAATCCAAGGCGGGCAAGTCGATTGGGGTAAGAAGGAAGAGACCTCGTATTAACTTCATTTGCGAAACATCGATGATAAACTATGCGAGTGAATTTCCTTAAAACTTTCTCTATATCATCACAATCTCTTCCATAGTATGGATTCCATATATTCGAAGCATAGTCCAAGTGCGGCATTACATAAGTTTCAAAGCACTTGACCAGTAGTATACCAGGATCATTAACAGTTACCGCACGGAGCATAGCATACATTGCTTTGGATGCCTTTTCAACTCGGTCTGCTACAGCCTCTTTCCTACGCAAAGAAGAAACTATTTTTATGCCCAGGTCACCTATCTGAGATACACATGAAATGGAAACATTATTTATACTGTATGAGGAATATAAAGATCGACCTCCAATGTGAAAATGGAGAGACTTGGATGGAGAACGAGATAGTTGGTTAACTAAACACCAGTCGAATACGGAATCTAATGCTGATTGCAGCTCTCGAGTTCGTTCGCCGTATGAGTTCTTATCATAAGAAACATAAATCTTGAGATCGTCTGCGTATGCTTGATAACGAATCAAATTTAATAAAAGTTTTATTTAATCAAATTTAATAAAAGTTCATTCCAATTGGTTTACATGCAAATACACTGAAGTTAAAGATGAGAACACCGATCTGCCAAAATCAAATGCGGTTTTCGAATGAGTATATTGTGCGGAGGGTTCGAAGTTTTACCGCAATCTCACAGAGATGAACCGGAACCAAAAAGTTGAGGAGATTTGATTATGTTCGCACAATTTTGCTGCTTGCAGTGACCGAATGCGAAGTTTATGGTTCTACCAAGGCATCTCAGAAGAGCGCGTATTTTTTCCAAGGTGTGGGGAAGAACGTGAGAAAGAGAAAGAAAAAGTACGAACATGTACATTTCGCTTGAAAAGACTTTTCAGTCAGAAGAGATCTCGCAATCCAAAGATCTCTCAAAGATCTCGCAATCTAACCTCAGCGAGAGATTCGCCCAACTGTTCCCAGACACTTCCCACGCACTTCTCTGCCATGTTCAGATGAGAAGACCCGATCTCGAAACACCGACTCTGAAAACCTGGTTGATTTGATCGACAAATATTTCCCTTTTAAGCCTCGAACAACTAGTACGTAAAGTATGTATGTTTATTCCGATTCTACTACATTCATCAACCATGAATATTTTAAAGTGAACGACTCAAAGAATGAATGAAGAAATAACTGGTAAAAAGATGAAAACCAATGAAACGGTAAGCATGGTAGCAGAAAAAGCGAATCCTCAACCTGTGCACTTTTTGCTGGTTGCATCATATCCGCGAAGAGGGTATCAAACAGCTCGGTTAGATAGCGGAAGTGCGCATTCAGATCACATCTGGACTGCTTAGTCTAAACCCAATTCATGTATTATTGTTAGTAATGAACGATAAAAGATCTGATAACTATAGGTAATCACTTAATAGCACTGCTAAGACGTTAATGTTGCAAAAGATCTTTGATTCTGTTCACAGATATCAAAGTTGGTTGGTTTTGATCCCGCCGAGTGGAATCGAGTAGACCTTTTTCTATCAAATACTGTTGGTTTTGATCCCGCTGAGTGGACTCGAGTGGACCTTTTTCTATCAAATACTGTTGGTTTTGATCCCACCGAGTGGACTCGAGTGGACCTTTTTCTATAAAAGACGGTTGGTTTTGATCTCGCCGAGTGGACTCGAGTGGACCTTTTTCTATCAAAGACGGTTGGTTTTGATCCCACCGAGTGGAATCGAGTGGACATTTTATGTGTAACACTTCAACGAATTGTCATCTGATCTCGATGTATGTATTGACAAGGCGATCTCTACTAATCATTTCTTCTGAAAAACGCGGTCACATCTGGCAAATAAAAACAAAACGTCACTTCACATTCAGAAACATATAAAAATCCTTCTGAAATTGCCTATAACAAGAACCGAGAATAAAATTACTGTACTTTAAAATTACATGATTGAAGTATCGCAAAAACCAAAATTAGTCCAAAATTAGTTTTTCCCGGCAGCAAACGCGTAATTACTGATTTACCGGTTTATTCGATCGATATGCTATTTTGTCTGATCATTGGCAGGTTTTACACGAAAATCAAACTATCCACGACGTGATTACCTGGTGAATAGTATTGTACAATAGGTTTGAAGACGATTATCATTTCAGTAGTAGAAGGCTTTCAGTATTAAAAGTTAGAAGAAATTTTTTGAGAACAAACCTTGAATCCTTCAAGAATTGTCATTTTTTGGAAGATTTCTCTCGAAGTAGTAGATTTGTAACACAGTTCTCTGGAAATAAACGATTCCCTGTAGTCTTTTACAAAGACAATTGTTGACTAAATTCTTCAGTAGTGAAAGAATGTTGAGTATAGGATACGAAAATTTCACATGTTGAGGATAAAAAGTTCTTTTATGGAGCATTTGCTACGAAAACCAAGCCTTACATGTATAGATGAGAAAGCGTTCACTTTACTTTGGATGATTTCCGATTTTGTTTATTTGTATACATACTAATCTTGTTCAAAAAGTTGATAAGCAACTCTAGCGAGGTAATTTTTCCTTCTGCAGGTTTTAATCAAAATAGAAAAAAGGAAATTTTTAAGGCTTGAAATACGACTAATTTTCTGACTTGAAGACTTGCTGAAAGAGGTTTTGATCCCTACGCAACTTTGCCCACGTAGAAACCAGTAGAGAACATTGATATCTGCAAGAGTAACCTAGTTTTTGAGCCCATAAAAGTTAATGAACAGAAAAGTTTAGTTCTTGGCACCTAGAAATGAAAACCATTGAATAACATATAAAAAAAACTGTTCTCGCCACATTCTAAGCAATTTCTTTTGGTTTTCTGATCTTAGGAAGAAAAACATTTAACAACTTGGTTTCAACCTGAGAAGCGGTACTAAAAAGCTTATTCTATCAATCAATCACTAATTCAAAGTTACTCCGCGTCCAAAAAATTACTTTTAGAGATCAACTATGACTAAACTATCACAAGGAATAAGCTTCAATCATATTCGTATTATCCGTCACTGTAAAAGAACAAGTTCCTTTTCAATTTTCATGTTTTTCTTAACCTTTTTTTTGTTGTTTAATAATCGAAAAAAATTAAGTTGAATTTTTTTGAAGTAACTCGAACTTCCAATTCTGTTATAGAGTTGGTTTTTTAAAAAACTTTTTAAAAAAAGTATGTCACTTTAAATTGAAAAGATATGTTTTCATCCTAAAAGTGGCTTTCGCAATAGTTAATAACTGCGAAATTCGTTCTGGTGTGGAAAAAATGCTATGTAAACGGTGATCTTAAAATGCTGGTTTTACCATTTAAAAAACTGCACTCCTAAGCAACAGAAGAGCGGATGTTTCTTCACTTCTTCTATTGGTTGTTCCACTCTCTATATCGTTATAACCTGTCTCTAGTAAAATTTGGATACCTTATCGCTTAAAAAATACTCAACAGTCTTTATACATACAGTACCGCCCGGAATGTTATCATATATAGATTATTGAACATAACTTTTTTTGTAAAAAAACGAATGAAGCTCGAATTTTCAGATTCTTTTACTTGTATTCCGATGTCCAACAGTTCGAACCATGACTTGCAACAAAAGTTGTATGAATTAAGTTCGCAAAACAAACAAAAAATTATTTTAAAAAAACATGGAGAAAAACAGCTTCTTGCATGATTTTACTTGTATTTCGATGTCCAACAGTTCGAACAATGACTTGAAACAGAAATCGTATGAACTAAGTTCAAAAAACAACAAAAAACTCAACAAAAAAATCATGGAGAAAAAAACTGAAAAATAGAAGGTATACCAATTTCGATGTATCTCCTGGAGATAATCAATAATTTTCTCCAAAAGTTGTCCGGTACGGTACAGATGCCCAAAAAAACTTCTGTGAAAATTTGAGCTCTGAATGTTATCTTTGAAAAAAATTAATGTTCAATAATATATATATGATAACATTTCGGGCGGTACTGTATATCATATTTGTTTTTTTTTTTTCTCGTATTATTATTATATGAGAAACATGTAAACTAGTCTTTACGCTTGAAGTTACAGGAGTTTAGACTGATAATAATGGGGGCAATTATTTTAAAGCAATTGACTGAAAAGATGAACGAAAGAAAATGAGGCAGCACAAATGAAATATTCTAATCAACTATCACAACTGCAAAAGCTAGTTCGCGAGGAGGGATTAAACCCAGCCTTGTACGGGGATGCCAGCGCTTTACCAGTTCGCAATGACAGTTTATTCATACTCAGGTACGAACGTTGACAATTTGGCCGCTTCCATCAGCGCTGAGCCTCCTTTGACGGAGCTGTTGTTGGAGGAGCCTCCTGCGGTGTATTCTCGTCCGATCTCCATGGGCACAGCTCGACTGCTTCTCCTCAATCAAATGTACATTTCTTATAACACCTTTCATAATTTATCGTCGCTGGAGTGAGAACGGGTATATTGATTGGAGAGTTCCAGTTGGAATTTGTAGTGTCCAATATGAGTGTCCAATCATACAATATGATAGGTACTCAAAGATGACAACCAATGTCAGAGGTAAAGATTTAAAGGTGGTCCCTTAAATGAAAGGTGGCCCCTTCAATGGAAAGTGGCCCCTTCAATGGAAGGTGGTCCATACAATCAGTGTCAATTAATTCTGAAAATATAATATTCTCCCCTCACTGTTATACATTGCTCTTTCTTTTTCTCCGATGTTTTATTGAACCTCTGAAATCGTGGACTCTTGTGAAAGAGTTATTCATAAACAAAATAGTCTTGCACTTTATTCCGGTGAATACTTATCCTACCTCATGTTTCTTCGCAACTTTAAAACCCTTTGATCTGTTCTTTCTTTCTACACTTCTTACGTTCCATGTTTTAAACCACAGAAATTTTAACACTACTAATATCTGTAACCTTCTAAGTTCCAGGTACTCCGATCACTCTCTTTTTTTTCGAGAAAAAAGCCAAAAAAAATGAAATAGTTCTAATCGTGAACGTCGTCTTTTTCGGGTAAATATGCTATTCATAGTTTGCGATAAGTTTTCCCCATGAAAGGGAAACGTTAAGTAGTTTTCCAAGACTCTCAACAGCTGCTTTTTCCTTCTTTCCCAGTTTCTTTTCCCCTAGACCATTCTCCGTCAACCAGTCTTGTGATGGCGCTAAAAAAGTCATATTTTGACAAAGACTCATCAAAAAAGTCATCTCGTACATTAATTGACTCATTCAATCATTTATGTATTCGATCATTCATTCACTCATTCTTTAATTTCATGCGTAATATTTCGAGGAATTCTAAGTACAATATTCACAATGAAGCATATACTGAAGGTTAGGAATGGTGGTGTGCATTACCAAAAAAAATGTTCCCTTCGAGAGCGGTTGTGAGCGGTCAATCTTTTTCCTCACCCAGTTATGTTCTCTTAGCTATAGTTTGTAACGCAGTATTCTTGTGGCGGTCAGAGGCCATGAAGACCCTCACACACAAAGATGATACGTTAGTCATTGTTCGAATGGAATGCATAACACATATCAGCTACTTTTTAAGATATTGACATAGTATTGCAAGAAGAATAGCGATGCATGCAAAACTACGCGAAAAAGGGGATCACGACGCTTGGTTTATCCTAAAAGAGTTAGGTTTTTGGAAGCCATCGGAGAACAAAAACTTAAGTTATTGTGCAACTATTAATCATCATTCATACGAGAGCGATTATATCAAATCTTACTTCTAAAATAGGAATTATGTAGTTTTGAAAGAACGGCACCACTGCAGTTTAATTGGCCAGGCCTGGTTGGCGTTGAACACTCAGGTTTGAAAAATTTTCTTCACTAATGGAAGTTTTCGGCATCAGGGATGCGGTCTCCTTTTCCGGGTTTTATGGTCTCTACCACCTAAGCCGTAACGGTCTAGTTAGTTTAAACTTTTACCTAGGCCTAAGCAAATTTCATAAAGTTATCTGCTCACTCACTACACTACCATATCGCGATACTATGTATTCGACATTTTGTACCGCCACATTTTCTCATTTTTCAGTGTTTTTTTAACAGTTTTTCGCTTAGGTTCAGATAAAGATTACACTAACGAGGCCGTACGGCTTAGGAACTAGACCGCATGGGAAACATCTGTTTGTTAGTGTTTTTTGTGAGTTATTGTTGTTTTCAAGTAGTAAAAAAACCGAAAAATGTTTTTTGGTATTATATGTAGAAAAAAACTTCGAAAATTTTTGAGAAAAACATTCTTTAAAAGCTAAAAGCTTACGTCGCTTCTTTCGGTCACGTTTAGTCAAAAAAACGCAAAAAAATTTGAAACTACATAAAGCTTATTTCCACCTTAACTGCGCCTTGCTAATTAAACTGCAGTAGTGCCGAAGACCTTGCTTTATCAAGCTGCCAAGAGAGTTGAGCGCTCTTTCGCTCTTTCGAGCGCATATGTTTAATTGATGTTAAACTCTTTTCAAAATGCAAGTACAATACCGAAGAGCATATTTACATAAGAAACTAGAAAATTGTAACAATTACCTCGAAATCTTAGTTGCTTTTTTCTGACTCGCAACTTTTTTAATTCAATAAATTTTTGAATTCTGAGATGCATAATTGAGTTCATGGCATTAGACAAACCAAGTATTGAAACAACCAGGAAAAGCATTGAGATGCGAAAATTAGCTAAAAAATTTTTTAATCTAATTATTTTTTGGCGCTCTCATCGACCTCTATGATACGCAGGTTGACTGAACCGGTTTTTTCATAACGCCAAAACTGACTTTATCGTACTTTTCCCCCTTTCACACTGGTTGTACCAAATCTCATCTCAATCCCTCTCAACGTACTGTATTTTTACTAGACACACTGACTGTACCGTTCCTTTTCTTCTATTCTTTCGACTTTACTGTACCTCTATTAACTACACAGAATATACCGTACCTGCTTGACGTTGCTCCCATCGCCTGAAGATGATTCTTCTGCCCGTTCTTTGGGGAAGCAACCTGTGAATTTCGACGCGAGCCGTGACGCTCCAAGCTAAAGAAACGAACGAGTCAAGCTAGAGAAAGAAACGAGTCAAGCTAGAGAAACAAACGACTCAAGCTAGAGAAACAAACGAGTCATTAATAAAAGTTTATTCGGTCACTATCTAAAATCATCAATTGTCTACTAATTTTGTAAATCTTGACTCTGACTTCTTGATTAAGATGTTATCAATACTGCTAATGATCGTTTTTCTTAGAACATTGAGTAGAAAACTCTTTTTTTTAAAAAACAAATTTCTAATTTTTCGGTTGTCATATGGAGAACGAAATGGGAACATCAACCTTCTTGTCTCGTTTTTTAGTAGTAAAGTGAAAATTTTTCACGGGTTTGGTTCAAGTTCCTAACATTCGAACCATAAAAAAAGTTATTTTTGCGAGCTCAAATGCGCATTATTGATGACAGGGTACGCGCTGTCAAGAGATAAGATACCGAATCAAACTTTTTGAACCAGTAACTTCTCCTTGGGTCACTGCTTGTCTGCTCAGCAGGCGGCAAAAAAGTGGGATTTGTTCTAGTACTGTCAAAATCTCTAAAAAGCGGGGTCGAACTCAGGTCTGATTGCAGAATCAATTAACACGTAATTTAGTAAAATCATTGTGAAACACCCGCGAAGTTCCTAAGACATATTTAGTTTTATTTGATTTTTGTTTGTGTGCTTCTATTAAATTGAGGTTCAATTTGCGGCTAATCGTAAAAAAATTTTCGAACCTGGGTATGAACTCAGTCGAAGAAAGTCGATGCTCGTCTGTTTTTCCAGGCCGAAGACCTGATCCAGACGAAGATCGAGTACGTCTTGCCTATCAAAGTAGCTAAATAGGATGAGAACTTAGAATGAGTGAGCGATCGAATGAACAATAGCGAGTCCAAATATTAGGTCTAAACCATCTAAACCCCCCCCCCCGGGGGAACGACTCGAGAAAAGACTCGACAAACCGGGATCGACTCGACAAAAGTCTTTAACAGTTCTCTTTCATTGCCTCATAATAAAAGGCGAATATGTTTGAAACATAAGAGAAAGTTTATCAACTGCTTCTTCAGTTTTGAAAAGTGTTTTTAGCGCCAACAGAAGTTATATTTAAAAGTTTTTAACGAAAATAGAGGGATAATAGAAATGGAAGACTCCGAGTGAGGGAGAGAAGAGTGTTCACGATAAAAAAAGTTAATAAAGTTCTGGTCAAGAAATTTCAGCGCCCAGATAAGTAAAATATATTTATACTCCATGAAATAACTTCAGCCTTATTAACGTAGTCTGAAACAATTTTGTGTAAAAATGGAGTTGCTGTATGGAAAAAAAATTTCTCCAGTACTTTTATTTTATTTTTCCGCTCGTTTTTGCGCTCTTTTTTGTTGACTTTTTTCTATCGCTCCTCTTTCTCTCCACCTCACATAAATTTTTTTCTTCATACATACATTTTTAAACATTTTTTCATACATTTTTACATTTTTCATACATCACATACATAAATGTTTTCATACTTTTTTGTATTCTCTTTCCTTATCATAACTGCCCCAATAAACCATCTATCCGCGTTACCAACCAGTTTAGGCAGAAAACTGTTGCTATACCAAATTCGCCTTTCAAAAAATCTTTAGACTTTGAAACGATCATCAAAAAAGGGGCTGAAATATCCAAACAAAGTCTACTGATTTTTCAGGCCTTTTAAGAATAGGGTATGAATGTCAAGAGCAGTATTTTATACCATTGAGTAAGGTGGCTGAAGTGACCATCTTTGAGTATATGTTCAGGTAATGTTTAAACAATGAACTGGACGAGAAAAATTCAAAAATATTTGATCGGACCATTATTAATAAAATAAGTCCAGAAAGATGATGCAAAAAGATTTCAAATTGAAAGAAAATGTATTGAGCGAAAACGAAAAGAATACGAAAAAAAACTCTGTATACACAACTTAAAAGAGAATTGATATGGTATGACCTTCGATTATTTTTGTATTTCCGATAAGTATTTTATAAGACGATAAGACTGTATTTTTGTTAAATACAGATCCACCCAAACCAAGGGGTTCGTGAAATGTTGGTAGTGCTCATGCTCAAATCAGACTCTCCCCACTGCTGCTAATCACACTAGCAGTGATATAGCAGACAGCCACTGGTTCTACCAGGATAGGTCTGTCCTGCATCTCAGGGGAGCGCGTACCCTGCCGCGAGGCGGGCAAAAACGCGAGAAAGATTATTATTATTATTATTATTATTATTATTATTATTATTATTATTACCGTCAAAGCATTCAAAACAGCTATCGGTAACCTACAAAAATATCCTCATATTCTCGATTCCAGACCTCAAACGTCCTTACGAAATCGACTTACCTCTTTTCTCACTTTTAGAAGTGTCACGCCTTGGTGTTGATACGAATCACTCCTCTATTTGACCCCCTACCTTCCCCTTCCGAAATAATCCTTGCGATAAAGTATTATTTTTATTACACCAAGAAAACTGATTATTAGAGTGAAAGTCGAAAAAAATTATAATAACAAACTGGAAAAAGGCCAGTAAACATAAGTTAAACACTCAACCATGACTTGGATAGGTACAAAATGATGAGAAATAAACTTAGAAACCAATTTCCTATAACAATTGCTAATAAATTCGACTATTTTACTGTGACTCAGCTAAGGAATTCCTCCTTAAAACAGTCCAGTTGCGAAAGCATTCTTGGCGAGGGAGACAAGTGGCTCAACATAATTATAAGATGAACAATGACTAGAAAAATTTGAAATGCGAAGTTCAAAATTTTAAAAAGTTTTAAAACCAGTTTTAAAACCACAAAAAATACCTTTTTTTCAAAAAAATGAGCTTTCCAGAACGAAGTTAATGATACATTGTCAACAATCACTTCTAAATGAGTCATCGAGACTCTCAAAACACACATAAAACTTAACCTATCCATGGTCCATTAAGAAATCCATCCTGCACTAGAGTAATTGAGAGGATGAGTGTTGATTGTATTACTGAGGAAATGGTTTTGAAAGCCCTTTCATCTCTTTCAGCCAAATGCAATACCTCTCCCGACGGGATACCAAACATCCTTTTGAAGAAATGTAGATTCGCTCTTGTGAAACCTTTATGCATTTTATTCAATAACAGTCTGCTTTCTGGCTCAGTGCCTTCTATTTGGAAGCGATCAATTGTTAAACCAGTACACAAATCTGGTTCTCGCAATCTGTTAAATAATTACAGACCTCTATCGTTATGTTGCTCGTTATCCAAGATTATGGGAAAAATCGTTTTCGCCTTAGTTTATTCGTATTTAGAAGAATCAAAGCTATTGTCTCGATATCAAGCAGGTTTTAGAGCGAAAAAGTCTACCGTAACATCTTTGGTAGAATCTCATTCTTTTGCTGTTGATTCTTTGGCTCAAGGGTTTTCAGTTGATGTTCTTTTCCTCGATATTCGTAAAGCGTTCGATACTGTAGATCATAGGCTGCTTTTATATCAGGTTCATTCGTTCGGTATCTCCTCTAATATTTTCAATTGGCTTAGTAGCTGTTTAAGTAATCGAACTCAATCAGTCTTAATCGATAATGTGCTATCTCAGCCCATGCCTGTTATTTCAGGTGTGCCTCAAGGCTCTTTCCTTGGTCCTTTACTATTCCTTATGTATATTGATTCAGTGAAGGAAGCGATACCTCCTAACCTTCGATTCGGTTTCTATGCAGACGATATAAAAATTATGGGTCGTGTTCCCTCGTCTAGCCATGATATCCAAGTCGCTCTTGATCTTGTTACCGCTTGGTGTTCGGAATGGAACTTGTCTTTGTCGACATCTAAATGCAGCATTTTGCATTTAGGACCCCGAAATCCTTCTGTTGTATACCGTATAAATGGTCTCCTCTTAACTGTTGACGAGATAGCTAAAGATCTTGGTGTCACTATTTCCGATGAATTCTCGTACAAACACCATATTGTCGATAAGTGTAAGAGAGCATCCGCTGTTGTCAACATGTTATTTAAAGCTTTTAAATCCCCTTCCATTTCTCTGTTGACATCTGCTTTTAAAATCTATGTCCGACCCACTATCGAATACGCAAGTGAGTTGTGGAATCCATCTTCCTCGGGCCTTGTTAAGTTGGTTGAGAAAGTTCAACGCTCTTTCACAAGGAGAGTACTAGGAAGAGTCCGTCACCCTAAGCTTCCGTATTTCCAGAGGCTTTCAATGCTGGGCCTTCAGAGCCTCGAGTACCGTCGCGCTATATTTGATCTACTTTTTATTCATAAATGTTTACATAACATCTTAGACATAGACACTGATCATTTATACGAAGTCTCGGCTGTTCAGCGTTTCACTCGGCATTCGCATCCTCTAAGACTTATTCCTCCTCACCGCATCAATAAGACCTCTTTATCGACATGTGTTTCCCGTCAAATGTCTGTTTGGAACTCTCTTCCATTTGATGTCATCAACGAAGCTAGTAGCCTTAAATTTAGAAAGCAACTTCTTTCGTTGCCTGTGAATGTGATTGTGCCAGTTAGTCTTGTTTCTGATACTTAATTAAGACTTGTGATTTTTCATAGTATCACAGCCCCCTTTTTTTTCCTTTACACACCGCCACTAAGCTTTATGTGTAATGTAGTCCATGCATACCTTTGTTTATATGTAATTTGCTTTTGTCTTAAATACCTACATGCTTGGAATAAAGAATGAATGAATGAATGAATATTTAGTTACTTTCGAAAGCCACAATTCAACGCTGAAAAGTCTCTAGAGGTAGAATAATCACATGCTTAGTGATCCACTTCAGAGCATTGAAACTTTCCGAAAGAATATCGGATATGACGTGCGTATTTTTTCTACAAAAGTTTGAGAAGACGCGAATGAGGGATTTAGAAAGTTGACTGCAATGAAAATACCGTTTAGGTAACTGATACCTGGGATTTTTGGGTACGTGTAAGTGGTACTCCTGTGAATATGAGTATCGTTCACAGAATAGGGCTCCTTCTAGGATTCTTCCAACCCAGAATTTCTCAACATCTTCAAAGGCTATAATGAATGAACGACCGACTGAAATTTCATACGTTACAATGAGTCAATTTCCACAAAAGATGTAATCAACGCGTAGTTGAAATTCTAAGGAGACGACTTAAATCGGGACAGGTCGAGAGCGAAGACTCGAGGAGCTGAACCCGCCGTTGCGGGACATTTCTAAGAAGAAGAATAAATTCAGTGAGCGACCAAAGTCTGAAGAACTTGATCAATCATTGCTGAATACTCTATATCCAGATCTAATCCACCAAGCGGGATCGAACCCGACAATCTCTGAATCAAACGGGGAGCGCGTGTTACCATTAAATTTTTCAGGAATAGGGAAATTTCAAGCCTGAAAAGTGATTTTTATTTAAATTTCTTGGCATGAATTGCAATATCTATGCGCTCGGGAAAGATTATGCGGGTGGTAAGAAACGTTCTGATTCAGACCGGCAATATAAATTGATATGTTCCGCTGTATAAATTGATATGTTCTGAAATTGATATGCTCTGAAAGTATAAATTGCAGTATAAATTGATATGTTCTGAAAGCTTTTTTCAAGATATGTTCCGCTGTCCGTTCGCGAGTTGTGAGCAGCAGTTCTCAGAAGATCTTCATCTCTCATATCATGTTCGCTCTACGGCGCAGAGCGGCGAGAACTAATTGGTTTGCAGAGTTTGCACTGCTCCACGTATTTTGGGATCAAGGCGCACTTGGCGATTTCACATGCGCCACTATCACGGTTTTCGGCCTGATTATCTGGGTCTCTTTCTCAAGTTTTGTAAACTTTTCGTTTTTATTCCGGACATTTGTTGCAATTCGATTCATAGAAGACTTAAATACCTATGTTTTGTCATCAAAACATTTTTCCGAGGTGAGGAGTCGGTAAATCGAACGCCCTCGAAATTATTTCCCCGGTTCCTTGCTATTATTCATTTTTCTGTTGTTAGCTGTTATTGTTTGCTGTTAAAATTGTTTGCTGTTATTAAATTGTTGTTGATTGTTGTTAAAATTGTTATTGTTAGTTTTGTTTAAATTGTTAAAAAAGTATTGTTTGCTGTTAAAACATTGTTTGCTGTTATTAAAAATAAATTTGTTGATTCAATCATGAAAAAAATTGACTCCAGAAAGAAACAAACAAAAAAGAATCTTGACACAAAAATCAAGGAAAAAAAAATAAACGGCATACTTCAAAGTATGGCCTGCAATACTTTGATTTCATGAGAAAAAACTTTCGAGGCATGAAAAAGAATACTTTTGTGTAGTATCCCGACAAACAGTGGTATGCCTAGAATACTTTGATTCCATGAAAAACCATGTTTTCGCGGTATGAAAGACAATACTTTGAGAAAGTATTCCTCGGAATACTTTCAAGCGTATCGTTACGCTTCCCATACTTTGCTGGTATGGATTTTCATGTAAAAATTTTTTGTGAGAAGTAGACATTTTCTAACACCATTCTTAGAAACATGGAAAATTGAGTTGTTTTTACTGAATAATTGAGCTATTGTCTTCGGACCACTAGATCTTTCATGATCTTCAGTCAAAAATACAAGGTTCTTACACAATTTTTTTCTCCACAAGATGATAATACAAGTAATTCACAATGCATGAAGAATCTTTTCCGCGAAGCCAGTTTCAAAAATGCAACGTGACAGTCTTTATCTCTCTTTGTCTCTCTTCTTTGCTATTTTTCGTTTGCTCTCTCTTCTTCTTCTCTCTCTCACTACTCTCACTCTCTCTCTATCTCTCTCTCCCTCTTTCCACATTTTCCCCTCTTTTTTCTCATGTCATTCCAACTCTATCTCTTTTTTTCTTCTTCTATCTTTTACTTTATCTCTCTCTCTCTCTCTCTCTCTCTCTCTCTCTCTCTCTCTCTCTCTCTCTCTCTCTCTCTCTCTCTCTCTCTCTCTCTCTCTCTCTCTCTCTCTCTCTCTCTCTCTCTCTCTTTCACTCTAATTTCTTTTTTTAATGTTCTTCGCTTTTCCTTTTCTCTTATTTTTTCATGACTCTATGGCTTTATCTCACTCTCAATCTTTCTCTTTTTTCTCCTTCTGTCACTCACTTTTCACACTCTCCACCACTCTCCAATTTATGTTTCCCCGCAGTGCAGACACGCTCTCTACTCTTATATGACGTTTTCTCTCTTTTATATATACGTTTCGTCATTTTTCTCAGAAAGCAAAGTTCTCTCACTAATGTTTTCTTTCTATTCTCTTCAAAAATTTAGTATTTTAAACATTCATCCCTCCCTATTTTTTCCCACGAATTGCTTTTGGTTTTCAAGACACCAATTATCTATATGTACGAATTCAAAATAACTGTTGGGTTTCGAACGGAAAACACATGAAAAACAAAAACAGAAAACCTTGGAGTGAGTAGAGGGGAATATAAACTTACAGCCTGTTCGCGAATGTATCCATCATGGAATGACCTATCCCGCACACGAAAACTAGTAAAAGGAGCTGGCTCGAACCAAGCCATCTCTCTCAAAATCTGAAAGGGTTTTTGGCGGATTCAATCATTAATTAATTAAATAACTATTTCATTGAGAGATAATTATTCTTACTCTATCACTCGAAAGAAGATCATGTACTTCACGGAGTTTGCTGATGCTTTGTAGATGCGAGATAATTTTTGAAGAAAAAAAAGCGATGTAATTGAAGAGTTTGTGCTTAGTTAAACGTTGGATGAAGAATCCAGTAGACGATACACTTTTAATCTGTGTCTTGCCTTGTGAGATGCGTTGTTATGTTGACGAAAAAGACGGATCGGACGTTTGACTGTGCTATCCAAATTGTCTTAAGGTGACGAACATTCGCTGATGATAAAGCGAAACGTCCGATCCATCTTTTTGTCAACATAACAACGCATCTCACAAGGCAAGACACAGATTAAAAGTGATGTAACTGAAATTATACATGTAGGAGCGATAATATTTTAGCAAGTAATGAAATTTCATATCTGAAAACTGAACAGGAGAGTGTCTCAAAAATAAAGGTAAGCAAGTAAACAACTTCCCCTAGAATTGTAATTTTTGTTTCAATCGTACTCTCAGAATTAATGAGCGTCAAAAAAAAAACGAATAAGTTTGTTTTTTTCAGTGTAAGATTACCTAACAGAAAGAAAAAAACTGTGTGCTTATTCATCTCCCCACGAATTTTCTCGCATTTCAAATCGAATACGGTATTTTTCAAAGCTTGTTTCCGTAAAAAAATGAATTCAAGGTGAATACCTACAAAAGTTCAAACAGTGGCCGTAATTTCATTCATGGCAACACAAATAGGCGCAATTTTCTTGCTCAGACAAATTTATACTAGAAAAATACAATTTCCAATCAACACAGAATCACATAAGACTTACTGGTACCATAATGCTATGTGAAAAAATTCGATGTTTGACTTGCTTGGAGTTAATGCATAACTCCGCAACTGACGATAAAGACTGAATAGCTATGGAAAATGAATATATGATTTTCGGGTTTGGATAAGAAATGTCATGGAAATTTCCCCTTCTTAATTCTCCTATGCCCCTGCAAAAGCTCATTTTTTCCCGGGTTCCATGGTTATGAATCTCTTATGAGAAAATGAAGAAGAACAAAAACAACCGAGAAAAGATGCGAGGTAGGTCGAAAAATTTCTCTGTTTTGTTCTTTCTCTAAATGTTTTTCAAGCGGAGGAATTGGATCCAAAGAATGTCTTAGATTGTATATGGAAACCGTTGACTCGGGCATGATCTTAACTTTCGATCGATAGTTTTATGATTTACATAAAAAATTATCGATCCAAAGCTCTTTTGCGATGGAGAACTTCTTACTACAGTCTGTAATAGACGTGATTGACAGAAGAATGGTCTTGTAAGGAGAATAAAGGCCAGAAAAAAGGGGGCATTTGATTAAATCGCAGCTTAGCTCTTCAAATGAAGGCCAGCAACCTACGCCCGCGAGATGCCCTCAACGGGGATAGATGGAGAGCAATGATTCGATATGTGGACTACGCCACCGCGGGACAGCGCAAAGAAGAAGAAGAGCTTAGCCTTTCAAACTGATTTTCCCGGGAGATCATGAAGTCCAAACGTCATCAGAACGAACGAGAACGAAACGAAATAAGCGAGAAATCGAGAAGTGTTTTGTGAACAGTTTACGTTGCAAAAGTCCTATCCCAATGTTCACACCATGTGCTATTCATTCGAATCCATTTCTCATTCCATAAGGTCGGCTCTGGTAGGGTAGATGCGCTTTCTTCATTGAATTGTTATCGAGATGAAAAAGAGAGTAGAGTTACACAAGGAAAGTGAGAGAAAGTGAGAGGGAGAGAAAGAGAGAAAAAAGAGAGTTGGAGCGAGTGAAAATACTGAGTATAAAAAAGAACACACTGAGAGAGAAAGAGAGAGATAAAACTGACTGGTAGAGAAGAGAAAAACAAAGACAGATTAGAGTAAGAGAGAGAGAGAGAGAGAGAGAGAGAGAGAGAGAGAGAGAGAGAGAAAGAGAAAGAGTAAGAAGAGAGTAAGAGTCAGCAAAAAGCTTACTAGAACAGGAGAGAATCAGAGAGAAGAGAAAGAGATAGGAAGATAGAAAGAGAAAGCGAACAAGAAAAAGGCAGAGAAAGAAACGTCTTCTAAGCGAAGAAAGATGACGTTGATTATTCATGACCCTCTGAGCCTCTTTTGTTTACCCGCGTTGAGGCTTGATGGTGTCGCCTTGTTTACCCGCGTTGAGGCTTGATGGTGTCGCCTTCGGAAACTCACTTCAACTCATAATTTTCCTCTCTCACCCAGTCTCTTTATGTGTCTTTCGTTTCCTTTCTGTATACTTCCTATCTCTCTCTTGCACAGTCATACCCTTCATTCTGCATCCCTCTATTACGTTTCAAAATCTATAATATTTTATCCTTTTTCCTTCTCTTCCTCATTAATTACTTTGTTTACCCATACCACTATTGCTAGTTCTCCGAGCCCCTACTTGCTTATTTCTTCCTCTTATCTTCCTAATATTATTCCATAACATGTTTTTCTTCAATTTCAAGCTGACCAACTCTAGCCTTGTATGCTCAAACTTTTCCTCTGCTTTTCATTCAGGATCTGCTGTCTATTTGACAATTATTTCCTCACTTATCTCTGTTTCTTCTACTCTCTCTCTCTCTCTCTCGCTCTACCTCTATCTCTTCGTGTTCGTCATATTTTTTGAACTTTTGAATTAAAATTGCTTCATATATCAAAGGACAGCTTCTTCTCGACGTCGCTAACATGAAATGGCAGAAAGGCGAATGATGATCGTAACAAGTTGAGAACAGCCTTCGTTGAAGATCACATAACTTGACTCATACGTTCAGAAGTGTCAGCAAAGAAACCGATTAGGATGAAAACGTTAAGTATATTGAGAAGGGTCGTATGGTTTCGGGTGAAAGGTATACACACATCCATCTAGGGCACCCAGAGAAGAGAAAAAATGAATCCACGAGAGAATAAAAATGTTTTCATACATATATGACGCTGCCGTTTTGATTTTTTGCCATAAATTTACTTTCCGATGTTTTTTGTTTGTTCTATGGCAGATTCTAGCAAAATAGCCTTATTTTATGGCGCTGCCATCAAAAATCAATTATTTTATGGCGCTGCCATCAAAAATCAATTATTTTATGGCGCTGCCATCAAAATAATTGATTTTATGGTGAATGGCACAAATTAATTGAAAAGTTATTTCATCAGTCCACTCCCACTACACTAAAATAGAGACCGCAATAGCTAAAATCAAAATAAGAATAGGTGGTAAAATGTTATTTTTATGTGTTCCTAATCACTTAATTATTTCAAGAAAACATGAAAAAATCAAAAACAATCACTTTAGAGCAGCAAAATTGCTTAGATTAGTTTCGAAAATTCTGCCTATAACAAATATTGGTACGCTAGAGCGCGGAAGGTCAAGTATATATATATTTTATCTACATCTTTCGATGCAATAAGGCACAAATGTAATTACAATTGAAAATGAGTAATGAATAGATCAGCTAAACAACTGTCAAATACGATAACAAAAGCGATACATCAATTTGACTTTAATATAGCGAATTAAACGGGGAAAAAACAAACAAACAAACAAAATTATATAAGTAGAACAATTTGAACGACAAAAAAATAAATAAAACAAATAAGTTCTGAATTCATGACGAGAGAAGAGTAGATAGAACACCACTTTTTAATTGGGATTTAAAATATTTCAGGTTCATACTATTAATCAAGTTTCGAGGTAGTTTGCTGAAAAAGGCGGGATATTCGCATTCCATAAGAGTTGTTTCTAGCTGTATTCTTGCTACCCTGAACTAATAAGCCATTTATATTAGTTCGCGTTGGAATAGTCTCTTTGAAAAATCGCTTTTTATCTATTATCGACAGTCCATGGAAGATCTTGAAACCCATAACTAAGTCAGAAAATATCCTCCTCTTGGAGAGAGAAACGAATCCAAGGCGGGCAAGTCGATTGGGGTAAGAAGGAAGAGACCTCGTATTAACTTCATTTGCGAAACATCGATGATAAACTATGCGAGTGAATTTCCTTAAAACTTTCTCTATATCATCACAATCTCTTCCATAGTATGGATTCCATATATTCGAAGCATAGTCCAAGTGCGGCATTACATAAGTTTTAAAGCACTTGACCAGTATACCAGGATCATTAACAGTTACCGCACGGAGCATAGCATACATTGCTTTGGATGCCTTTTTAACTCGGTCTGCTACAGCCTCTTTCCTACGCAGCCTCTTTCCTACGCAAGTGAGTCATGTTTGTACTAAAACGCGGCCTTAACTTCGCACTGGTAATCTACATCAACTTCGAAAGGCCATATTTTCTTACGGGAAAGGTAAAAATTAAAATTTTCTCTACCATTATGTCAACTTGAGTTTTGTCATTAATAAAATGAAATAATATCTTTGCTTTTAGTAATCGAGAGTTCGCCTTTACAGGGTGACCATAAATTTAAATTTAAATCTTTATTATCACCGAAGGGTAACTTGTTGAGTTATCGCTTATACGGTGTATAAAATTGGTCAGGAAGAACGGGATAAAATCTTGGCATTTGGGGATCCACTCTTCAATCCGTTTTAAGGTAATCCGGTAGGTCGACGACTGTGAGAAGGTTCAGTTCTTCTAGAATCTTTGCGAACTCTCGAAGCTCAGTGAGTATAAATTACCTAGACAAATTTTCAACGCGCTCTATTGCGCGACACAGTTGACCTATCTTTGTTTTCATTTTTTCATGATAATGCTCTGAGACTGGTTGTTTCTTGTTTCAAGTTTCATTACTCTAGCTTTATTTTTACAGTTATGGTGTAATCAAGTCCTCTTCGTGCTGCGATCATTGCACTGCACAACTCCGGTCACACGAGAGCGTACATCGCGCGACGACTCAATGCTCCACGAACAACTGTTTACGCCACCATCGATCGTCTTCGGGAGACAGCCGATGGCAAGGACCGTGCAGGAAGAGGTCGTCCACCGACATCCGACACGCCCCAGATTAGGATCATTCTTCGGAAACGCATCGCACGCAATCCTCGACAATCCATGAGGAAGCTCGCTTCGTCGGTCGGTATCTCCCGTGAATCAACGCGAGTGATAATCAAAAACCGTCTCGGGATGTACCCCTACAGGATACAGAAACGACATGGATTGGATGCTCGACAGAAGCTTCTTCGACATCAACGGTGCAAAGATCTGTTGCAACGATGTGCGCGGGCCGAGCATTTCCGTACGCTATGGACTGATGAGAAAATATTCACTATTGAGATGTCGGTGAATTCTCAAAACGACAGAAAACTTGCTCACGATCGTAATGGAGCAGCTGATCATGAAATCACAGTCGGATGAAGCAGCCACCCCAAGTACCTCATGGTTTGGGGAGGTGTTTGTGCAACGGGCAAAACGCCGTTGGTTTTCGTCGACCCTGGTGTGAAGATAGATGCCAACTTCTACGTAAAGAAGATCCTCGAAGACGTGGTAGAGCCCTGGAGTAGGACACACTATAATGGAGCTGATTGGACCTTTCAAAAGGACTCGGCACCTGCCCACAAGTCCAAAATCGCACAAGAGTGGTTGCGCACACACACCCCAAACTTCATAAGCACTTCCGAATGGCCATCGAATTCCCCAGACCTGAACCCGCTCGACTTCAGCGTCTGGGGCGTCATGCAGGCAAAGGTCGGAGCTATCCACCACCACACTCTCGATTCTCTGCGTGCCGCCCTTCTGAAGGCATGGGACGAACTCGACAACGACTACCTGCGGTCACTGGCAGGTGGATACGAGCGTCGTCTCAAGGCATGCGTTCGCACCAGAGGCGGCCATATCGAATATGATTGTGCATAACTGTTGGTTATATGTATATTGTGATAAAGTATGTTATGATACCAAGATATGAATTTCGTTTTGAAAGAAAATACAGACATTTACATTTGTCCTGTACATAAAGTAGTGACTATACTTACTCTAGCGCGTGGCTCAACTTCGAAATGCCATATTTTCTTACGGGAAAGATAAAAATTAAAATTTTCTCTACCATTATGTCAACGTGAGTTTTTTCATTAACAAAATGAAATAATATCTTTGCTTTTAGTAATCGAGAGTTCGCCTTTACATAAAGTAGTGACTATACTTACTATGCTCCGAGACTCTATAAAAACTCCCAAATCCCGTCTCAGAAAACCGATGAAGAGGCTCGAATCGGAATGAGACATTTTCGCGAGTTTTAAAACGAATTGAGGCATAATACAATGACTGAATCACTCAGAATAGCGTATAGAAAGAAAAAAAAATCCGTTGAAAGTTCCAAGTTATTCGATTTATCAAACAGTTCGGAATTACGGATTATTAGTGTGGCAGAAAAAATGGCGTACCAAAATATTTTCATTGCGGTCTCTACACTAAAAGATCCCACTACACTATTTCGTGGCTATTCACCAAATTTAATAACATAATCATATGTATATGTACAAAGCGAGCAACCAATACGGACCGGGTTTGCAAACCCGGTCCGTATTGGTTGCTCGCTTTGTTCATATATGATTATGTTATTAAATTTGGTGAATAGCCACGAAATAGACGAAATAGTGTAGTGGGATCTTTTAGTGTAGTGGGAGTGGACTGATGAAGGAACTTTTCAATGAAATTGTGCCATTCACCATAAAATCAATTATTTTGATGGCAGCGCCATAAAATAAGGCTATTTTGCTAGAATCTGCCATAGAACAAACAAAAATCATCGGAAAGTAAATTTATGGCAAAAAATCAAAACGGCAGCGTCATATATATTCTATCCTCTCTTCTAATTCCTCGTTAACTTTTTTTCGATCTTTTTTCCTCTCTTGTTTTTTGTTCTAATGTATCACTTCTATTGTTTTCTCATAGAGTATTCTTCTCTCCTCCCTCCTTCATGAACGGCTGCTACCGAAACTTCTTTCAATAAATGCTCATTCTTCTGCTTCTCGTTACTCCGTAACTTCTGCTTTGAAACAGCTCCCAATTATCATGCTTGCCCTACCCCGTTAGTCGTTGAAGACAACTCAACCCCGTCACTATTACTCTATTCCTCTATACCTTCCCATTTACCATATCATCCATCCAATGCGATGATAAAAAATATAATAATAATAATAAATCCGCTCTTCATAGCAAAGAAAACTACATCGGAAAGCATGACATCGGAAAGATGCGAATAGCAGATGATATTAGAAGTAATCAAAGGCTGAATTAATGCTGTATGACATAGGATAAATTGGCATCAGTTTGAGAGACTTTAGGCAACATCTGCAGTTTTCCATCAAGATTTGAAGAGATGCAAATAGAACAATAGAACAGTTATTAATATTCACGATAGCGAAGATCCGTTCTAGTTACCGTATTTTCACAAGAATAATTTTCCGGTTCTCAGATCGTTGTTTCCGTTGCTCTTCAACGATTTCACAATACTTCCCGATTCGCCTCTTGAAAGTACAAAACTTTTTTTGCCGAAAATTACTTCATTAAGAATCATTTGATTTTATCCGAGAATTCATGATAAAAAAGAAAAGAGAAAAAACTGAGAAAGAGAGATAGAGAAACAAACAGAGAGACAATTTGAGATAGAGATATAGTGGGAGACAGAGATAGAGGGAATTAGAGAGAGAGAAAGAAGAGAGTGCTAGATTACATTCCATTTCGACGGCCATCCTTTTTTAAACCATACATATTATAATAGCTATTCTAGAAACAGAAAAGAAATGGAAAAGGACAAAATATAGAAAATTTATGCTTTTTTTCATTTGCAAGCCTTAAAAAATTAAGTTCACTGGTTTCACATTTAAAATCAGAACACAAAACCGCTGTTCTGAATTCATTTAGAGTTAAACACTCGGTCCGGAAGTAGCATGGTGGTAGTGTACGCGAATATTGTGTTGAGGGTCTCCATTTTGATCTCCACCCCGGACTTACCCAGCTAAACCAAGAGGGTTAGTAAATGTTGGTAGTTATTTGTGCGAACCTTACTTTTCTCACTGCTGCTGCTCAAACTAGCAGTGACCCAGCGCGAAGCACTGGTAATAATAGGACCGGTCAGTCCCGCATCTAAGGGGAGCGCGTAATCTGGACCGGTCAGTCCCGCATCTAAGGGGAGCGCGTAATCTGCCACGAGGCGATAATCAGCAAGAAGAAAATAACTAATTCAATAGGTTAGAAGGATTGTACTAAGGGTAAGTCTAGTTTCCATACTATCGATCGATTACCGATCGTATATATGAAGCTCAGGATCAAGAATTGCTCATTCCAAAAGTCGATGGCATTTTTCACCGAATGAACATACTCTCTCTCTATTTTTCTCTTCCTATCTCATTTTCTCTCTTTCTTATTATTTTTTGTCTCTTTCTTATATGTTTTTATTTCTATCAACTCTTTTTCTATCTGTTTCTAAATTGTGCTGAAAAAGCACATAGAAAAATTCAAAAACATTTTATTTTAATCGACTCCAACAGCGAGGCGAACATTATTTGGGGACGAATTTGAAACGAAAAAGAAGAGGCAAAAAAAGGAAAAAAGTGGGAAGAGCTAGAAAAAGCACGTGTGCTAGCTAAAGGAAGGAAGAATGGCACAGGACGGGAGAGGAAAATTATGATGCACTAAGACTTTCACAAATATTCTTCCTTTCTTTCTGGTCCTCAATATCTCTTCATCTTCCTCTCTCTCTCTCTTATTTCTGTGTTCTTCATGAGTTTATACAGCTCACTCAAGCCTCTTTAGTCTTGCCTCGTTTGTCGACGAAAATATCTGATTCCTAATACAGTATGGAAACGTCCTGGAACTCTAGTGAGAAGAGTTTTCTCAATTGTGCTGTCAGATCGCCGGTGCTCGCTAATAGTTATATGCTCTCTCTCTAAAAGATGCTCTTTCTCTAACCCTTTCTTCCCCTCTCTCAGTCTTTCTCTCTTTATCTGTGTTTCTCTTTCACACTCTTTCTGTCTCTTTCTGACTCCCTTTCTCTCTATATATATATTTTTGTCTCTCTTCTCTCTCTTTCTCCCATGTCCCTTTGGAAGGTGTACTGTAGCATCTTTTCAACATAATTTTCCTCAAATCTTTTCTCTCTTGTTTTTCACAATGTCTGTTTCGTCTCGCTCCATACTGAAACTCTTATTTTTACTCGCTTTCTCTCATTTGCTCTCTATCTCTCTTTATCTTAATATAATCCCTTGAGTTTTTTGTTGAAATGAAAGGAGAAATAAGGTATGGAAGAACGAGAAAACATAAGAGGGCGAAGAGTGAAAATAATATGAAAAGAGATTTTTTCTTCAAAATTTGAAATTATGTCTAGTAAAGCGACTCTTCGTTGATACAACAGTTCATGGAGTATTCTGCCTGACACTTTCCTCTCCAACGAGTATGTTAAAGTTCTGGCTGACACTTTCCTCTCCAACGAGTATGTTAAAGTTCTGCCTGACACTTTCCTCTCCAACGAGTATGTTAAAGTTCTGCCTGACACTTTCCTCTCCAACGAGTATGTTAAAGTTCTGCCTGACACTTTCCTCTCCAACGAGTATGTTAAAGTTTTCTTATCAAATCAATAAAACAAGTTAATGTGAAAAATTTTAAAAATGGTTTTGTTTTTTTTCTCTCAAGCAGTTCATGAAGTTTTTTTCCAGTATACTTACTAGATGTGAAAGAATTTGCCTGAAATTTACTTATTTTGGTTCCGAGTCACTCCTTCGTTAGAACCTTTTCTATCATCAAAGTTATAAATTAAGAAAAAGGGAATGATTACTTCCTGTAGAGTCAAAAAAGCAATATTGGATCTTGAAACCTACATTTTCAAGTAACTGGTTGTTTATGCTTTCAGTTTTCTTCGTGAAAGATGAGTTTGTGAGCTGAAAAGCCAATTGAATGCAGCCGAAGAGCCAAAAAAAGGAGCTAGGTGAAGATTGAGAGTATGAGCAGCGCAGAATGGAAGAAGTAGAAAACTATAACTCGTGTTATATATGTAACAAAACTATAACTCGTGTTATATATGTAAATAAACATCAACAATTTAAATTTTCTCAAACTACTATGCAAAAAAAGAAATATATCCTAAGATAGAGTAAAAGGATGAAGAGAGAGGGTAAGAGGTATAGAAAATTGAGAAAAACAGAGAGCAGATGACACAGTGAAAGAGAGGCGGAGAAAAAAACGGGAAAAAAAAGAAAACAGAGATGGACTAAGAGAGATGAAACGAGTGTAAAACTAAAATAAAACATAAGAAGGAATAAGGAGAGAAAAAATGTCAGAGAAAGAGCGACAGGAAGTCAGAGAGAGAGAGAGAGAGAGAGAGAGAGAGAGAGAGAGAGAGAGAGAGAGAGAGAGAGAGAGAGAGAGAGAGAGTAAAAATAGAAACGTACGATATCTGAGTACGAATACATGGAAGAAAATTATAAGTGAGAAAAATAAAAGGCTAGGACAATTTTGTGTTCGAAAAACAGAAAACTTCGCACTGACATTTTTATTGCCGACCTCTAGCGAGAACTTTTTCGAAGGTCGCAGCGATTGATCATTTCCCATTGTGCCGTCTCTACTCTGATAAAAGGAGACGACTTCTCTGCAGGGGCTTCGTTCAAATCTGAAGAACTCAAAGTTCAAGCATATTCAACGTCGAGTTCGAACGCTTTAACGACGATGTCATGAGACTTGGAGTGCCATTCATGTGAATTATTTCATCTGATTTTCTAGTAGTAAGAAAGAGAAGGTAAACTATCAACCAGAGCTTCAATCAAGGTTTGAACTTCACGGTTGTGAGGTGTCCAAATCTTGCTCGAGACCGAGATCTGTTTCGTGCGGCAGAAAAAAGATCTTGCTCGAGACCGAGATGTTTCGTGCGGCAGAAAAATGAGCAAAAAGAAGCCGATCACTTTTTGTTAAGAATACATAAATAATGACTTAGTGCGTGAACACTTCATTACGAAATCGGATTTACGAAATTAGAAACATCGGATATGATGCGCTCCACTAAAACCTATTCGAACTGGAACCTGTGAGAGAAGCTTATTGAAAAGTAGGGCTGACACGTTGTAAAGTAGCACGATTCTTTAGCTGGGCTTGAAAGTGCTGGGCTCAGACGCGTAGGTGTGTTTAGTTATCAGAGGGTCACTACAATGAGAGGGTAAATCTTCAAATGCTCAGTTACAAAGTTTTTCAAATGCTCAGTTACAAAAAAGACAGTGAAGCATGGTTAAGACGACAGTCGATTGTTCAAGACAACAATTTCGATGGTACAATGAGAGGGAGTTCAACTAGTTGATCATTACTGTTCAACATGGTGAAACACAATTTTAAGGAAAGCTAAGACGCTCCGAGACTATACTGAACAGCCTACACGTGAAAGGTGTCATAGAATTTCTTCATGCAAAGGAAGATCATTAGCTACGGATGGGAGTATAACAACAAGTTACTGAGGATGTTTGCAAAGTACCGAAGTGATGGTATTCAGTATTCGATCAATAAAGCTGAGATGGTGGTTGAGCTGAATGAGACAATGTCTCATTATAGTAATAATCTTCCCCGTGGCAGCGTTCGCGCCTCCCTGGGATGTGGGACAGAACTATCCTAGTAGAACCAGTGGCTGTCTGCTGAATACCTGCTAGTGTGTGGAGCGTGGATTGAGACTCTTGCAAAGCACGTTCAACATTTCCTAATCACCTTGGTTTCAGTGAATCTGTCCGTTGAGGGTGGGGGGGTGTTTAAAATTATTTCGACTCTACAATACCTAAGTCACATGGATATTTCATAAGGTATTGTATTGTTAATCATGATTTGAATGAATTAAACAATGATTGAACCACTAAAAAAGTTATATGTGTTCATTCAGAGAGCCAAAAGGAAAGATGTCTCTGCGCCTCAATTCGAAGATATATCGGACAGTAGTGTGTAGCTTTGTATGGAACCGAGTGCTGGCCAACTACGAGAACAGACGTCGCTCACGTCTAGAAACTCTGGGAATGGGCATGATCCGTTGGATCATGGGAATCTCTCTCCGCGAGCACCTACCAAATGATACCATAAGGAGAAGATTTGGCGTCATCTCCATCGACGAGAAGATGCGCGAAAATCGGCTGAGATGGTTCGGCCATGTCACCAGAGCATCACCGGAAACTGTAGCCAGCACGGCCTACAATCTCGAAGTAGACGGTCGGCGACCGAGAGGGCGACCGAAGCAGCGATGGCAAGACACCATCAATGTGGACTTGAAAGCCAGTCATTTAAGCCCGAGAGATGCCCCCGATCGGGACAAGTGGAGAAAAAAGATCCACAAAGCGGACCCTGCCATCGAGGGACAACGCTAAGAAGAAGAAGAAGAAGAAGAAGAAGAAGAAGAAGAAGAGAGCCAGAATGACTTTTTTACAAGAGTATAAACAATAGAGTGCAAAAAAGTTAATTTATTGCTCATCATTTTCAAACTAACTCCCTGTTGACCATTTTAAGAACAAAAAACTATAAAACAGCGCAGAGCTTCGCAAATCGTTTTTGCTCGTTTTCATTTTTTTATTCATCAATTTTTTACATCAACGACTAAAAACGATTTTTTGAACTCTGAGGAGAGTTAGCAAGAAACTTTCAGAGCCAAACTAACTGAACTAATTTTGACATATTTGGCATCCACGAAAAAAGAGCTTGAGATACATACATATGTAGTATATTGATGAGAGCTGTCGATATCGGTTTCATTAAGTATTCACATATTTGTTAAGAGCGTGCGTTTTACATTGAATATATGCATTTGACCTAGTCCGAAAACTGAAAAAAGGGTGAGGAGGGTTCATAGCGATGGAACACGCCTTCTATTAAAAAAAATTTTTTCTTGAGTTTTTTCCTTCTTTGAGCATTTTCCCGCCAAATGTTCTTTTTCTTGAAAATTTGTCAATCGCTTATAGCACTATCACATGTGAGTCTACTTCATCTTTATCTCCGCTCAATCTTTTCCAGTTCTTTTTTCTGAACTCTCCTATGGTCCTATGACTTCATTTCTTCTGATTTCTTTCGACATTACGTCTCTGAATAGTTAGTTCTCTTTTAACATCTTCCCTATTCTGTACATCGTTTATTTATTATGTTTCTTCAGACTTTTTTTTCCGCCTCTTCATTCTTAAGTTACTTTTTTTCATTCTCACAGCTGCTTTTCCCTTAAGTCCATTTTATAAGTTTCTTCTTTTTTTCTATCTTCTATTTACTACCGAAATCTTCTATTTTTTCGTTTCAGAAATCTCTCAAGAATAAGAAATAAAACTAAATGATGAGTTCTTCGTCCAATGTTTATTTTTCTTTTCTGATGATGAATTTCTTCTTCTTTTCTCTCTCACCGTCTTCTCTCAGTCTTTCACGTCTCTCTCTCTCTATCTCTCTCTCTTTCTCTCTCTCGCTCTCTTTCAGTCTCTCTCTTTCCCTCTTTTACTCCTTGCCTCTCTCTTTCTCGCTCACTCTCTCTTTTTCCTTTCTCTTTCTCGCTCACTCTCTCCTTTATACAGTTTTTCTCGTTTCCTCTGTTTCTCCCTCTTTCACTCTCTCTTCACCTGCCTGGAGTATGAATTTCTCTGTAGACTCCTGCAACAAAAGAGCCCGCAAGAAGCCATTTCTTCAAAACTCTCTTAAGATAGGAAATGACTTTCCGATGTATATGTAGCTTGAATATTATGCTTCCGCGAGCTTTATCCCCAGGAGCTCAGGCCAAAATGAAATCGAGATATCTGCCGCTTTTTGAGCTCAAGGGCGAAATATGAGGATCCACTGGGAAGGATTTAAGGTACTCAAGAGCACTCTTGAATCCAGAGGAGCTTTGATTCATAGACCGTCAGCCCCTTCAACTAAAGTTATGACGAATTTTCAAATCCGTATAAAACTGGTTCTTCATATTTGAAAGATTTCACAGCAGATATCATAAGCCTTCACTTTTATAAATTATCTTGCGTTTTACTGAAAACATTGATGCCTCCAGTAGAGTTCTCCGAATCAGGGAATACTCAGGAAAAATATGAATTAAGAACTAGTTAGCCGAAAATGATAATAATAATAATAATAATAATAATAATAATAATAACATAAAAATTCAAACAAATATAAAAACATTATAATTACAACAATAAGAATATTAATCATAATAACGATAATAAAAAAAAATTATGTTTCAAATAACTAAATTAATATTAAAATGATGATACTAAGAATAATAATGATAATTACAAAGATAGAAAAAAACAATGAAAATGATAATAATGATAATAATAAGAATAAGAATAATAAAAATAAGAATAATAAAAATAAGATAAAAACAATAAAATAATAATAATAATAATAATAATAATAATAATAATAATAATAATAATAATAATAATAATAATAATAATAATAATAATAATAATAATAATAATAATAGTAATAATAATAATAATAATAATAATAATAATAATAATAATAACAATAAATACTAATAATAATAACTAAAATAATCATAATAATAATAATAATAATAATAATAATAATAATAATTGTTATTATTATTATTATTTTTATTATTATTATTATTATAATTATTATTATTATTATTATAATAATGATAATAATAATAATAATAATAAATAGTATGATAATTGACATAATGGTAGTAATAGATAATAATATAAGTGACGAATAAAAAAATCAATGATTGAAAAAAAAAACCACAAATAATAATTCATAGTCTCAATAACTATAATAGATGAAAGATGAATTTCAACGAAAGCATAATATCTGCACAAGCGTGTCACTCTGTAAACAAAAAAGGAAAACCCGTGAAAAATAAGCGCGTCTCGTGTAGTTAATAAAATAGAAGAGTGTATTCTTATGATTGATTTTTCGCACGAAAAAATCTAATTCAAGCTTGGAAATTGAACCCAGCTGTTTGATTCTTACCAGGAACTGATGCGCTACCAAAACACTATCAAGGATACGCAGGTTTTTTCATGCGAATGAAATGGTTGCTCAACAAGGATACACGGTGCAGTGCAGCTAAGAAATGGTGCAGCTTTTCAATTTCAAACAGAAAGAAGGACAGTCTCGTAAGGTAGAGATATTATCAGGTTGCTTCATGAGTTCTACATCTAAATTTATTTTTTGAAATGACGCCAAACTTATGAAGCAGCTCCAGAGTGACAACATTTTGTTCGGAAGATGTTGATACTTTGAAAGAGAAAAGAGTTGGTTAGGTACTTGAAGCTTAATATATGCGCATAGTATTATGGATATGGATATGTGTACTCGCAGATTGAAGCCGTTTTAATTTTTAATTTTCAGTTAATTTTTATGCGTGCTCAAAGCATACGTGAACACAATCAAAGGAAATGAAGTTGTAGGAAAATAGCACTAGGTAATTTCAATGATATCTCAGTTAGGACTAAAAGTGTCGAAAATAACATCTAAATTTTTTTTAATCGTGTGTCACCATAAAAGATATCTCAACCTATAATTTGAAAGAACCATCTTCAAATTTGATCTATAGAAAACTCCTATGAAAAAAACACTATTCTAGAACACTACGATGAGATTGATCTATTAGAAAACCTGGTAAAAAGAACTTTAAAAAATAGAGAAACTCTAGAGATAGGTAGTTAAAGATGTAAAAATGGTTTCTACATGATGATGGTTTCTACACATAAGAGTACTCTATGTATAGATCAAATTTGAGTTTGTTTGAGATAGGAAGTTATCGCTATTGAATGGTTCAGCTTCATCGGTTGAACGAAATTAGCAGTATACAAATAGAAAGTCCACTGCTATAACCCTCGTATGTGTACAAGTAAAATGCTCATAACTTTTTGAAAATCTTGAAATCTTTTCCATCATTTCTTCCATCTTCTTATATTGGGAGCAGCGGATGCACTGAGATTGCGCTTGTCACACAATTCAAGAAGCAACCGCTCTATATGTAATGCTCCAACAAAAAATGATATATCTCACATCTAACTTTTTTTTCGAAAAGTGTCTTCAACACTTTAGAAAAAGATGTAAAACAATAAGAGGTAAAAGACAAAAAAGGAAACATGAAAGACTGAACAGGAAAAGACGAAAAGAAAATCTGAAAACAAGGAAAGGCTTGAGAAAATCAGTGTTCCCAAGCGGTAATTGCAACGCGAAACCACACTCAATTAATTAATTCCCGGAAAAACGCGAAATAGATTATTTATCTTAACCGAGCAATTACTCGGAGTCAAAGCGTCTCATGTCTTAAAAAAACCCAAAAACAAAATGAGTAACCCCTACTACTATAACCCCTACTAGAATGAGTAACCCCTACTGTGTTGCCTTGAACACTCTTTTGTACAAATCAAAGATCGAGAAGGTTACGGTGTGAAATACTCTAGCGTGTGTGGAAGAGCTTGCAAACGAGCAAGGTAATTCGTAGCCGGAAGACCGGCTCTGGCGAATACACGTCTAGTGAAAGTTCTTTGAACTCGTTCAAGATCGTTAATATGACCTATGGCCAATAGAGAACACAGTTCGCAATCGTATTCAGGAATGGGGAGGATATACGCCTTGTACGCGCGAGTAATAACTGACATAGAAGTTGTTTTGAATGAGCGTAGAATTACATTCATAGCTTTGCTAGCCTTCAAAACAGTTTTGGTAATTGAAGGAAAGGGAACAATCAAAATTAATTCATAGTTTTCTAGCAGACTGAACGGAGGGTAGACATTCAGGTCCAATAACATATGTACATAGTCAACGAAATCCTGGGCCCACAGTGAATTGTTGAACAATTAGCAATAGAGATTATCAAGGACGAGGTTTTGCTGTAGTCGTAAATTTTGTCTAATACTATTTGTAGTATAGCTGGGGAATCAGAGAATTGTAGTATAGCTGGAAAATGACATCTTCAGCATACATAAAACAGTCGATTGAGGGAGGTAGTCAGTCAACAAGGTCGTTTATAAACAATGAGAAAAATTGGGACCTAAACAAATACCTTGAGGAACTCCGACCCTCGTACGCTCAGGGTGCGACAAACAGCCATAAACCTGTACACGGAAAGACCTATCGAGAAAAAAGATTGGATAAGCGAGAGGAGGGATGAACACACACCAGAACATTTCAGGTTATGTTACAGAAATCTATGATCAACCGTGTCAAATGCCTTCGAAAAGTTAATGAAGCGAATATCGGAAGGGAATTCTTGGAGAGAAGAGAAAGATATACAGAGTGAGCATGAACAAGCGATGATACTGTAGATCTCTTACTCCTAAATATCGATTGATTCTGATGAAAAATATTTTGACTTTCAAGGTGACTGTAAAAGAGGTTTAAAATGTGTTTCTCAATTATTTTAGAACACCCTAGTATGATAGGACAGAAATTTGCAATGTCCGTTCTCTTCCCTTCTTTATGGATAGGTCTAACTATTTCTGATTTCCTTGAAGAAGGATAGTAGCCTTGTGCAGAGCAAATAAAAAAACAAGAAGGAAAATATGATCGTTTGAGTTCTTACTTCTGATGAACCATTCAAAGGATATTCCGCTCTGAAAGGACAAGTCTACGGAACCTTTCCACCTATCTCTGCAATATTCGAGTGTCCAAACACAAAGTTGGATTTCTTTTCAATCTGGACGAATCATGCCGTGAAAAACCGAACATGTACAATGGGACGGCAGAATAGAGGAGTAAGAAAAATCGTGGGAAATTGGAGAAATGAGAAATAGAGAGAGTGCGAAAGAGTGAAGAAGAAAAATGGAAGAGAGTGATAGAAAGATATATAAAGAGGAAGGCAGAGGGAGAAAAAGATTTAGAAAAAAAGAGACAGAAATTGTGAAAAGCTCGAAAACTAAGAAACAGGGCAACTTGGTTTTGATTTCTGAAGTCTTTGAATGAACATTGGAAGATTAGATAGGAAAAGAATGATATCAGATTTGAAAAAAAAAAACCAAAAAAAAAAAGCCAAAGAAAAACAGGAAGGGAAGAGAAAAAAAGAGTAGAGATAAACAAGGTTTAGCATAAACTAGAGAGGTTTAGCATAAACTAGAAAGGTTTAGCATAAACTAGAGAGGAAGGCAGAGGGAGAAAAAGTCTGACAAAGAGCCAAATAGAATCAGAGAGAAAGACTGAAAGAGGAACAGGCAGAAAGAGATAGCTACATAGATAGAGAGCTACAGAGAGATAGACAGAGAGAGAAAGATAGAAAGTAAGAAAGAAAGAAATAGAGAGAGAGAGAGAGTAACAGAAGAATGGGGAGAGAAATATAGATATACAGTCAGAGAGAATGAAAAAAGGAGGAGAGAGTCATTAAAGATGAAAGAGTAAAACTGCTTTCAAACCGATGTTTCCCCCCTCTATCTCTCCCTCTTTCCTTCTAAAAATTGTTGGCAGAGCACAACATGCGTGCGACATTTCAACATGAAACAACATCTGGGAATACTCGATTAGTGGGCCTGCGGAGTTCGAGATCGAGAAACCACACAATTAGTCGCCGTCACTGAAAATGGGCAGAGAACCGAATGGGCCACCCCGGCCATCGTTAGGCTAAAGATGGAGAAAGAGAGAGAAAGAAAGCAAGTCTCATGGGATCGCTAAAAATCCGGAAGTATAAATACTAGTTTTTTTCCTAAAATAGAAACATTTCTAAGATTTATTAGACACTTTGTGAAACAAACATAGTAAATTTGGCTCTATGAAAAAAAATGTAGTAGATTCACCGAAAAAAATTATTTGAATATCTGTCAAGTTTTCAAGTTGCCAAATTTGCCAGCGGAGTGAGTATCAGATTTAGTGAAAGGTTAAATTCATTTAGATGTAAAACTTTGGTTTCAGGTCAATGTAAGAAAGTGTTTTTTTTTGTAAAGGAGTTGGAAATGAATTGCACATGAAAGTTAGTTCAATATCCCTCACATGAGTGCTGAAAAATGTTAGAAAGGATGAATTTTTGGTGACTATTGATTCTTTAACTGACTATTAATTCTTTAACTTCCCATAAGAGTCCTAACTCGGACCGACGGAAAAGGTTATTGGTGGATCTCTTCATACGAGTTAGTGCTGTACCCCTTTGAGAAACAAGCTTTAGATTTTGGGAAAGGGTTAGTGTTAGTTCCCTGAACGCGGTCAGTACCAACTTTTCTAAGGATGAGTATTATATTTTACAAAGAGTTAGTGTTAGCCTTAAAAGAATTCATTGTTACAATATTCAAAAAAAATTGATAAAACAAATTAAAAAAAAACTTTGGTTACAGGTAAATGTAAAAAGTGAGTTTCACAAAAGAGTTGGAAATGACTTGGGTTATATGACAAAACCAGTGAAAATAATTTGAAAATTTGTCTCCTATTTATTAATTTTTCGCAACAAAAGTTAAACCCGAAAAATTTCATAGTGACCGTCCAATATGAAAAAGTTCAGCCGCAGGTTCAATCTCTGTTTTGACTAGGTGACCGGTCTCGTACCGGGGTCACCTAGCTCGTTGTTTGACACATCTACTTTTGTTTTTCTCAGTGTTAATAAAACAGAAAAAAATTGGAAGGTCACACAAAAGAGCGTGAGCTCATTGTTTCGTTTTTGAGCTTTCTTCAAAACTACGACGTAAACAACGAGCGGTGCGAGAGAATGAAAAATATACCATAAAGTCGGAGAATTAGAGATTTCATATGCTAGCCTACTTTTATAACGATTAATGTGCATCAATTTCATGTATTTCATTGATTAATGTGCAATTTGTTAACAGTCCGTATCTAGTAGCATTTCGTAAAATGGTAAAAGAAGTCAAAATGCCGTTTGTTATATTTACCATACAAGCAACACACTTATAACACAGTAAATTTTAATATAGCTGCCATTGTTCATAGTGTTGAACAGTAAAATTGTGTTATGATTGTGTTTCTGGTTTGGTATGAATAACAAACGGTATTTCGGCCTCATGGCCGAAAGAATTTATTTGTCCTCCCTTTGACAATTGCCTATGTTTCTTCTTACACCAATTGATGAAATTTTCTTCTTACAGCAATTGATAAAAGGAAAATCTGTGTAAGACTCTCAGGTCGATGATTTTCAAAATGGAACTACGACCTTTTTTTCTCTGAGGTAACTATTGAAGTCACCTCATGTACATAGATTAAACGCGCGGCAGTTGAGATCAGTGTTGTAGTTTCTGATATGATAATTTCCAATTAACAACAAAGTCACTTGAAGAGGTTGGAAAATAATCGCGCCGTTTAATTGCTGGGACGGAAAGTTTTTTTTCGAGGGACGGAAAGTACCATCCCATCGATATGCATATGTTTACCAGAAAACAAATGTTAATTTGGGAAAAAAACCGAAAAAAAATAAAATTATCCTATAAAAACTAGAAAAACAAAGAAAACTATTCCATAAAGCCTCTTCCGGTCTCCAACGGCTGAGGAAGTGGAGGGAGCACAGTCAAGTCAGTACAAACAGACGGAAAGATGAGCTGAGCATCATGCAACAAAAAAAAAACGCAGCAGACGCATTTTGAGCATGAGGAGCAGTTTAAGCCATGGAGAAATAGGAACCGCGGTCATGTTTGCTTTCTAGCAACTTTTCAGCCCGCGGCCCCATTAATGCTCACCTCGTTTTATTTGCATTTACAAAATGGCTGTAAGAAAATAGGTCCTCAACTTGATGAGCGCTTATATGAACTCGCCATACTAGTCATCTTCGAGGTCTTCAAACTTTAAGTCACGAGAAGATGAGCTTCTATAAACCGCACGCTGCGCATTCTGAGGATAAATAAAAGCACTTATCCCGCTCACTGAATCTCGGTCCAAGCGGGGATCGATTTCTAGTATTCTTTTATTCGGTTTTCTTTCTAGATAAAAAATATTAAAGCACGCCACTTACGCCATCCAAGCCATTCACGCCATTAACGTCAGTTCATTACTAATGCACGCAACTGCGCGGAAAAGAGAACGAGTGTTTGACGCACTATGTATTATGTTCATTTTTCTGATACGGTCTCGTTAGACTAAGCCGTATAGCCTCGTTTGCGTAAACTTTTGCCTTAGCCTAAGAAGAAAAAACATGAAAAACTTGAAAAACTACATAAAGCGCATTTGCCGAAGTTAAGAATTTTTCCGCGCAGTGGCGTGCATAAGTAATAAACTGGCGTGACAGGCGTGAATGACGTGCATGACGTGGGTGGCGTGAGGAGGTGCTTTAGTAATAGCCTAAAAATAGCTATTTTTCACTCCAGTTCTCGAACTGTTTCTCTAAATTTAGTTATAGATAGATGTTGAAGTGCTTGAAAATGTCACCTGCTTCAGGTACATCAACAAGTACGTCTACAAAGGCATGGATAAAGCTATTGTGGAAGTGACGAAAAACATTGAAACAGTCAACAGCGAACATTTGCGCCACAAAACTGTCAAACTTACTTTGACTATGATGAGACAAAGGTCTACATGGCTGCTCGAGTGATGGGACCAATTGAAGCAGCTTGGAGGCTGTACAGCTTTCCACTATCCTTTATGTCACATGTAGTGTCGGAGTTGCACGTTCATCTTACAGGAGAGAACCCAGTCATCATTGAAGCAAATGATGACGATGAAGCCATCACAGAAAAGTTGTGCAATAATAAGTATAAGTTCATGGCTTATATGGCATTGTGTGCAACAGATACGGCAACTGAAGATGGCCAACTCTTGCGGGAGATGCTTTGGATAGAAGCAGACGAAAATTGTCGTTTTATTAAAGGCAAGTACGTTCCATACAAAAGAAGCCAGAAGAAAATTTCTCGAGTCGTGCCCGTTTCACCGGCAGATCCAGAGCGATACGCTCTCTATGTCATGGCTCTCAAAGTACCCGGCTTCACATCCATGGAGCAACTGCTCACCGCAGATGACGGTACGGTGTTCGACTCTCTCATGCAAGCCGCACGTGGAAAAGGCTTCATCATAGACAGTGAAGAATGGGATCGCTGTCTGAGCGAAGCATCTCATGACGCTATGCCTCGGCAGATGCGTGTGCTTTTCGCAACGATTTTGATGCTCAGAACAGATACTCCTCCAGATGCTAAGAAGCTCTGGGAAAAGTTCAAGAGTTTCATGATAAACCCCGATCGTACTAACATTCGATCTCTTGAGGAAAGAGAACTCTTGGCATTGGCTCACATTCACTCCATAATTCGGCATCAAGGTTTGACAATGACCGATGTACAACTGCCTGTTGTTGACGACGCTGTCCTCGAAGCAATCACAAACGATCAACAGATCCGAGAGTGTGCCACTATTGCTGCCCAGATGAGCGGTTCTCTTAACAAAGATCAGCAAATGATTGTAGAGGCTGTCCTGAAGGCGGTTAATGACCGAGATGAGAAAGAAAGATTGTTCTTTCTTGAGGGTAGCGGAGGCTGCGGCAAAACCTTCACCTACAACTACCTTACCAATCTTTGCATTGGTGCAAAGAAAAAAGTTTTGGTGTGTGCATCTTCGGGTATCGCGGCAACTTTGCTGAAGAATGGTCGCATTTTTTTGCATTTACAAGTGGAATATAAAAAAAACTACGAAACAGAGCTTACAAAAAGGTGTGCTAATAGTTGGGATGAAGGTTAAATTGTACGAAAAACTGAGTAGTAACGTACTTACGAAAAGCTTAGTAGATATTATTGGCTTCACACAGCTCTTCAAAGGGTGCCTACTTGTCAGAGTACCTTTCTTTCTTAATTTCACGCAATCAAGTTCATGAAAGCAACAATTAACATCCGTCAAAAATGCATGGACTTTTTTCAGGAACTGATAGGTAACTCTTTCATAAGAGCTGCGCCTCGACAAAATTCAATGGTCTTCTGAGAAAAAACTTGCAGGGACATTTATCTATTTGTGGTGTTACAACTGAAGTCGAAGATGGAGTGGTGTACGTCTCATGAATATAATCCGTTGAAGTTATACCGAGGCTGCCAAAAATTCGTTCTGCCAAACGCCCAAATATTTTCTGCTAATCAAAGTAACACCTGACTCAATTCTTAATCTACTGTAGTGGCCATTTATTTGTTAACTTAATTTTTTTTCATCATAATTTTTTTTCGTTGAGCGATCCTAGTAAAAGTTTTAGAACTTTTGTATATAGAAAAAAAGACATATGTTGATAACTCAAGCTAGTTTATACTGAATGTAAACGGTTTTTTACAAACACTAATAAAATATTTTTCTTTCACAAAATCTTGTGATTAATATACCTGTGCTCAAGATCTAACAAAGAACCTACAATTGTGACGAAGCCCCATGAGTCAATTACACCCTGATATCGTGACATTGACTCGACGAGGTTGTCAATAAGCGCTTGAGGTATTGTTTTCCAAGCGGCCTAGTTCTGGAGAAATTTTTGTGGAGACTGAAGGCTTGGGTATTTCTAAGTCTTATTTCCAGCTCACTCAAGAGCGGTTCCATAATGATGAAGTAAAGAGACTGACTGAGCCACTCCAGGGGCCGTATTCAGAGATCTGAGATGAACTCCGGGGTAAATTTTACCCTAGTATATTAAAGACCCAAGTTCAACTCAGTTCTGTATTCAGAGACAAGACGGGTGAGAGCGTTTCAGCTTTCTTACTAAACTTTAGTTCAAAGTTTACCCTAAATTCTACTCTCTGAATCCCATTTTGGCGAAACTAAAACTTAGTGTAAAAATTACCATAATTTTTTTTTGAATTTTTGTCTCTGAATCTCCCCCAGAACTTCCACACTATCAAGCCCCTTCTTGAAAAGTCGACTTCATGTTTTTGGGTCATTGTCCTGTTGATAAATGAATGAAACAGAGTGGATAAAGGCGTTTGTGTTTCACAGAATGTCTTGATAATTTTCCGCGTCCATAACTCCTTAAATTCTGATGATAGGAACAGGGTTGTGAGGCCAAAAGCATCCCAGACAAATACAGATCCGCCCCGTGCTTTGTGGTCGGATTTTCGTACTAATGACTGATGAGTCTTGTGCCAATGAAACGTCTCAAATAGTTTATACCATGAGTTCCAAAAAGCATATACTTCAATTTGTTCGACCAAACTACTCTACGCCACATCTGAGTCATCCAGCTAAGTCCGTCCATATAGTCCTACAATAAACGATAGTCAAGACGGAATATATCCGTAGATGTGCGTCGAAGGACTTCTCAGGATGAGCGTAAAACTTCGCGGTAGAAAACTCGATTGGGACAGCAAAGTCTGCCTGGTTGTTTCTCTTTCACTTTAACTCCTTAGTACGGCAACGTTCCAAGAGCTGTTTTATAATATAATTTGTGAGTGAAAACCGGCGGAAAAGTATGAAAAGTATGGCACAAAGGCCTTCCGTCCCTCCGTCTATTTAAGATAGCCCCTAAATAAGTTCCGGAAAGACTTTGTTTACCAAACCTAGCAGGCATAACCTCTGCAAATTTATCAGTGTTTTAATTGAATTTTAGTGAAAGAGAACTAAAACTCAGTCTCTGAATGAAAATTATAGTGTCCACTAGTTGACGATTACCAATTCCCGAAAATTTCTCACAAACTGAAGACAACAGTATGAGCTACCTGCTCCGAAAAATTGAAGTAGATTTCTCTATGAAAAAGAAAGTCAAGACAAAAAACATAGAATTTCACAAGTCATTGGCCACTACTGTATGTATCAAAAGTCGCATGAAAGTCAACGAGAAGTAAGTTTAACAAAAAAGACTCTTTAAAGTGGAGATATCAGAGAGACAAGAATAGAATAAACAAATAATCCTTACAGTGGCATTGATTTATTCTATCTAAATTACAGGGCAAAGAGAATTACCCTAATTAGGAGCTTTGTTAACTTTTCGAAAAACAACTCGGTTAAAAAAACTTCATTTGAAGAAAAAAAGCAAATTAAACATAGAGCTAAAACAATAAGCACATGTTGATATACAAACATTTGATCAGGACAGCTATTTTAAGAAGATCACCGACCATTCGTACCCGCGACACTTTGTACCCGACACTTTGTACCCGACACTTTGTACCCGACACGTTGTACTCGACAAGTCTTTCTCCTAAGCCTCGTTAGCGTAATCTTTACCTAAACCTGAGCGAGAAAAAAGTGGATTTTTAAAAAAGTTGAGTTTCGGGTACAAAGTGTCGGGTAAAAAGCGTCGCGGGTACGAAGTGTCGTGTGAATCGAAACCGAATGAATCGAATTGACTTTCTTCAATAAGAAAAAAAATGAAAAGAATTACCAGCTGACCTGGGTAACATCACAACGGTACAAATCATTGCAAAAGTTAAATAGAACTATAAAAAGAAGAAATAGAAGTAATTTTTGATTTCTTCTGTAGATACTACATAGTATGGTTGATGAAAGTCATGAAAACAACTGATTACTTTAAAAAACATCACTTGGAGTCTGACGTTAAGATGGTTGAGATTCGACCATCTTGAGCGGATGAGAAAGGGAACACTGAAAAGAAGCTGAGAAAAGTCGAACTCAGAGAGAAAATGAATTTCTTCAAAGTTCCAGGCCAATTTCGCGATCCAACCTCGAGATTCAAAGATTCATTTAACAGCTGATGAGCTTTCCTTTAACTATCACAAAGACCAATCTCTACTTGTTAGCAATGTCTAGATCAGTAGATTTTTTTCGCCGTGAAGTTTGATTGATAAGATAAAACACGGCCTTTGATTGAAAATCTGGAAGCCTTATCTTCCAAAACAATCCAACATTTCTCATTAGGTAAATCGTTTGAAACCAATAGGGCTGAGTGGCTGCTATGTGATAACTCTCACCCCTCCTCATCACCGTTTGAGGAGAGTGATACATATACCTTAAAAAAGGCTTTCGGGTTAGATGTCTAGCACGAGACCTCAGATCTCTCCGAAAGCTTCCAAAAGCCTCACTGACGTAGGAAGGATTTTGGTTCCTCTTCAAAGCGTAATCTTCATGCATAACGTTCTTAAAAATCATAGAAACACAGGAGAAACACAGGAGAAATATGTATGTATCGACCATTCAGGCGAGGCTGACATTCTAAGCGGCATCCAGAGCAATTTCTACGAATTTTTCTATGTCGTCAAGGTGAATAGCACTTTGTTTCTGCCATCTCGCTAGTTCGTCTCCTTTTGACTTGAGGCGAAGCAGGAAGTCGGGGGATGGAATGATGTCACCAACGAAAATTCACTTGCTAAAATATTCCCTGTCTTTTCAAAGAAAATCTATTTTTTGGCTAATAAACGATTAGGTAGCTTGTCAGGTATGCGGTTATTGTGCTATAGTTCACGATCTTCCCGGAGATGCCCATGCAAAAAAGGTTAAGTAGTGATGGTAGTGATTAAACCAATCGAATGCTCCCGATAAGCTGCTATACAGGGTGGGTCATAAATAGTGTTACAAATGTTTGAGAACATTTCCTGAGGAAGTGACCGCACGTAGCGGTCACTTTTCTTGTTTTTTCCGATTCCCCGTAATTTTTTATACGTGTCAAGTGAGTTTGATTGAATCCATCGATGTTTAGGGTAATGACAGCGTCGAATCGCTTGCGAACTGCGATCATTCGCCTACACACTCTTGGCCACGCCCCTGCTCGCAATGCTGAAACGCTTCGCCTGCCTCGCATGACAGTGTATCGAGCGATCAAACGATTCGAGGAGCTTGGCACATCTTTGGACCGTCCAAGGCGAGGTCGTCCTCGCACTGCTCGCACGACACAACTCATCGAAACCGTTCGGAGTAGGATCAACCGAAATGCACGACGAAGCATCAGACAGATGGCGCAGCAGCTCCCGATGAGCCGATCTTCATTGAGACGAATAGTCACGGAGGAGCTGGGACTCAGGTCGTATCGTACACGGAAGGCCGCTTTTCTGTCGGCTCGCAACAAGTCGGAAAGAGTCAAAAGATGTCGCGACCTTCTTCGTCGTACGCAACAAGGCGAACATTTCAATATGGTGTTCTCTGACGAAAAGCTGTTCACCGTGGAAGAAGTCCACAACTCCCAAAACGTCAGAGTGCTTGCGAAGGACGCAGAGCAAGCCGATAGCAAGGGTAGAACGGTCCAACGCAGTGCACATCCAACTCAAGTCATGGTCTGGGCGGGGATCTGCGCAACAGGAAAAACACCGCTTGTTTTCGTCGAGAAAGGCGTCAAGATCGACACGGAATACTATCTGAAACATGTTCTGCAAGACGTGCTCCATCCATGGTCTCAATCACATTTCAATCAGAGGACATGGACCTTTCAACAAGACTCAGCACCAGCCCACAAAGCTAAAAAGGTTCAAACGTGGTGCAAGGAAAATTTTCCCGGCTTCATCACAACAGCAGAATGGCCGGCCTCATCACCCGACCTGAACCCGCTCGATTATTCCGTTTGGGCCTACTTGGAGTCCAAGATAAACTCTCGCTCCCACCCAAATATTGATTCCCTGAAGAATGCCCTTCAGGCAGAATGGGACAACATCGGAGTCGAATACCTTCGTACAGTGGTGGAGGCGTTCCCAAAGAGACTTCGAGCTGTAGTTCGGGCAAAAGGAGATCGTTTGAGCTGAACTTTTGCGTGAATGTTGACATTTATGTTGTTGATAAAATATGTTAATTTGAGATGATTTTCTCTGTTTTGAAAAAAGGTATAACAATTCCAATTTGTAACACTATTTATGGACCACCCTGTATAAACGGGCTGTGACTCAAGGATAAAGGTTTTACCAGGTTAGATCTGTACTTAATTTTAAGAGGAAAAGGGGGAAGGGGGTTGGGTGGGAAGCCGTACTCTTTCGCGAGGCGAGAATAAGCGTGAGTAAGATTCACTTATTGCAGTTTCCAGGTACCTAGGCTTATAAAAATTGCCAGTGGAGGTCAGAAATGAAACTTAGATTGAACTTGAAGAACTTAAATTGAAGAATACACTTTGAAACTTAGATTGAAGAATACACTTTGAACTAGATTCTAACTAGATAGTTCCATGAACGACAATCCAGTATTCACTTCACATTTTCACATTATCAAGCAACAACCGGAAAAGTTGACAGGTTGTTTACTGAATCGATGGCACATTATTTGCCCTGACATTGATTTTGACATCAGATTTTCATACATATAAACTTTTCATATATAGATTTTCATACATATAATGCATTTTCATACATAGAATGCATGAGTAATCACAAATGGGGAAAGAGATTATTCATGTTTTTGAACGCTAACATGCAAACGTCTCAGTAATTCTTTGTATCTGTGCCGTATTCATTTCAATGTTCAACGCGTTGATTGACGAAATCGTTGGTACTTAAGTTAAATTGACAACGGGATTCAACCATGAATTTCCATGAAGTGACTACGGGATTCAACCATGACTTTCCATGAAGTGAAAACGGGATTCAACCATGACTTTCCATGAAGTGACTACGGATTTTTCCATGAAGCTCAAAAAAGTTTGTTGACAGAAAAGCACGCAAGCAATCGGAAGTATGACTAAAGTCATTCTCTAATAATCATTGTGTAAATATGAAATGATTATTAGAGCATGAAAAGTCATATAATTCAAACATTTAAAGGAAAAATACAGGAATGATCATACTGGTGAAGGAAGACTACTCATGTTTTGGACGATTCCATGTCAATTTTCTCACTTGTTTTTGTATCTGTGCTGTATGATGAAAGTTTTCGAGGCGTTTTCCAATGAGAACCAGAAGTTGCGTTTACTGAAGTTTTCGACTTATACAAATATGTAAAACTTGCTGAACTCACAATGAAAAATTGGGATTTTTGAAATTGAGAACAGGAACACAAAATACTCGCACTGAACTTGACTTTCTGTTTTACAAAAAACGATACACATTCAGCAGAACTTCAAGGATTTCCACAAAAAAAACCCTTCAAATACGGTTCACAATTGGGGATGATCGTTTAGTAAACAAGAGTATTCCCTACTCCTCGTTGATCTCAAACAACGGATTTTTATACCAAGCAGAGGAGCGGATTGTTCGAAGAAACTTGTGCAAAAATCGTGTGGTGTGACGGTAACCGATCCTGCGACCTTTCGCATTCCGGGCGAATGCTCTTACCCACTGAGCTATACACGCACACATGATAATGTACATTTTAAGGCTCATACAACAACTTTGCTGAAGAAAATAAAATTGTGTTCAATTCCTTCTTCTAAACAAAACAAGAGGCACAGAATATAGGAAGGATGTTTGGACTTTTCAACTAGAAATTTCGAAAGTAAACTTATTTTAATTGTTTCGGTTATTCAACAAAAAAAACAACATTGTTTGAGTCATAAAAAAGCAAATTAGTTTTACTGTATGAGAGCCAATTTTTCGAAAGAAAAATACAATATAAAAAAATATTGAAAGAAAAAATAACTAATCAACCCGAAAGACAACCAAAAACGAATGGTTCGGAATGTTCTGAGAGTGTCATGGAAAACCGAATCGTAAGGTCTATCCAATTCCATTTTGTCCTACCGACCCGACCGTCTTTTGGAGCGTCTAGCAACAAGACTTTTTGGATCTTTTTCTCTCTCGCACTCTCTCTCTCACTCTCTCTTTCTTCTTGTTTAATTTCACTTCTCTCTTCCTGACTCTCTCTCTCCTTCTCTCTCTCTCTCTCTTTCTTTCTTTCTTTCTTTTTTCATGTCTCTTTTCTGTCTACAGTCTCTCTCGTTTTTTCTGTCTCTCTCTCCATCTTTCGTGTCTCACTTCCTTTCTCTTTCTTTTTTCTCTCTAGCAGTCTATCTCTCTCTCTCTCTCTCTCTCTCTCTCTCTCTCTCTCTCTCTCTCTCTCTCTCTCTCTCTCTCTCTCTCTCTCTCTCTGTCCCTTGAAGTCTGTCATACCTCTTTCTCCTTTCTCAATTTTCTAATGTTCTTTCTCTCATAATGTTCAAAATAATAACGGATATGTTTCGGAATGGGAGGTGAGAGGAACAAAATTGGATTTGCGAGGATCTCCGAGTATTGAAGGTATAACGTATAAAAAAAACCAATTTTCTTGCTACGCTCTGTTTTGTCACTGCTTTCGTGTACCTCAAGCGAAGTTCCGCAGTGGCTGACTGAAGAGGTTACTAAAGACGGATAGGCTTGGGCAAGATGCTATTTCCTGTTCAGGGCACACGTTCGATTAACTTTTTTCCTTATCTTTTCAATTTCCACTGAAGGTGCTAAACATTTTTTTGTTGCCTTCATTCCTCTCTCTTGATCTCTCCTTCTCTATGACTCTCTGTGCCTTTCTATCACTCTCTCTATCTTTGTCTTTCTTTATCACTCACTCTTTATCTCTTTCCGTCTCTCTCGCAGTCTCTGCCTTTTACTCCATCCGTCTTTTTCTCTCGGTCCTCCTTTTCTCTCTCAACCATTTCTTCAAAGTTTTCATTTCCTCTTTTTGATAGTAGTTAGTCGTCACCCTCCGTCTCGTCTTTTCTTCGATTGTTGTTTTCTTGTTAGGTGTACTCACTTTCTCCAGAAACTGCAGTATCCGAACAGAAAGAAGTTTTCAAACGATGAAAGGCAACAGGGAAAGCTCTTCTTGTGACTTTCCGTCTTCTGATACGGACATTATTTAAAAAAAATTTAAAATTTTTTTCGTTTTCTTAATCAACTGATACTCAATGGCAAACATAAAATGAGTAAATAATCTTCCTGGTGGACTATAGTTCAATATCTTGTCATCTTAACCACGCGTAACTGACTTTGAACTGTATAACTTAGAATCTGAAGATGTGAAATATGGCTTTGAAGATAAGTTTTTATGTTTTTGAATCCTGCTACATACCGATCTCAACCACGCTGATGAGTGGATCTCGTAGAGAAGTAGAGGTGGAGTAACAGCCGCTTTTTTTGCCATTCAACATGGTAGACGAACTCTCGAATTGATATTCTTAGCCCGAAAGTCCTTGGCTCAATCTATCAGTCATCGTGGGCCTTACAAATATAGGTTCAAAACTTGGTACCGAGTCTCAACAACCTAATTCTCAAGATTTTATTTCGATATTTTTTTGTTAAGGAAATGTCCCAAATAAAGTTCATTCCTGAGCTCACAGCATCCGTGATGTCTATTTAGAATGTGGAGGAATCAATCAACTGATCGACCTTCCTCGATATCTTCGTCGATTCCACGATCGAGAAAAAACTCAAGTATTTTTTCAACAAGTTTCATCGTCATTTATATTTATGATACGCTCTTTACAGATTGTCTTTTCTGAGGTCGAAATACAGAGAAAAAAAACACTTTCAAGACGTCATTTTGTTCGAAAAGTGCAGTAGAAACCATGATGGAATCAGATAAACAAATTATGAAATCTATGCATCGGAGAAGGCTCAGAAACCTCAACAGCCAAAAATGTTGGCTCTCAACTTATTTTCTGAAACTTTCAAAAACTTTTTTTGGCAGAGAAAAATACACGAACTTATGTTCATTTATAGGTTTTGATAATTAGTCACGCAATGTAAAAACAAGGTTGTGATGTAAAAATTCAGTTTTAGAGAAATTTTTTTTAAATTAATTAATTTTTTTTTTAAGCCTTTAGTAACAACCTCTTCAGAAAAAAACAGCTTCAGTAACAGGTTCAGAAAAAAATTAGCATTGTTCAAAAAATGATTCTTAGAGTTTTTTTTTACCTCGGGACAATATCTTCGATTTCTGCTAAAAAAATTTTAAAGCCGTCACGAGAAACCGAACTTAGATGAAAATTTTTGAGGAAAACCCAGTTTTCTCCAACCTTTCTATCTCTCAAAAATTTCTATCCCATCAAAAAATTGAGACAATAAATTGAAGGATGCGTGTAGTTTCTTTCAAATTGATTTCGTCTTATTAAAGTCGTAAAAAATTCGGTGGTTTGTTTTATTGTCTTTTTTCATCTGAAATGGCGTAGTTTTTGAGCCAAAAAACTTAGTTTATTCCTTTTTTCACAATATCTTTGGTTTATTCACAAAATCTTTGGTTTATTCACAAAATCTTTGGTTTATTCACAAAATCTTTGGTTTATTCACAAAATCTTTGGTTTATTCACAAAATGTCTTTGAAAATCGATTGGTGAGATTTACAATTAAAATGTAACATGAGGACAGAAAGATGGAGAGCAATGAACTTTTTCCTTCGAAAATCCTAGTTTTTCTTGTTTTTTCTTCATTGTTGATTAATACAGGTTAATCTTTTCTCATTTTTCCATTCAAAAACAGTTGTTGACATATCAATAAAGGCATGGCTCCGAGATGTAGCAGTTCCTTATTCATTTTTCGACCTTGAAGTCGAAACCATTAGACGAGACCGAAATTCGGAGAGCGAAACTCTTTAAATGTGATCAGGGAGGGCGACGGATAAACTGAAGATAGAAAGTCTCGTTTCACCGAACTTTCAATGTATTATGTTTTGAACTTGAACTTTTAATGCATTATATTTTTCTTAAGTTGCAAGAGCTCAAGACTAACTTACCAAAAAAGACTAACTTACCAAGAGAGACTGAGAGAAAAAGAAAGAGAGAGGAAGTGAAACAGAAAAAAAGAGAGCGACATAAAAAAGAAAAAAAGAGAAAGAGAGAGAGAGAAAGAGAGAGAAAGAGAGAGAAAGAGAGAGAAAGAGAGAGAAAGAGAGAGAAAGAGAGAGCAATAGAAAGCGAGGGGTTGTAACAATCGAGAGAGGGGGGGAAAGTGAGAAAGGGAAGAAGAAAGACACCTCATTCTACAGAACATCAAGATTCTAGGTAAGTGAGGAAGCCTTTCAAGAGAAGAGGGTTGAGAGAAAGAGAGAGATATAGAAAAAAGAAAAACTGATAGAGAAAGAGAAGGAGATAAAGAGAGAGAGAGAGAGAGAGAGAGAGAGAGAGAGAGAGAGAGAGAGAGAGAGAGAGAGAGAAAGAGAGGGAGAAAAGACAGATAGAGATAGTTTAGTTAGAAGCTAGTAAGAAAGAAAAGGAGAGTCAGAACAAGAAAAGAAAAAGAGAAAGAATGAGGCACTTTACTCATTACTATGACGAAACTTATTCCAAATGTATGTCGGAACAGATAAGACTCTTATCTCTCTCTAAAGGATTAGTCTAGAAAATAGACTTGTAAAAGAAAATTGAGGAATTGAGCTAAATAAGGACTCATAAGAAAGAGAAAAAATTATGAACAGGAGATTTGGGAGAAAATAGTGAAAAAGAAGAGAATTGAAGGAAAAAAGAGGTGGGTCTTCGGTTTGAATTGTATCAAACTCTTTTACGCGTTCTTGCCCTCTACATGCCTTCTGCATTTGTTGCAACAAATACTCTAACAGCTGAAAAGTTATATAAAACTAGTCTTGAGATAAAGGTTTTTGATAACTTTTAGCACTTTTACTTTTTTTAAGAATTCATTTTGTTCTTGTGTTTTCTCGGATTTAAACATTGATCAATCACTATTGAGGTACTGTGAACATATTCCTTCCGATTCGTTCGATTTTTGGGGGGTCCCGATTTGTTCAATTTTTGGGGGGTCCCGATTCGTTTGATTTTTGTGAAAATATTAAGTTTTAGCTGCCTTTTTTTGACATATTTAATTTTACTAATTTTTGACATATTCAATTGGTTTTAACATATTCAATTTACTAATTTTCCGCTATACGTTCGTTCAATCTGAACTCTCTTTCTGAGTTTCAATTTCCTTGAATTTATACTTTACTGAACTTGGTGCACTAATCACGCTCTACCCTATGATATCCTTAGGCGTCTCTTGAACATTACTTTTGTCTTCGTACTTCCTGACACCATCCCCGCTCAAGACTACCAATTCTCGTTGTGAAGATAAGGGGCTCAGAAGACGGATGCCTAGTTTCAGTTCGTCTTTGTGTTCCACTTATGATATTTCCTTAGTTTTTATAACTTGATCGATTGAGACCTACACAAAAAACCACTTGGGTTTTCTTTTATTTCAAGCATTTTCCCGCCTTTTTTTCTTTTTTTTGAAAGTGTTTTCAGGACAAATAAAAAAAATTCCATGATTCCTATGTCGTGATGTGCTTCTTAACTGCTTCATTCGGTTAGAAGATCTCAAAAAATTTTGCACATCACTTGGAACGATGCAGAAAACTTTTAAACTGAAAGCGGAATTTACGACCATTTTCATTTTAATTTGAGAGCTCATTCTCACCATTTTCATGCTAAGGTGGCATTTACACCAATTATCCTCATGTAACCTAAGTATGGATAAAAAAATGTCAAATAATTTCCGGTACTTGCAGGAACTTCCAATTTTCTGCAAATCTTTACTTTTGATGTGCTTTGGTTGACCGTATTATAGTTCATTAAGTTTATAGTTCCAAAGAGATCATTAAGTGGAAATATGTGTGTTAGATGAGTTACTTTGAAGAAACTTTGAGAATAAAAATTGAGATCGAGAAAAATAGACGGAAAAATAGGAAAATTGTCAGTAAAACAGAAAAGAAACTAATAAAAAAAAAAAAAACGGAAACAAGAAAGAAGAGAAGATGAGTTAGTTTAAAGAAACACGAAAAAGAGATATTTGGAAAAAAAGAGATCGAGAGAGGAGACGGAAAGTAAATGGAAAAAAGTATTCACTTAAACTGAGAAAGAGAATAGTGAAGTCGAAAAACGAGAAAAGATGAAAAAGGATGAAAGAGAAAAAGAAGAAAAAATAAATAGAACAGAGTTAAAAAGGAAAAGAAAAAAGAGCTTCAACTTGGAAGGCTAGGAATAGTCGTATACATACATATGTATGTACATATGTGCCAGAATTTGAGAGCTCGAATTAGAGGCTCATATCACCCCCTCAAACTCGAATTAGAGGCTCATATCACCCCCTCAAACTCACTTTCCGGCAAATGGATGACCGGAAGATATAAACTAACTGCGCTCCGTTTTCATTGTCAGATTTTCATCCACTTTTTTTCCATCAGAAGTTCTTACTTCACGAGGAGAGTGAGGGAGAAGACAAGGACCCAGAAAGCACGAGAGAGTCGGAGAGAGAATACTGAAAACAACTTCAAAAGAAAGAAAAAGAAATCTGCAGAATTGTGTACGTATTTGACGATACTGTCTCATTCCTTCCTACACAACAAGGCTCCCAACAACAAGGTTCAAGAAACTCTCAAAATTGTTACTTAAAGGTAACGCTCATTTTATTTGATTTTTAAAGGTTCAACTGTTTTTTTCTTCTGTTAATTCTGTTGTTCTTTTTCTTGTGGCTTGGAAGTCTTTCGTTGATTAGCAGTGCTTTATATTTTTCTCGCGATTGTTCCCACCTCACGGCAGAGTAAGCGCTCCCCTGGGATGCGGGACAGACCTATCCGGTTGAGCCGATCGCCGCCGCTGGTTCACTGAGAGTGTGTGTGGCAGAAATGAGGAGAGTCAGATTCGTGCTAAAGCACTACCAACATTCCTTATCCCCTTTGGTTTAGGTGGATCTGTCCGGGTTGGGATTGAACGTGAGACCCTTCGCGAAGTATTCGAGCACACTATCATTATGCCACGCTCAGACTTGAGTAGGGCTGTAAAGTTATAAAAAAACTCATTGCAACAGGCTGGGTTCGGGAGTTCGGGGAGAGGTTTGATTCAGGTCGAGGGTGTTTTCCCTAACGTAAAGTCGTCAGGGCCCAAGCTGTAGCGGTTGAACTGAGTTGGATACCCATTCAATGCTCTCCCCCAATTCATCTTTCAAACAAGGGTTTCAGCTACTATGTATCAACAGATTTCAAACTGCCTGTTTTCAAAACTATAACACATTTCAATTTTCTTTTGTTTGTGGAAAGTTTCAATGCATTTATTTTTGTTATTCAACACTCTGCTTCAAATCTTTTGCAAAAGAATCTTTTTGAAGTTCCTATGTTTTTTCCATCCAAATGTTAAAAAGTCGTTTCCTGTGGAAGAGCCTTTGAACATATGTATATGAGATTTCATGCATTCCGTTATGTAGATCCATATGGGTAAGAGCGCCGCCAACATAGAGAGTCAAAGTCATGGGTTCGGTTCCCGCCCAAAAATTAAATCTTGCACGACTTTCCGCAAGCTTAAAACGTTAAGATTCACACTCTTCATGCGTGTTTTTGATAAACTTTCGTGTTTCAAACCAGTAAAGTTGAATTTTTCGCAGATGACTATTATCTACGAGGACCCATTCTGCCGATTGGACGACAGCTGTATTACAATCAATAACTATTACATCCCTTCCCGAAAGGTGGGATAAATCCAGGGGTTTGGTTTTGTGTAGGTGACCACTTGTGTTTTTAGGGGTTTGGTTTTGTGTAGGTGACCACTTGTGTTTTTAGGGGTTTGGTTTTGTGTAGGTGACCACTTGTGTTTTTAGCGAAGGGTAGGGATAATTATTTATATGAGGCCTTTTGCCTCATAGAGCAGGACAAATTAAAACATGGATAAAGTGGATAAAAACAAAACATGGATAAAAACAAATTAAAACCATGTGTGGGTGGAATCAGTTAGTTGCTAACCTTGGTTGTTAATGTTGTCGTTTCCGACTGCTCGTTCTTTGAAGAGAATTAGAATGCTTGCACGGGATCTCTTTTCACCGTTTAAAAAAAATATTTTTGGTTCTTTTTTAAAATTTTCATAGTGGTCTCAGTATGGTCGCGATTTTTCTTGGCCGGATCCATAGATCAGCTATCGTAAGTGTAGTCGGCTGCAGGGAAGATTTTTCGTTTTCAAAATTTTTCCATTTTTTGAATTTTTCGAAATTTTTCAAAAGAAAAGTTTTTCGAAAAGAACCTTGGAATGAAAACCAGAGGTGTGCCGACAGAAAGTCAAACATCACCTAAAAGCTCCTGCTCTAGATTAACCTTCTAGAAAGTTTCTGAAAAAACAACAACCTTTATTTACTTTTTTTTATTTTTTCGACTTTTTTTCTCGAAAAAAATGAAAAAAACTTCGATTTTTTTTCTCGCACAATCATGGTCGGGTGCATGGCGCATGTTAAGAGATGTGGTACGTCATGGGGACTCGAATGGCATCTGGGGCAGCTGTCCTGGATTCTTTCGTCGATACGATGCAGTTAGTGGTTTGTGGACCTGCTGTGGCCTGGACGTAGTTGGCTGAGGGTGCACGAAAATGTTCGGCTTCGTTAATGTCCGGTCGTCCGCCCAAAGTGATGGGTCTTTTCAGAGATTCTTTTTACTCTGCGACCAGTATCGTGTGTTTCTTCTTGGCAACTTCGATTCCACTTTCTAGTTGATTATGTTAAATTGCTGCCCTTTTCACTTTCCAGCGAAAAATCCTGTTTTGTAACGAGAATTTTTTTCTCGGAACAGTTTTTTTAACTTTATGCCATAAATGTGTAGTTTTATGCATTTTTCCAAGTTTTGAATTTAATTATGTTTCGTTCCAGGAGCGAAAAATATGCCTCGAACACGTCTGCGTACTGTATTTCGAGGAGCAGAGCCGCACTAGAATGACTAAAGCCATGGTTTGGGGCAAAGCCCTCGGCTCGATACACTGGGCGCTCGACCTCAGAAGGTATGTGAAAATTTTAAATGTGTAAAAGCAAACTGCCTCATAGTATTATGAAACAACTTGAGAGAAATTTACACTGTTTGAAAAAAATTGATGTTTTGTTTTTCTCTTTCTGAAATAGTATGTAAGGACATAAATGGATTCAAGGTAACTCATTCGTAATTTTCAACCCAATACCTCTACTCTCATCAAATGGATTCAAGGTAACTCATTCGTGATTTTCAACCCAATACCTCTACTCTCATCATTTTGATGTACATATGTCTTGGAATAACCTAAACAACATAGAGGGGGAGGGAGGGGTTAGTGGTTTTAACATACATTTCTCTAAGAGGATTTCCTCATGTTCTGCATATGTAGAAACGGTTGGCAGAACTTTACTTCATATTAATCGTGTTCGAATGACGCAGAAGCTCGGAATGTGCGTCTCTTACGAGTTGTAAGATGCAAAAGGTGTTAGATGCAAAAGAAAAAAGAAAAAATGTACAATGTGAAACATTTGTGAGGCTTCGAATAAGCGTAGAATTGTCGGGCGTAAAAGCACTGGATGTTTTTGAGCCCTGATTGTCCTCTGAAACATCCGAGTGACAAAGATATGTTCATACATATAAGAAGGTCGAACCTTCATAATCAACGTAAAACGAACTCACACTTTCATATATCCTTATTATAAACTCTTAAAAGAAATTTAGAATTTTCTCTCAGGTTTTTGAATTTCAAAGAAGTTCAGGTTTTAAAAAGGAAACCTTCTCCTTTCCATATTTTCCCCTTGTCAGAAACTTTCCCAAATCGAACAACAACAAAAACGGAATCCAACTTTCCATCACATATTTAATTGTTAGTAATTCTCAGAAAAGTGATGATCGTTCCTTGAATTTTAGCTTATTAAATTTTCCAAACGTGCTGTTTTTCTGTGGCTTTGATTCAAATTTTTTCCTCATTAACAGGAGTGAGCATTGTCGAAGTTGAACAAATCTGGGTGGAATCTAATAGATTTGAGAATTCAGACTAAATTTCAAACGAATAAGCTTTCAGGTATTCAACTTTTATTGTATAAAAGCTGAGTAGGCAAAATCAGATGAAAAGATGAGAAACGAAATGTCTACTGCAGTAGAAATTATTTTATATTGTACATATCGAACGTTTGATATCGTCTATGAAATCGAAACTATTCAAACTCAGCAGTTGAAAACTGACAGCTACAATTTACGGGACTTTTCTTTTTTAAAATATACAAAGTGTTTGAATTCCACTATTTTTTTTATACAATACTTAAACAGTAAAGGTTACGATCCATCCTCATTTCTCTGAGCGGAGGATTAAAGGAGTAAATGAATGACTCATTGTATGTAAAGCAGAAAGCTCCTTTGAATTTCCAAAGTGGATCTTCAAGAGGCTTAAAAACTCCGTTCTGACAAATTGGCATGCTCAGGTGACAGCTCCAGACTCACATAGGTGAGCATATAAATTTTTTGGTCAGGCTCGAGACCGCGGAAATTCTACGGCAAAAAAAGTCATCATGTTTTTGAGAACGGAAAGCACTGAGAATAAACAATTCGCTAACACATTTTAAGGTGTTTGCTTACAATTTATGAAGCTTAGCTTGAGTAATAGACTGCATGCCGAGAGCGTTGAGCTGTAGATAGAACATGGTTTTCTATAAGGAGAAGAACTGCTGAGTGAATGGATTAGTTCCGATTTTCATCCAGCCCAATAGGTTAAGCGAGATGGAACCAAACTTTGGGATTAAAAAGCAGCAAGCAGATCGAGAGTGTAAATTTTTTTCAAAAGCAACTTTTTCAATTATAAAATCTTCTAACACGCTCGCTCCCGGATAGAGGAGAGATGGTTGCATGGGTTCGAGTCCCCCCGGTGACTAGCTTTTTTCCGTGCGATGGTTTGATCAATTTGTCTTCTCTACCAGGCGTCACTGCCTTAAAACTGTGTAACTGAGCATTTGAAGATTTATAAAATCTTCTAATTTGTTTGAGTTAATCACCATATGTACACAGACTGTAGTGTTTTCGTGTTATCGTTGCAGAATGAACGAGAAGATTAAAAGTAGACTTGGTTCAAATCGTTTTCCTCATCATCATGGGAAAGCTTGTTCATCCAAAAAAATGGCATCGAACATAAAACGGAAGTGACAAAGTACTTGAGGCGAATTTTTTGTGAAAATCATGTTTTGGAGTTGTTTGAAGCACATGCCGGTCTTCTTGAAAGACTTCACTTTTCTTGAAAATGAGCCTTTGATTATATGTATCGATAGAAAAACAAAAAAATCTGTTAGGCACAAACTTCCTGGTCGAATAGCCACGGTAAAAAAAACTGAAACGAAAAAAAAAATGGATGAAAACTGATTCTAAACGAAAATTATGGATAGGAAAGTTTAACTGATTCTTGTTACTCTGAAAAAAATAGCCAGGCCGAAAAGTTTCAAAAGTATTACTATGATTACTTAGCAAAATTCGAAAAAGTTTTTCTAAATGTTTTGCTTTTGAACGCAAACCCGGAAGCATTTTTTCCAAATTACAGAACACACAACTGAAAAAAGAAATGAATGAAATCCATCGTAAAAATTGGCACTTGGCTGGGACCGAACCTCCGCTGCGCTGCGTAACCGGGGTTTGTAGAGCGTTAACCAATAAACCAACCGAGCACACATTGTCCCCATTCATTATCCCTTCGTTGCTCAAAAACGATTAACTTAGATCAAAAGTTGAAAAAAGAAATTATCAAAGGCTATAACAAGAGAAAAGTTTCTGTTTGAGTGAACAGCAGAGAATATTCAAAAATAGTTCAAAAAGTGACTTTTAGCAGAAAAGAAACGCCACTGAAAAAAAGCATAAGAAGCTCATAAATATTAAAACTAATTTCAAAAGATTTTTATATATTATAAGCTGGTCTAAACCCTTTAGAAAAACATTAATAAGTTGAAAATTAACATAAAAATAATTTCTGTCCAAATTTCTTATCTTTATCGACCAATCTTTTGAATGTTGTCGTTGAACATAAAACACATCAATTTCTTTGCTACGATATTAAAACTTGCTACGATATTATTAAAAATTGCTACGATATTATTAAAACTTGCTACGATATTGTTAAAACTTGCTACGTTATTATTAAAACTTGCTAAGATATTTATAAAACTTGCTACGATATTTATAAAACTTGCTACGATATTATTAAAACTTACTACGACAATAGCGGCTACAAAGCTTGATGTATCAGAGGCAAAATATAATTAAATTTGATATAATAACGAAAAGTCTTCGAAAAACCTATTAACAGACCGCTCAAATTTTGAGAATGAGAATCAGAAATTTTGCAGCAACCTGCAAAATTTCTGATTCTCATATTTTAAAATTTTAGCCGAATGAAGGCATTTTGAATGGTAGCAGTTCAGAAAATGGACGACTTATACTAGTTATTGTTGAATTCAATCACATTAGGTGAAATTCAATCACATACACGAAAAACTCTGTTCACTATAATTCCAAACACATACATAAATGACTAATTTTGACATACATTAGTAATATGTACTACTGTATGTCTGAAATATTTCCGAAAGTTGCCAATGATTTGTGAAATTCAATGTTTTTATTATAACCTTCTCTTTCTTTGAGCATTCTCAGTCAAAGTTTCAGAGTTTTTGTGTATGATAAATGGTCATAGTTTTATAAACAAAACTAGTTTATAAATGTTTGAATTTTTTTATTCAAACACTCTGCACACAAACTTTTGTGATGAATATAACTATGCTCAAAAAGTAGCGATCAATCAAAACGAACAAGAATAATTATGTACTTTGGGCCGAAGTCAGGTGAGTCCATTGCAGCTTGAGATCGTCGTGGTATTGAGGTGTAATCCCGTTTTATTTGAGGTGTAATCCCGTTTTATGGTATTGAGGTGTAATCCCGTTTTATGGTATTGAGGTGTAATCCCGTTTTATTTGAGGTGTAATCCCGTTTTATGGTATTGAGGTGTAATCCCGTTTTCTTTGAGGTGTAATCCCGTTTTATGGTATTGAGGTGTAATCCCGTTTTATTTGAAGTGTAATCCCGTTTTATGGTATAGAGGTGTAATCCCGTTTTATTTGAGGTGTAATCCCGTTTTATGGTATTGAGGTGTAATCCCGTTTTATTTGAGGTGTAATCCCTTTTTATGGTATTGAGGTGTAATCCCGTTTTATTTGAGAATTGAGGTGTAATCCCGTTTTATTGAGGTGTAATCCCGTTTTATGGTATTGAGGTGTAATCCCGTTTTATTTGAGAATTAAAAAAGGAACCTATAGACAGTGTTTCTTGGATTCTCGTTGCACAGCCACGGATGCAAGCAATCTGAAATCGTTAGAACGCTCGGAGTGTGTCTAACGACCTTCGTGCCATAAAACGAATGCGAAGCACTAAGGGGGTACAGGACCGAAACTAAGGGGGTACAGGACTAAGGGGGTACAGGACTAAGGGGGTACAGGAAAGAGAAAGAAAACATACCGCTCTTGGAACCGGAAACATGCGCAAGTACAGACTAGAAGTTCACTTCGTGGAAAAGCTAGCCTTGTTCGATCGGTACATTTGTGCACGATCACCTAGGACTCACATCTTACCGTTGAAGAAAGTGTGCCATACTCACGAATCAAAATAGGAGGGCAAGGTCTGCTCTACCGATCTAATTTACCTCGATTACGCCATTTGGGGATTCATGCAGGCGAGGGTCTGTGCTAAAGTACACCAAAGTGCCAAGGCCCTCGAATTGTATTTGAAGAAAGCTCAGGTAGATCTTTCCCTCAGGGTACCTTCCGCCGTGATATATTAAATGTTCACAAAAACTTGAGAACGTAATTCGTAAACGAGAATTACGTTCTAGAAAAAAATTCAACTGGATGTACTAGCTAGAGTTTAGAATAACAATTGTTGAATTGGTATGAAAAGCTTCTTTGTGGTCCGAGCAATTGGTCAATAACCAGATTGCAATAACTTTGCCTAACCCTGTATCTCATGAGCGTAATTTTTATAATATTTTCATAATTCAGTCTGAGTTTGGGCTGTGAACACTCAGGCCACAAGCGTAAAAATGCCTTTCGTGCTGTTAGTTTAATGCTGAAAATGTCTCCATGTTCATACACAGTGATAAAGGAGAAAGGAAAACTAGGTGCGGTTTCAGAACGACAGTTTACACTCTTCATAGATTTTTTGGGTGAGATTCAAGTTTGGAGGTGTCTAAATATATATAGGTCTCTCCACAGACATTGAAGATCAAAACCTATTCATCCTCTCATGTATCGCAATGTATCCTTGTGGTATTGTAGTAACGCGCTCGCGCTTCCTGTGAAAGACGATGGCTGGGTTCGATGCCGCACGGTGAACTAGCTCTTCCACGTGCGAAAGTTTACTAAATTATCATTTCGATCAGGCGATCAAACTGTGTAACAGAGAGTTTAAAGATTGAATCATTTTCTAGTGTGCTTTGAAAATTAAATGGACCTATAAGGTCGAAGTGCTAAGCATTATATTTATTTACCAAGGATCTCCAGTGCTCGCCGCAATTGCTTTGCCTTCTTTATTCAGAGCCATCCAAGTCTTCGTTAAGATCACTGGAGTTTCACCCCAACCGAATATTTCTTGTAACACATCACAAAAAAGCGTAAACTAAACAAATATCTGTTTTTCCTTCTTCCAAAATTAGTGGCGGAGACACTGTTCTTGACTAAGAAATAGAATTATTTTCATGTATCCTTCAACTTTCGAACTTTTTTTTATTTCATTCAAGCTAGGGATGCTTTATAAGTAGTCAACTTCGTCGATAATAAAGCTATAAATCGGATGATCAATAAAATATGGTCGATAATAAAGCTATAAATCGGATGGTCAATAAAATATGGTTAATTTTTTGATCGATGTAAATCGTTTAAGCAACGATGGGCTTAGACTATGCATGAGAGAAATCCATCGCACGGGCAAAAATGGCACTTCGGCCGGGACCGAGCATCCGTTGCCCAACCGGGGCTTGTGGAGCGTTTTCAATACACCAAACGAGCACACATCATCCCATGCGTTTTCTTGCTATGTCTAAGGCACAATGACCGTTCTGTCTAGTGATCATTATGTCTTAGACATAGCAAGAAATCGCATGGGTCAATGTGTAATCGGTTGGTGTATTGGTAACAATCTAGAAGTCCCGGTTAGGCAATAGAGGTTCGGCCTCGGTCGAGTGCCATTTTTGTCCGTGCGATGGATTTCTCAAAAATGGTTACTAAACTTTTTTAAAAAGTCAAGTTGAAGGGCCCTCGGTCGGTTCTCCTCAAACTGCGAGGGACGTAGCAATGTGGTCATTGACCTCGGAGCCGATCTCAAAGTGGGCTTCACCGTCGTCAATATCGAGGCGTTCATGGATAAGATGCGCGAGCTGCTCAGTTACCACGTCATCATAGTCAACGAGATCAACATTTAATTAGACGAGGTCAATATGTACAGTGAGGTGAGATAAAAATGTGATGCAATGGGACCGATATGAAGTTAGACGAAATAAGTATGAAGGAAGTTGGGTACGACAAGCGGAAACATGTAAAACATGTTTCGAAACTTATTTTTTCACGCTAACTCTTCTTATAACTTTTTTATGATTGGCTGATGTAAATTACTAATCGTTCTCTGTTACTGTATTTTGTACACAACTTCGTCGTTTGATTGAATTAAAAAAAACATTTTGTTCGAACTTCATTTTGCCGCGGAAAATGTTTGTCTATTCCTCTGACATTGGATTTGTTTGTCTATTCCTCTGACATTGGATTTGTTTGTCTATTCCTCTGACATTGGATTTGTTTGTCTATTCCTCTGACATTGGATTTCTAAATTTTCTCTTCTTCCAAAATTTTATCTCAATTTGTCATCCTGCTCTAGGGATTAAAGTCTTTTTCTGGCAGTTAATGGTTACCTCAAAATCGAGCGTATTGTTAATTCCTATCTCGAATTGAAAAAGGCGCTTTCGCAAAATCATTCTAGTCAATAGCGCTCTATGACGAACGGCATAAAACTGGAGCGTTTGTGTTTTGACATTTGAAATTTGAAATTCTTTATTACCATAGGATAGCTTGTAAGGCCATCGCTCATATAAAATCATGAAATAGGAAGGGAAATAATGGGGAATAAGATAATCAAATTTCGTTGGTGTCCACTCTTGTTGTTGACAACAGATAGTTCGTTAGGGGTATGAGATTCGAAAGGTCGATCTCTTCTAGAGCCTGGCCGTTTTGTTATTTTGGATTAAAAAATAATGAGTTTGATTGCAGCCTGTTGAGTGTCTTTATCCTATTTTGCAAAGTTCTAAATTTGAAATTTTTTCAAAAATTAAGTTTCAAGATGAAAAAGTCGTCAAGAAGAAGAAAATTAAGAGAAAAGATCATATGCATCCAGTGAGATGTTCTCTTCTGAAGGCTCACATGTGATAATCCGCAAATTCCACTAAAGTACACGAAGACCTATAAAGCTATTCAAGTACGATTTCACTGAATAAATAGTTGATCGTTTTTATACATTTATTCAGTTGCAAAGAAATGTTTTTCGAATAATGAATTTTTTTGGTGAATAAAAACTCTTCTCATCTCATATGGTAATTCCGCAAAGGTTCAACCACCCATATAGGTGCAAACTCTTCTCATCTCATATGGTAATTCCGCAAAAGGTTCAACCACCCATATAGGTGCAAACTCTTCTCATCTCATATGGTAATTCCGCAAAGGTTCAACCACCCATATAGGTGCAAACTCTTCTCATCTCATATGGTAATTCCGCAAAGGTTCAACCACCCATATAGGTGCAAACTCTTCTCATCTCATATGGTAATTCCGCAAAGGTTCAACCACCCATATAGGTGCAAACTCTTCTCATCTCATATGGTAATTCCGCAAAGGTTCAACCACACATATAGGTGCAAAGTTTTGTTCTAAAAGTGTATGTTATTCTGCTTTAAAAAGCATTGTTTATCTCATGAACAGAGTAAACAGACTGAGCCTAATGCAGATAGCTCAAAGCAAACCGGCAAAATTCATTTTGTCTCTGACGTTACTCAATACTGGACTGGAAACTGTGTGCTTTGTGTAAACTCACCTCTCCAATTGATCCCCAATAATAGCTTATTTGCTATATGATAACAGATTATCATCATCATAAGATCTTCAGAAGATTTTCTTCCAGTGGAGCTTAAAAAAATCGACATTCTCCCTCACTTAAACAAAATTACATGGATTAGCCAGAGCGGATATTAATATTAAGGGCGGGGGCGGATATCACCACATCTTTTTCCAGTTTTCATTTTTCCTCTTCTTTTATACACTTATTTCGCAGAGCGATAGATCTATTTTTTGTGTGACTTTATAACATATAATTTCGTACACAAGGAGTAAATAGTGAATGAATCATGAAACAGGAGAAGCTCTCAGAGAAGAAATTGACCACGCATCATTTCTTCATTATTGGTACGAAATAATGAAAAGTTATCGACAACAAAAAAACAGAAATAAACATGAATATTTGAGTTCTCGCTGTTTTAATGAAATCAAAAAAAAACTACAACAATTCAAAACGAAAATTTAAAAGCGAGCTGATGAAGTATGAAAAAAATTTCAGATTCAAACTTCTAATGTTTCAAACTTCTAATTTCAGATTCAAAATTCTAAGAGACTCCAACTTCTAATGGGATTAGTAATGGGGTCAAGGTGTGTTTGAGCTCAGAAGCGGAACAAACTTTGGCATCGACTTAATGAATGTACATCGACTTAAACAAACATTTTGTGGGTAGGCATTTCATAATTTTCACTGAGTAAATCACTTTTCGAATTTTAACTTGAAGAAAAAAGCCCTTCTCGATAACTAAAAACTTTTTGACTACTTGCAAACTGACAAAAAAAATTTCCTTTGATAGTTATTACGCGGGCATTCGAATGGAGAGCAGCCAATTCACTTCCACTTGAACTGTAAATCTGTAACAGTACACTGAAAAACTTAATTGCTGAATCATTTGAAGTATATTATTTTATATTTCATTATATCATAACTATAACTATAACTATATAACTATTACTATAACTATGAAGTATATTCCATTATAACCTGAACCAGCGCTTCATCTAGGAACTTATGCATTTTTCTTTGAAGAATGAATGTATGTATTCAAATTTACAGTTCGAACGATGTTGGGGTAGTAGAACGGATATAAGGTTAATATTAAATACATATGTAGAAAATTCTCATGGAGTGGAATGCTTTTTTTTTAAAACCTTTTTTTCCCATAACCACCTTTAATTTACCGATCTCTAGTTTTTAGTGATAAAATGGGCTCATACTACTGAGAAAATGGGCTCATACTACTGAGAAAATGGGCTCATACTACTGAGAAAATGGGCTCATACTACTGAGAAAATGGGCTCATACTACTGAGAAAATGGGCTCATACTACTGAGAAAATGGGCTCATACTACTGAGAAAATGGGCTCATACTACTGAGAAAATGGGCTCATACTACTGAGAAAATGGGCTCATACTACTGAGAAAATGGGCTCATACTACTGAGAAAATGGGCTCATACTGTTATACCTGAAAGTGATTAGACCTGAAAGTGTGGAATAATTGACTCTACGCGCTGTTCTCACAATTTTTTACGCAACTTATCTCTAAATCAACGGGAAAATAAAGAAAGTGAAAAAAGTTTTTGCGAGTACCTGGTTCGTGGGGGAATTCGCATGATATGTCCGGCCAATAAAATGAGATCTTTATCTCCGGCATTCACAATCGCTCGCCCGATCTTAAAATTTTTAGGTATTGACAATTTTAGGTATTGACAATTTTTAGGTATTGACAATTTTTAGGTATTGACAATTTTTAGGTATTGACAATTTTTAGGTATTGACAATTTTTAAGTAATAAGATCAAATTGTTTTCGAAAAACCATGCTTACTTGTTTGACTCTGTAAATTATAGTCGAATCACTTTATCCTTCTTTTTTTTAAATCTCTAATCTTCTTCGAAGACTAAGAAAATTTTCAGCATGAATAAGAGATTCGACAAATATTTACAAAGTTTAAAACAGAATAGATCGGAATTGAGCGAATAAAATTGTTATCAGACTTAAATGTGTTTCGTACCTCACATAATGTAGGAATGAATGCTTTTTATTTAAATGTAATAAGACACAAAAATTCGTTGAAGGAATTACCGAATACAACTAGATAAATGATAAATCTTCAAATTCTAAGTTACAAAGTTTTGAGGCAGTGACGCCTGGTTAAGATGACAAATTATTGAGCTATCGCACAGAAAAAAGCTAGTCCACTGGGCGGGATCGAACCCAAACCATCTCGACTCATACCGGGAGTGCGTGTTACCATCACACGCCTGGTTAAGATGACAAATGATAAATGATGTTAAAAAATCTTAAAAAGTTAGGGAAAGTATTGTTCTAACATTGATTATCCACAGAATAATCTCTTCTCTAGGACCACTTTCCATTTTATGCTCTCCCTCTTTATGAACTTTGACGGAAGATCGATATTTGGGTGGGCCGAATAATGTCGCTTCCTCAACTTCAGCCCTGAAAAAGATTCGACAATTGAGAAGATTTTGATGGTTCAATCTTCAGTTCAACCTTTTTTGCTTGATTTCTGAAATTTTTCCCCGTCATATTCTCCAATTCCTCAGGGAGAAAAGTGTTTCTGAATACATTCGCAATACCTTAAAATCTTCACGAAAACTCTGAAGAAGAAAAATTGGATCAAAAGAGCAGTGTTTTAAATACTTCACACCGCAAATCTTCACATCTTCACACTTCACACCGCAAATCATTACTCTTCCCCTTTAATCGCTGCGACATGGTCGCTTCTTCCCTCGTGTCTCTAGACTTCAACCCTACTCCCAATATTCACTAAAATACCTGAGAGAGAAACTCAATAAATCTCATGAACTTGTCTCTCGACATCCAGGAATGACTACGAAGAAGATATTCTGACCAACTCCTCTGTCCCCTGCTCCTTACTTCTTTCTTTTTTTCTAAAAACTCGATTACGCCCATGTATTGTATGTACATATGTCACGTAATAAACAGTTAAATAAATAAAAGAAATGAGAAGTTTGTGAATTTGCTCTGGAAAACAACAATCGAGAGTTATTTCATAAAGTAATTCGAATTACTTTTTTAAGGGTTGACTGTAACTTCAACTAGTAACATGTATAATATTTGATACTAAAAGGCCAACCCGAGATCTTCGCAGAATTTCGACAAGTTCAAAGGAGAATCGAGGTCGATCTGAATTTAAATTCGTAGATTCCAGAGTGCATACAGTCTACTGATGAAACATCGCACAAGCAAAAGATAATCCACGAAATGGGATGGAACCCGGCCTTTTTTTTTTTACTGCGCGTTACCGATGTGACACGGAAATATTGCTATAACATGTGATAGTGATACGTTCACTGGTCGCTCAAAATAAGAAGTAGACTGGTCTCTTTTCTAAGCGATGTTTTGATTATCCATTGTTTCATGAATGTTAAAAAATGTTCAACAACCGTGATGACTTCACGTGTTTCAACAATGTACGTGCTAAATAGGTATGAATTATTTGCTGATATTTTTCCGATGTGAGATTCAAAGTTATTGAAGAACCAAATGGAACTCTAAGAAGATCCATACCAAATTTGGTAGAAGACATGGGAGTTTCTAGTTTGTTCACAGGAGCAAAAACTAACAACCTTTCGAGCTCAGAAATCTCTTATTCTCAAATCCAGACCTATGAATGGAGAAATTTCACGCTGAAATGTTGGCAGATAGCGTTTTTATCCTCTTTTTTTCTGAACGGTTTGTTCTTATGACTTTTTTTCATATTTTATCTCTTTCTTCTGCAAGGCTGAAAAAAAATGCAGCTGCGAAAAAAAAGAAAAAAAGAAAAAAATGCAGCTGCAAGGCTGCAAGGCTGCAAGCAAGACTGAAAAAACATCAGAAGTACTTATCTCAACTTTTTTCGTTAATCGGTCCAACTTCATTATGTCTATTCTAGAATCCACATGCGATGATTGATGCAATACATTCATTTTCTCGAATGTGTGCGAAATGAAAACGGACATTTTTCGGCTCATATGGCGCATTTACTAGAAAGCTCTCGTCTGTGACCGAGTTTGTTGCTTGAGATTTGGAGGCGAGGAATGCTCCTATCAGAGGGGGAAGGTCAACGACGACATCTTGAAGATGAAACCAACGTTCGAATTGCCGATTGAATGATTCACCCAAGAAGTACCTGCAGGCGATGATACACAGTTCTTAGAATACAATGAAAGGGTGAAGTTAGAAAGATACGATTGATCTAATTTTCGGGGAACTTTTCGTGCGAAAGAACCAGAAGTTTATACGTCATTAGTAGGGGATACAGTTCTAACCTCATGTACATCAAATCGATCCAAAAGCGGCCCCGACAACATGTGAGACAATTTTTTTCTTCTAATACTTTAGGCTTAGTGAGGTCCGAGTGTGGCGTTATGGTAGTGTGTTCGAATATTGTGCGAAGAGTCCCCAGTTCGACTCCCAGCCCGGACAGATCCACTCAAACCGAGGGGCTTAATAAATGTTGATATTGCTCATGCACAAATTTGAATCTCCCTACTGCTGCTATTTACACTAGTAGTGATCTAGCGGGCAGCCACTGGTTCTACCAGGGTAGGTCTGTCCTGCATATCAGGGGAGCGCGTACCCTGCCGCGAGGCGGGAACAATCGCGAGGAAGATGATTATTATTACTTTTGGCTTAGTGAGGTCCACTGAGTAAGCGCCCTCAAGAACAAGTGTGAAACTCATAAAATAATGTTTTCTTGTTCCTTGTTCAGATGAAATACGAGAAAAAACCAGTTGAACTGCATGCTTTGGTCCCTGAATAACACTAATGGAGAGCCTTTGTAAACCGCTTAGCGCTCCGTAATTTTGATTTCGGAGAACCGGTGTTATGAGACCGCTATAAGCACGGACGAAAGAAAGAAGAAGCATTCGAGTGAATGAGAAGCACCTGACGCAGTCGAACTCGGTGTTCGCTCGTGTCCTCTCCACCACCATCCCGATGGTATCAGCATATCGCTGGGGAGAGTGCTCTACGCGAGCGGGCAACACGAAGAGCTCTCCTATAAGGTTCTTCACTTGAAAGTTTGCCTGGGTCTTACTTTTCTACCACATAGTAAGTGTTTAGTTTCAACAGACTAATTATAAGGGAACTGAAAGCTTTAAAAAGAGACCGGTAACTTGTAATGAAAATAGAGGATGCAGTACAAAAATTCATTAATTTGTAGTATTTATGGAAAGCGCATAGATTCTACCAGCAAAAAAAGGTGAGAAAAGCCTGGAAATTTCTACATGGAAACATGAATAAAATATTGATGAGCGAAAAAAAATGAACGAGGTACTTTTTCACTCACTCAAATTGATAGCTCTTCACAATCTCTGATTTCCACTCCTTAAGTTATTTCTCAATTTTTCAATGTTCACGGTAGAGACGGATAATTCTCAATCTCATCTCTACTGGAAAGAATTCACTTCAAATACAACGCTCTAACAGGATAATTATGTTACAATGCTCCTCAGGGGAGCGCGTAGCCTGCCACGAGGCGTTAACAAGCGTGAAAAAAAGTTGAACATTTGTACCTTCTCGAAAACAATGTACCTTCTCGGATGATGATGTTCTTTTTGACGCCTTTCTCGACGACCTTCAGGCACATGTTTCCTTTTAGCTGGTAGAAAACCTATATTGGGAATCATTTGAAAAATGATTGGAAAGAAAGAGTGAGTGAGTCGATGAATGAAGGAAAGGATAGATGAAAGAGTGAACGAATGAATCAATACGTGGATGAATCAATCTACGAATGAATAAATCACTTAATAAATGCCATCGAGATGGTCATCTACTTGTCATTTCAAACTTGTTCGTGAGGTTTGACCTCTTCGCCTTCCTCCAAATGGTAGTCTCGTCTCTGATTCGGTCCTCCAACAAAGAAGACCTTGAGCTGATCTGCGTACCTGATCGCAAAAGACTCAATATAAGAATTTTGTTTTTCAGCGGATACTACGTCCACGTCAGCTCGCACGGGACACCACAAAAGAAGCAGAAGTATAAACTTCTCTCAGATTGCAGTTGAGATGGATTACATTTTTTTGGCAGTCCAATTTCCTTAACCTGTCAAAAAATAGAGCATATCATTTTTTGGAACTTATAATTTCCCGAATTCTCTCATTATATTAGATGAGAACAATCACGGGAATGAATAATTTTCCTCAAGTAGTGTTCACGGAAGTCTCTGCCACACGTTTAATCTATCTATGTATAGTGAGTGACCTCACATGTCACCACGAGAAAAAGATCATTAAATTAGAAAAATCAGTCATGAACAGAATTTTCCAGTTTTGAAATTTGATTTACTTTCAATAGTGCTCAATTAGGGCACGTTCGATTCCGTTTGCTTACTCCTGAATTGAAATTTCTGCAGTTTGAACTGAATTTATACCCTTTCCAATGGTGAATTTTGCCAAATTCTTGATGAAATTTCTAGGAAAAATCTACTAAAAATTGATAATATTGTTTTCTCTTTTTTTATGAAAAAAAAATCATATAAAATTGGAAACATAATTTTTTTACTTATTAAAACCTGAGCAAAAAAAAGTTTTTTTCAGAAAAGAACAGCCGAGAAAAACGATTGAAAACAAACATAGTTGGTAGAAGAAGAAAAAAATTGAGAAGCATGAGAAAAAACGTGATGAATTATTAGGAAAAATAACATAATTGATAAACATTTGAAAAATATTTTCTTGAGTTTTTCAAGTTCAATCATGATTATGCATGAGTCTTAGTTCACCTGAAATGAAAAACTTTGCTTTTTGAACTTGGAGGCAGTATTGTGAACGAGACTACTATGACACTTCTTTAAATCGAAAACAAAAGTAAAAAGTTCATAAGCAAAATTAAATTTTAGAAAAAAACTTTAAAAAGTATTTCGTTCTAATCCGCTGCTCTGTAAATTAGTCGCAGGTTTTTCATGAGAAATCAAGCTCAACTGACTGTGAAACGTAAGTTTTCACACTGTTTCAACGCATTTGCTGTAAGCGTAACGAATGTTGTAGTTTTTTTATTATTGTACAAACTGCTACTAATTACAGCCTGTTAACATCTCGCATTCTGTTCGTAATGAAAATAGGCTGGCCTATGAAATCTCTACTTCTCAAAATTTATGCGCTTTTTTTTCGTTCTCTCGCACTGTTCGTTGTTTACGTCGTAGTTTGAGAATTGGTTCGTAAACGAAACAATGAGCTCACACTCTCTTGTATGACCTTTTATTATCTTCAGTGTTAATTATACTGAGAAAAAACAAAAGTTCATGTTGCAGACAACGAGCTAAGTGACCGGTCGACGACCGGTCACCCTGTTTAAATAGAGATTAAAGGTGTGTCTGGGTTTTTTGTTTATAATTTTCACATAAGTTCTCGTCTGACTGATTTTAACGAATGGAAGCTTTTAAATTAATTGTTTTGGAGCATGATCGGTTGAATTCAAAACGAAATGTGCTAGAAATAAAGTTTCGGGAGTTTTTAGTGCCCGAAAACGCATATCTAAAAAAACTTGAGTTTACATGCATTTGTTGCAGACGGGAGGGACGAAGAAGCTTTCATTTTCTATTAACCACTCGTCCACGTTTTTGACGTCCATCGTAGGGTACTGTAGAGAAAAAAGAATTTTTTTTCAAGTTGCAATCGGGATATAGTAACGATGGACATTCAGGGGTTACGAACGAATCAGAAGTAGTAAACCAGTTACAATCAAGAGTTGAGAAAAAATTACAATGAAGGGTTGAAAACAAGTTATTACAATCAGAAGTTGATAAACAAGTTACAATCCATGGTTCACGCCCCAATCAATTATTTTTGTATTCAGTTCCCTCTCTAAAAAAATGGAATCAACTCCTATACGCGAGAAACAATTGGAGCAAGTCTAACAGAGATGGGTTGAAACTAATGGAGCGTTAGAATTCAACTTTTCACTTTCTCAACGTAGTCTCTGCAAAGTGATCTCGTCCAATGTCTCACCACGAATTGCTGTGAGAAGGAAAAAGGAGTACGGTTTTTTATATTTATATAAAATAACGTCCAACAGTAAAAGTTATTATATAAAAATTTCCGTAGTCTTTTTTCCTTCTCACGGCAGTTTGTGGTGAGACATTGGAGCGTTCAACGAGATTACTTTGCAGAGATTATGTTGAGAATGTGAAAAGTGGAATTCTAATGCTCAATAAGTTTGTCTATGGAGATGCTCCACCGTAACGAACGTTTCAGTTTAATCGAACATGTCAATTTAAAAAAGGAATTCCCCTGGGAAGGTTTTTGTGGAATTGTTCACGTATGTGAATGGAAAGAGCATAACACAAATTTTAACTCGAAGTGAGTAAAGAAAAGTTAAACATTTGAATAATTACTCATAATTTTTGGGATGAAATGAGCATTTCACAAGAAAGAGAACATTATTTTAATCAATACCATATCTACTCTTCCGAAAAAAAGCAACAAAAAAAAACAATGGGAAAACACATTTTTAGTGGCAACGCGAGCAACATTCAGAAAAATCTGATAAATTTGATATGGAATTTGATATGGAGCAAGACGATCAAAATAATCTCGAATGTCTTTCTTTTCTTCTCTTATTCTTTTTTTTCTTCTCTTATTCTTTTTTTTTCTTTTTCTTCTCTTTTCTTCTCTTCATTTTCGTCCTCATCATTTTGCGGTAACTTTCTTAACTTATATTTACTTCTTTGTGCAACTTTTCTGGTTTCTTCTCTCTCTCTCTCTTTATTTGTCTCTCTTGCTTTCTCTCTCTCTTTTCCTCTTTCTCTCTTCTTTTTTCTGTATCACTTTTTCTATAACTCCCTTTTTTTTACTCTTTGTTTCACCTTTTTTCCACTCCTCTCTATCTCTCTCCACCATTCTCTCTATATTTCTCGATTCACTTTTTCTCACATCCTCTCGCTATTACTCTAGTTCGCTCTATCATTCACACTATCTCTGACCTCTCTCTTGGTCAAGTTTTTATCAATGTCATACTCTTTTATCTTCTTATTTTCCTATCATAATGTAAAAACTCTGTGATTCTGCGGTCAGCTATCCCTTGCAACACCTACTCGAGAGATATTATCATCGAAAACAATCAAACAGTCAAGTCAATACAACAATACGATTTATAAATATTAATGTTCCTCGCGCTTGCTTCCGTCTCGTGGAAAGGTACGCACTTCTCTGAGATGCGGTACATACAACCTGTCCAGGTAGAACCCAGTGGCTGCCCGCTGGGTCACTGCTAGAGTGTGTAGTAGCAGTGTAAGAGTCAGAATCGCAAAAGAGCACTACCAAAATATCTGAACCCCCTTGGTTTGAGTGGACCTGTCCGGAATGGAAGTCGAACTTGGTTATCTTTGCACAAAACTCGAGCAAACTACCATTATGCCACGCCCGGAATAATACATCAATACCACTGGCCTCAAGATATTTTTTAAGACCTGATCTAGAATATTAAAAAATACCGAGCATCTCTTTTCGAAGAGTTTTCGAAGTGCCAGTCTATATGAACATTCATTGAAATATAGAAATTCGAAAAACAGGAAAATAATAAATGATGGAAAGGAGTTGACTTACGCGAGAAAAGTATTTAAACTTTTTATTTTGTAAAATAATTTTCTGATTCAGCATAAATAGTATGTATTTGAAATTTTGATGTTTTTTATTCGACCACTTCAATCAAGTTTTTTTTCTTCAAAATATGAAGTTTTAAAACAACTACTTCGCTGGCGCTCGCTTCATCTCACACAACAAGATGAACTTTATCGCCACGTGGACCTCATTTCAATTTTCGAAAACGTCTCATCTCTCAAGTTTCCCATGTGCCTGGTGATTCTCGCCGAACTGTCCCTTTTTCATGGAAAAACTTCTACTGGCAAACTCTCTTGAAAATTAATTTATTCCTATGGTTTCATTTCAGAGAAGAAGCTGCTCAAAAATGTGCTCTTGATACCAAAATCCGCTTGGAAAAAGCCGACTACAAGCGTAACTCGACAGCTAAAAGCCGGCTCTTCCCCACCCATTCTAATTTACTCTTCACTATGTTTTTTCGGGCTGGAAGGTAAGCGGTGAGCACCCCGAAGAACCTGGACTACATATGTGCTAACTCTCTTCATAATCTCAAATCTGCTATTCTTCTGTTGAGTCTATGAACTCGTTGGAATATGTGAAAATGAAAGTGAGATCGCAGGGGCAGATAAGATTCCAGTCTTTGCGTTTTTATTCATCCTTGTCCGATATCCATAGCTCCGCGTCTTCACTGTTTTCCTTCTCTTCTCGAACTTGTTTCATCACACGATTCCTTGCACTATATCCTGTAAATCGGCATCCACTGTGACAAATTCTCTCTAACACACTTCTTCTCCATGTATCTCTTTTTCTCTCTTTTCCTTTCGCTTTATCTCTTTCTCCATCTCTTACCCTTCCTCTCTCTTTCTCTTTTTCTTACCCTTCCTCTATCTCTTTCTTTTTCTCACCCTTCCTCTCTCTCTCTTTTTCTTACCCTTTCTCTCTCTCTCTTTTTTTCTTACCCTTCCTCTCTCTCTCTTTCTCTCTTTTTCTTACCCTTCCTCTCTCTCTTTTTCTTACCCTTCCTCTCTCTCTCTCTTTTTCTTACCCTTCCCCTCTCTCTCTCTTTTTCTAACCCTTCCTCTCTCTCTCTCTCTCTTTTTCTTACCCTTCCTCTCTCTCTCTTTTTCTTACCCTTCCTCTCTCTCTCTCTTTTTCTTACCCTTCCTCTCTCTCTCTCTTTTTCTGTTTCACTCTCTCTTTTTTTCGTACCTTTTCTTTACTCATCCCACTCTCTCAACTTACCTATATGTATCTATCTTTCCTTTCTTTTCCTTAGCCTTAAACTTTCGCTTTTTTCCGCATTCATCTTTTTTTCCTCCGTAATATACTTCATTCATTTCTCAGATCATATCTTGGCGATTTCCACAGCGTTAGCCGACTAGGCTTCTCATTCATAGCATTGTCCTTCGTCTTTTCTCAATAGTTACCGTCCTTTTACCCGTATATTCCTTTTCTGCTCAATGTTTATTACTGCTCCTTTATCCTTTAGCTTTTTCTCGATTTCCCTCGAATTCACGCATCCACGCATTCCAAATCTGACATATTATATGTACGAAATTCACAACGTGCACTCAGTTTCTGAGGGATTCAGAAGACTGAACTCTTTTCTGTAGGTCTTTTTGACGAGAGGGTCGGGAGTGATTTGTGCGAAATTAACTTTGCGAAAAAAAATTTTCACTTTGCCTCTCTCCCCTCTATCACTCTCGTTATCTCTTTCAGTCCATCTCCCTCTCTCTCTATCTCTCTCTCTCTCTCTCTCTCTCTATCTCTCTCTCTCTATCTCTATCTCTCTCTCTATCTCTCTCTCTATCTCTCTCTCTATCTCTCTCTATATCTCTCTCTCACTAACTCTCTCTCTCTATCTCTCTCTATCTCTCTCTCTCTATCTCTCTCTCTCTATCTCTCTCTCTATCTCTCTCTCTATCTCTCTCTCTATATCTCTCTCTCTATCTCTCTCTCTATCTCTCTCTCTATCTCTCTCTCTCTATCTCTCTCTCTATCTCTCTCTCTCTCTCTCTCTATCTCTCTCTCTCTCTCTCTCTCTCTCTCTCTCTCTAACCAACATTCTCCTTTCTCTCTGTTCCTGTGTGTTCACAGCCACATTTTACCTCCTTGATATCTGATTTAAAACCTCTGAGATTATTTTATGTAGAGTTACATCTTGAATTCTTCGTTGCATTATTTGTGTTTTTGAATCGAAACTTCCGCTTATAGCAGTGTAAAAGTCCTGTAAAATAGTTTTGAGACTAGAATTCCTGTTATTTCTCAAAGAATTTCTCTTATAGTGAGTTGAAGAAAACTAGTTTCCCTTTTTTCTTACTTGTAAAAATGTCAGTACTTTTATAGCTGAACTCCTTTTCGTGTAGTTTTGATGAAGGACACAAAGTGAATAATATTTCGTTGAAAAGTAAGTGAAAGGAAGGGACGGATGGGATTCTTGTCGATCGCCGCAGTCTTGGCGTCGTTCGTCTACCTTCTGAGGCTCGTGAAGAACCGGATCAGCCATGTGTTCCGGAGTATTTCATGCTTGCAAGGTTGGGTTAGTTACGATTGCCAAAGGAGATCCCGCTAATTTTAGTTTCTAAACTTAGTTTTCCAATTGCGTTCGTGTTTGACAAGGTTTCAAGTTTGAGTTCGAACGCTTCATTATCGATTGAAAGGATGATGAAGCGTAATTTTTAAATGACTTGTTTTGATTTCAAATCACTCAAAGTAAGGATAAGAATGTAAAGTGTATAAATGTTCTGTTTCAGTGATTAAGCTGCACAATACACAAATACATATAAATTGAAAATGAAAAGGCCTCGAGGTAAGCTTCTCAACCGAAAAAAGTGTGGTTTTCTCTGCTGAGGAACATAAAACTCCCAGTTACATATGTAGTTTGAAGGCAGTGACGCCTTGGTAGGAAACAATATTCACCAAAACACTCATATCACTCGGACAAAAGATGGTTTACTTGGCGAGGTTGAACCAAGCCATTTCTTTCCGGGTATGCGAGCGCGTGACCAAAAAGATGGTTTACTTGGCGAGGTTGAACCAAGCCATTTCTTTCCGGGTATGCGAGCGCGTGACCAAAAAGATGGTTTACTTGGCGAGGTTGAACCAAGCCATTTCTTTCCGGGTATGCGAGCGCGTGACCAAAAAGATGGTTTACTTGGCGAGGTTGAACCAAGCCATTTCTTTCCGGGTATGCGAGCGCGTGACCAAAAAAAGAGATAGAGAGTGGGGCTGGGTTCAGTTCCGCCTCGTTGATTTATATCTTTCTACCGAACATTGAAAACCTTTCCAGGCCCCGCAGCAATTCCGATACTCGGTAACTTCCATCAACTTCACCTCAAACCCGATGGTTCGCTGTTCTTTTTTTTCTAAGGAAAAAAATAGGTTTTAGTTTCTTAGCGTATCTTAGAGTAACCTCTAAGATATGTGAATGATGAATATCTCATTGCCCTTTCAGTTTATCATGTCATACTGCTCAGTGTTTCCGCTAGAACCTCTGATCGAGTTTTCTAATCATGACATCTTCGATGACTTTATCGAAATTTTTTTGACCGAGTCAACAACGTAAATTTAAGAAAAATTTATTTTCATTGTGTTTTGTGTCTTCAGCTCTTAGATTTAAAAAAAAATTGTTTTTGTTTCTGTAATTAATTGAACCTTTCCCTTGGTAAATTGGAAATAATTTGTTGACACTGTTACAGGAAGAGAAGACAGGTTTAAATCGTAAAAGGTATACTTGTTTGTTCCCGTGGCATGTTTGAGTGAAAATGAAGTCACCGAGTGCAATTATTAGATTATTTTTTTTAGAGATGGTGAGATTCAACCAAAAAGTTCTTAAACTTTTCCCAACCGGATCGAAATATCAAAACTCATAGTATTACGAAAATCTAATGAAGCTTCCTGAATTTTCACCGTCTTATGTTCCCGCTGTACCAAAAAAAAAGAACCAGCTATAAGCTACTGGTTCTGCCAGTTTAATTCTGTCGTACCAGAGAAGAGGAAGAGCGCGAAGAAGGTTTCCAAACATTAAATTCCTTCCATTTTCTACCAGTTATTCCTCCATGCCCGTGTTCTTGTTCCAGAATATGCATGGAGGAATTGCTTGTAGGGTCTTAACTCTAAAAAGACAGTTAAAAAGTTTTTTGAAAAGAAAGAAACGAACCGATTCAGGAAATTTGGAAATGAATTTGAATGATTGAAAGAGTTTTTCGATTGACAGAGTGACATAACTGACATTGACAGATTGACAAAATTGAATGATTGACAGAGTTTTTCGAGCAAGCGGAAGGGCTGGGTTACATGCTGAGAGACCGAGAAGAGCGGTTTTGTCGGATATGGATTTCCGGTTTGCTTATGAGATCAATTATCAATTCTCGAAATTTTTTATCACCATAGAATAGCTTGTAAAGCAACCGCTTCTATGAAATTATAAGATAAGAAGGAAAAGAATGGGGAATAAGACAATCAAATTTCGTTGGTGTCCAATCTTGCTGTTGACAATCTTGCTGTTGACAATCTTGCTGTTGACAACAGAAAGTTCGGTATGGCTATGAGATTCGAGAGCTCAATCTCTTCTAGAGCCTTTCCGAATGTTTCGATTTCTTGAATCTCTTTGAAATTATCTGTAACTTTATTCCTTGAAATCATTTGTAAATTGATTTGATTTCTTATTTATATAATTTTTTCATCCATCGAAAGATCTTCATGCTCAAAGTATACATATTTGATCCTTTCGGATACAATTTCCTTGTTACTTTTTTTTGTTGAGAGATTTCTAAATTTTTAAAGATTTTTAAAGAGTTTTTAAAGATTCGAAACTTCTAAATCTCCTGAACTTGAAAGTTTTCTTCTCATTCTGTGTTCTCGTAGTTCTCGGTGAGCTTTTTTCATGTTTCTGTATCCCTATCAAACTTTTGACGCAAAGTCGAACGGAAAAATGTTTTTTACTTCAAAACCATCGCTGGCTTGTATGACAAAATTCCTGAGGAGCTTTACTTTCAACGAAAGTAGCGAGTGAAGGCGTATATGAATGAATGATTAAATGAATGAATGCATGAAAAAATTCAATAATAAATGGCTGAATGCAAAAATGAAAAAAAACTGGATAAAGTAATGAATGAACGAGTGATTTGTTTGCTAGCCAAATTCCCGTGTGTCGACTAGCCCGTTTGAGGAATACCCTTCGTGGTGCTCTACGGAGCGGAAGAATGCGAAACCGTGCTGAATAACAGTCGGATGCTGAACAAACCGCTGCATTACAATTTTCTCTCCTCTTGGATAGGAGAAGGACTTCTTATCAGGTACCGCGGCAAATTATAAAAAATTTGACACTTCTTTAGTCAAAAACATGATTGTTCATACATCCAGGTATAACTATTTACTATTTCTATTTACCCTATTTCTATCACTATTTCTTTTTATTTCTATTTACCCTACCCTATTTACCCTGTACTTTCGTATTTCATATTCATGTATACTCAAAATTTTAAATTTGTAAGTGCCAATTGCATACTTATTTCTTTTTCTGTATGGGTAATGTGTATGCGATTCGATTGATCCAGGTGCCTTTAATGGAGATATATTATTTTAAAACTTGTTATAAAAAAAGTTGAAAGGAATTTGAGCTATACTATGTAAGAAACTATTGAACTGATAAGAACTAGAAAATTACAAGTCTTCACAGCAGATGGCAATAATTTAGGAAACTCAAAGTTTTTTATGACAACTTTTTACATATTTTTTTTCAAAAGTCAATATAAATTTCAAGGTTTTTTCTACTCGAAATAGGATATGATTAGTTATACATACCTAGTTTTTCAACTGTACTACATAGGTATTCGAAACAGAAATTTTGAGCTGAACACTCTAAAAAAGTAGTGCCTACTGCTTCAGAAAGAAGACAAAACAAAAAGAGAAGATTAGATATAGAAGGAAATCCAGATTTTACAGAACTGAAACAGATAGCAGACCCACTGACTCAGTTTGCACGGCGAAGGAGATGAGGACAGAACAGAACAGAGCGTAGACAGAACAGACCTTTTCGATTTGTCTTAAGTCACAAGTTCCAGTATTCAATAACACAAGACTCTACCATTAAACTCGCTAAAAGCAATCACTTGAAGACGATATCGATTCTGATGCTTGATAGATCATTTTCGGGTCACCTGCTCTTGGATAAGATTTTTTGTTGTGAATAGTTCAACCGAAACGAGGGTAGGATACAGATTGAGACAATCAACCGAAACGATACCGATTTTTAAATTCTCTAATTTTGTTATCAAAACTGGAGTATTCTCAGTAAACCCGACAAATGGCGCCCACGAAGGAAACTTCTTACCCCTACCTTCCACTATGACATACTGAAAGACTTCGTCGAGGTTCACAAATCAACCATTCACAAAAAAATTCTTAGTAATTATAGAACAATACAGCCCAGTTGAGGTCAATACTTTTGACAATCATACAGGCACAGAAACAGCATTTCCAGTGCTAATCCAATTATCATTTGTTTGTTCTTGCTCGTTAAACTTTATTTCAGAATGGATAGGTTGATTTTCATAGCAGTGAAGTTGAGGTCGTTTTGATCAGTTAAAGAAGTACTCAGAGTGGGTTCTGAATGACTGTATAATCTTAGTTCAACTTCGTTTTCTTCCCTTATTCTCCTAGTTCAACCTCGCTTTCTTCCCTTATTCTCCTAGTTCAACCTCGTTTTCTTCCCTTATTCTTCTAGTTCAACCTCGTTTTCTTCCCTTATTCTCCTAGTTCAACCTCGCTTTCTTCCCTTATTCTCCTAGTTCAACCTCGCTTTCTTTCCTTATTCTCCTAGTTCAACCTCGTTTTCTTCCCTTATTCTTCTAGTTCAACCTCGTTTTCTTCCCTTATTCTCCTAGTTCAACCTCGCTTTCTTCCCTTATTCTCCTAGTTTAACCTCGTTTTCTTCCCTTATTCTTCTAGTTCAACCTCGTTTTCTTCCCTCATTCTCCTAGTTCAATTTCGTTTTATTCCCTTATTCTCCTAGTTCAACCTCGTTTTCTTCCCTTATTCTCCTAGTTCAACCTCGTTTTCTTCCCTTGTTCTCCTAGTTCAACCTCGTTTTCTTCCCTTATTCTCCTAGTTCAACCTCGTTTTCTTCCCTTATTCTCCTAGTTCAACCTCGCTTTCTTCCCTTATTCTCCTAGTTCAACCTCGTTTTCTTCCCTTATTCTCCTAGTTCAACCTCGTTTTCTTCCCTTATTATTCTAGTTCAACCTCGTTTTCTTCCCGCATTCTCCTAGTTCAATTTCGTTTTATTCCCTTATTCTCCTAGTTCAACCTCGCTTTCTTCCCTTATTCTCCTAGTTCAACCTCGTTTTCTTCCCTTATTCTCCTAGTTCAACCTCGTTTTCTTCCCTTATTCTTCTAGTTCAACCTCGCTTTCTTCCCTTATTCTCCTAGTTCAACCTCGTTTTCTTCCCTTATTCTCCTAGTTCAACCTCGTTTTCTTCCCTTATTCTTCTAGTTCAACCTCGTTTTCTTTCCTTAATCTCCTAGTTCAACCTCGTTTTCTACCCTTATTCTCCTAGTTCTACCTCGTTTTATTCCCTTATTCTCCTAGTTCAACCTCGTTTTATTCCCTTATTCTCCTAGTTCAACCTCGTTTTCGGAAATGAGCTACCCGGTGTTCTATTTTAGAAAATTTCTTTTAATTTTTCGAAATTTTTTGAGGTTTACAATCGACATGCTCGAACCTTAGTAGAGAAAATATGGATCAAGGCTGGAGACAAGTACGCCGATGTTTTTCATACGGTACTTTTTAATTTGCCTTATGTTCTTTCCGGTGATTCAGGCTTCTTTTTTTATAGAAAAAACTGGGCTTTCCGTGATCAATAATCAGCTACTAAAATAGCCACTTCCCTGTTAGTAGGGTAATTTGTCGAAGGAATAGGCCCGTTAGCCTGATATTCAGGGTTTTTCATTCGTATGTTTAACTTCAGAAAATGAAGAATAAAAGAGTTTTCATATAATGAAAACTAAATAAAACTACTTCTTGTTGAATTGCAGAGTTATTGATGGCCTCTTTCATGATATACCTCACCCGTGATCTGTTTTTAAACACCTCGTCACTGATTTTTGTGCTTGATTAAATACAAAAGTTAAACAATCAACCATGCAAGTCAAACTTAAATGTTTTTTTTAAACGTTGAAATCAATAGTTCTTCTTCCTATAATCTTAACCAGGCGTCACTGCATTTGTACTCTGTACCATAGAAATTGAAGATTTATCATCAATATTCAATTTCTCTTCTTTCTTAATCGTAAATTCTGGAGTTACGCTCCTTTCAAGACGCAATCGCTTAATGAGCATGCCTGACTAAAGAGAACAAGGCGTATGAGCCTTTTATATAACACTATCGCATGGAATAGCAATGTGTCTCCGCGATGTAATGGTAACGCGCACTCCCGGTATGAGACGAGATGGCTGGGTTAGATCCCGCCCGGTGGACTAACTTTTTACTGTGCGATGGTTCAATCAATTGTGATCTTAACCAGGGGTCAATGCCTTCGAACTGTGTAACATAGAAATTGAAGAGTCTTCTTCTTAGTCGAGTCTACCGTTTATTCTTTAGTCTCAAATTATTTTCTTAACTCTACAATTTCGGATGGTGCCAACGGAATTGCTTAAGGTGACACTGTGCACGCTCGATGTCATCTGCGAGGCTGCTCTGGGCGTATGTATTCATGCCCAAAGTAAGCCTTCTCCGTATCTGGACGCAGTTATGAAGTTAGTATCTAAACTGAGAACTTCTCAAGTTACTCTATATGATGTAACACTTCAGGACATTGATGTCAGAAATGGGGGAGGGTGTTCGATTCCGCTCGGTGGGCTAGCTTTATCCTTTGTGATAGATCAACCAACTGTCATCTTTACCAAGCGTCTTTACCTTCAAACCTAGCATTGAGATAATTGAGACATTTATCTCTATAGAGTGATTCGATTTGGCAAAAGGGTCTTGAAGTATTTTACGTGTTTCTCACTATTACAGTATACATCTTCAGCTTAAATTAGGAAGAAAAAGGATTATGTCGGATCTAGCATGAAGCATGAAAAAATTAGTTTTTTATCTCCATAGAGAACCGGTATTCCTATGACTTAACCTTCAAACCATACGAGAACGTTCATTATAATGGATAAAATCCTAAGATCAAAAGTTAATATTCTCTCTACCATCATCTTACTGTCTTTATCATGGATTGTGGAGTTACATTCCTTTCATGACGCAATTGCTTCATGAACATTCGTGACTAGAAAGAACTTCCATCGTGCCTTAGACAAAGCAAGAAATCGCATAGGACAATGTGTGCTCGGTTGGTGTATTGGTTAACGCTCTACAAGCCCTGGTTAGGCAGCGGATGTTCGGTCCCAGCCGAGTTTTTTTTTTGCCCGTGCGATGGAATTTATTCATTATAGTCTCAGCGCATCGTTGCTTGAAAGGACGGATGGGATTCTTGACGATTGTTTGACAAGGAAGATTTAAGAATTCCAACTAAATACTAAGAGCGTTTTGAGGATCAAGAAACTTCTCTTCGATCGCATGCTGAATCCTCTCTTGTATCCCTCACTCACATTCAAGATTTTCGGCCGAGGCAAAGAGCACGATGAATGCGTCAAGATTTTACACGACTTCACGGGGAAAGTGAGGCTTCATTTTGCATTGTGAACTTTTTCAGTGTACATGTTTGTTCGCTGAAATAGATGAATTTGTATGGAGTATATATATATATATATATATATATATATATCTAGTACCTAATGCTTATGTTATATGTGATATACGTTCAGATTTAAGTGAATAGATGTTTATATAAAAATAATTGTAACTCGTTAAAACACTCACCGAAATATATATATATATATCTATTACCATGTACTTGGAATATAAATGATGTTTTTTGTCTGATACATGATGTTTTTTTGTATCACGCTTTTTTCAGAGGATAGTTTGTGTTCAAATTCTGATAGACGATACATATACACTTTTCACATCTATTAGACACGACCTGTGAAAATTGTAACATAATGTATAACATAATGTATAACCTAATGTATAAAACATTGTATGATTCTCAGGCCATCAGGGCTCGGAAGAAAGTCGCAGATGATGCAGGAGGGGTGGAAGCGCTCCTAAAGAACGAATCAGCAGAAGGAAAAGTCAATAAACATTTAATTTTAATTTAAAAAATTTATAAATTTTCCTCAAAGCAAAAGCTGAAGGATGATTGTTGTTGAGAATTATTAAAGTTAATTTTTTAAACTTCCACAGCTCGATTAAATTTTAAAGGAGTTCCTTGATGAAAGATTAATCATCTGAAAAGAAACTTCATGGATTCACTTCTCCTGCTATTCAAATAGTTTTTTTGTGGGTTGAAGAAATGGATCACGGATCTACATTATTCATTTAAAAAAGTTTAAATGATTGAACTTTGCAGCGCAAGATGGCATTTCTGGATCTGATGTTGGATATGCATGCCAAGGGAGAGCTGCCCATGTCGGGAATTCAAGAAGAAGTGGATACGTTCGTTTTCGAGGTTCAGACGAGTTATAAGAATCAAGCTATGGCACGTACAAAAACTAGTTCACTGAGTGGGGTCGAACCAAGCCGTTTTTCTTACCAGGAGTGTCCGCGTTACCCCAACAAAAGTGCAAGTTGGTAGGCCGTGCGATAGGTTCATTTTAAGAAAAAATTTCAGAGAACGAGAGAGAGAGAGTCAGTCGATAACACTCTTTCAAGAGAGCATTTGCATTCTCACGCTCACGCCCAGAGGGAAAATTCTGGTTGGGAAGAGTCTTCCGCTTTTTAGAATAGAGCTAAACAATCTACCCCGTTCTTAGAACAGTCTCTGAAGAAAAAAATCCCACGTAAGCAAGATAGAGGCAATAAAAAATTACGAGAAAAACACTCTAACTAATTGCGGTTTCAAGGGTCATGACACAACAGCGACCTCTATGAACTGGTTCTTGCATTTGATGGGTGCGAATCCAGAGAAACAAGCAAAAGTGCACCGCGAGCTGGACGAGGTTCATATTCCATCTTTTAGTCATTCCGTATATATTCATTCAGTCATTCATACATACAATGAACGCAAAAACTGAGTTTATTCTGAACTATTCGGAACGGAAAATCTCTCGATCTTTTCACTTATTACTTCTTGACCTCTCCAAGTTCCCGTGCTGCACTTTGGATGTCATGGGAATACTCGAACGATTCCGCATTTGCTTCTTTGAAAGGTTCATATCGTATGAGAACGTAAATGTCGGTCACGTTTCTAGACCTATTAATTTCTTCTCATAAGCTTGTTCAATCCAATTTTTTCCTCTGTCAATAATTTCCACTGTTAAAAATTCGCTGAAACTTAAGGTTCTCGGCGATTCGGACAGCGATGTCTCCTATGAAGACTTGAGCAAGTTGAAGTACCTCGAAGCTGCCTTTAAAGAGACTATTCGGCTATATCCCTCTGTTCCTCTGATAGCACGGCAGTGCATGGAAGACTTGAAACTCAGTGCGCTGATGAAGCACTTTTTTGAAAATCAAAAACTAACACTTTGAATCCTTTAGCTGTTTTTTTCACTGCATTAAAAAAGTTTTCCTATTTTTTGTTGGATATCTTTCTAAAATTTGAGAAACCTTATGATCAACTTGAATTTCTTCTCGCTTTTGGCTGCGTGCAACGTTGCGTGAATTAGCTTTACGCGTTAATTCATGTACATATCGATTTGACAGGTTCAAAGGTAGGGGGTATTTCAAAGCTTGTCCTAGGCAGAGTATCTAGTACTAGGGTATCACCAAATTTACATTCGGTAATCTGCCCTCCCAAGAAAATGCCTCATATCAACAGAAAAAAGCCCTATTACTAAGGAAAATCGAAAGAGAACGATTTTAGCTGCGATAAGGTTGTTTCAGATTTCTTTCGTTTTACTAGTTTTTCGATTTTTCAAAAAGAATCTCAGTTATTGACTTACCAAAGAAAAAAACCACAAATTTTCAGAGAATCACATTCTGCCTGCGGGTACGGCAGTGATTATCCTGCCAGCACTCGTTCACAAAGATGAGAAATACTGGGAGGATCCCGAGGTGGAACACGGGCAAACTGCGAAAAAAAACTCTAACTTGTCCTGTGAAGGGTCTTGAACAAGCAAATCGTGATAGTCTTGTTCTTTGGTGAAACAGTCTGGGCAGGGCATAATATTACATAGTGTGTTCGACTATTGTGCGAAGATTTCCGAGTTAAACTCCCATCCCGGAGTTCTACTCACACCAAGGGGTTAAGAGATGTTGTTAGTGCTCTGGCACGAATCAGACTCTCATCACTGCTGCTACACATTCTAGCAGTGACTCAGCGCGCGGCCACTCATTCTACCAGGAAAGGTCTCTCCCGCATCTCAGGGGAGCGGGTACCCTGCCGCGAACAAGTGCGAGAAAGATTATGTCTTTTACAAAGCCTTGTCCCTCCTCTTTCTGCCCTCCACTTCTCGCTTGCTTCCCATTATTTTAATTTTTAGATTCAAATTATTGCAATTTTTCCATTTTCCGTGAATTACAGTTTACCTCGGAAACATTCAGAGTCGAATTGAGTTGAATTTTTAATGAGCGTTCAAGGATGAAACGTTGTCCATGACTCCACGGCCCAGAGAGTCCTGGATACCGGAGTGTGTGAGCTGAAGAAATTTTTTCGAAATTGAGGCGTGTTAGGTGTTTGCAGGCTCAGCAACTGATTGTCTGACGGGGAGGGGGGTAGGAGGTATGAAAAGGCAACCCATCTTTTTTCTTAGAGGAAATCTAGAATAAATGAGCGAAAAATTCCCGATTTAAAGTTGTTCGCTCATTTCATTTATGAACCTAACTATGGCGCTCATTGTTCGAGGCCAGTCTAAGTATGACATCATGAGAAATTATTGGAGAGCACTTTGAAAGAGCAGTTTGAAAGACCTGAGCATGGTTATCACAAATTAATTTAGTTTGAAAGTTTTTTGAACTTGAACTTTGAACTTTTTATTACGCGAAATGAATTGCGTTTTCAGCTGGCGCGTTCAGCGCGTTCACGGGAAAAGAATCACGAAAAAATTGGTTCCGCTGGCGAGAGAAGAGAATTTACCGTAGACCCCATGGTAAAACCGGGAAGTCGGAAAAAGAAAAAAAAACTAGTTTTTGTAGGCTTTCATCCCGGAGCGTTTCCTAGATGACTCAATCGCTCGCCACCCTTATTCCTACATCCCTTTCTCGGCTGGCTCTCGGAACTGCATCGGTTCAGTTACTTACGTTTTGGTGTGTATCCACTGTTCCTCTCCCTTAGAATATCAATTTTTGCTGAGTAGCGGGCTGGTAACGCGTAAGCTACGGATAAGGATGAGACGACTGGGTTCGATCCCGCTTCATGTGGGAGCTTTTTGCGAAGCACCCGCTAGAGTTTTTTTTATATTCCCCCTAAACTATAATTTTTTCTAATCCAAAATTCGGTGAATTCCCAAGAATTTTTTGAGTTTTTATTTCTACTTTTATCTTCTCATGAACAATGGTGAGGAATCCTCACTGAGGATCGAAAAACCTTTCTTGTGGCAGAAAAGATGTCTTGTGTAAGTAATAATAAAAGATCTTGATGAGTCGTGAGATGAAAATTGCTGGAATGTTCTACGTGCTGTGATTCTCGGAAATGACCAATTTGGAAATGATGTGTTGGCTGGGTCCGTTTTAGCTTGGTGATGTATGGGCGTTCAGTTTCTTGAGTTCACAAATAAATTAAGCGTGTATACCGTGGAAAGAAAGTTATTTCACAATTAGGGCCTATTTTCAGGACAACGCTTTGCTATCATGGAGGAAAAATGCATCCTTGCCCATCTCATGCGGAAATTCACTGTCAGAATTTTGTTTTAATAGAGCTGATGAAGTTAGTCCGGGCGTGGTATAACGCTAGTGTGTTTGACTATTGTGTGGGAAGTCCCAAGTTTGACTCCCACTCCAGACAAATCCACGCAAACCAAGGGGGTTAAGAAATGTTAGTGCTATGCACGAATCTGACTAGCAGTGAATCACTGGTTCTACCAGATAGGTCTGCTCCGCATCTCATGGGAGCGCGTTCATTGCCATGACGCGGTAATAAGCGCGAGGAAGATTATTAGAGGGGATGTGAAAACTGTGATTTGATTTAGTCGATAGATTTTATAGCGTTTCACAGTCGATTTCAGTCTTGAAATAAGTTTTTTTGGGGTTTCATCTACCGTTATAGTCATTTGACGAATTCGGCCAGGTTTTGAGAGCGTCATTACGTATTCAAACAACTATTTATTCGTACATCACATACCTATAGTGTAGCTCTGACGTACGTTAGGTTCAACATTTGTACACACTGTCAAGAAAAAACCAGTTAAGAGTGACCAGCCCGGCATTTTGACGTAAGAAAACTATGTATAAGAAGGGATTCAGATAATCAAATGAAAAAAATTAGTTAAAAGTCAATCAGTCTTCTGAGAACATTTTCGTCAAAATGGAAATATGAAGTAATCACTATGTATATTGAATATACAGGGTGCGGTAAAAGTCGAGGTGGACAGTATTTTTTCCGATAAAAAACTTAACGGATTGAGCAAATCAAACACAATTTTCATCAAAGTTTATTCAAATAGTTTGGGATATAACTGCTTTTTCAAATTTCAAACAGCCCTCCTTTCTCCTTGACACAGGCGCGGAGTCGCTTGTGGAAGGCACCCACCGTGGTGGACAGGTAAGCGACGTCAAGATCATCCCACGCCTTCTGTAAGGCGCGCTTCAAACTTTCCAATTTCTTGTGTGGGGAAGCACAGGCCTTGCTCTCAAGGACCGACCACACAGAGAAGTCCAAAGGATTCAAATCAGGTGAGTACGGAGGCCATTCGGCGGATGTGATCATGGAGGGGAAATTGCTCTTGCACCAGTCTTGCACCACTTCAGCCTTGTGGGCGGGCGCAGAGTCCTGCTGGAACGTCCATTTGCGTCCCGCGAAGTGAGCCTGGTTTCAGGGAAGTACTTCCTTCATGAGAGTGTCGTTCAGGTAGTTATTGGCATTCACTTTGACTCCCTGCTCGACGAAAACGAGTGGAGTCTTGCCAGTCGCGCAAATCCCGGCCCAGACCATGACAGAAGCAGGATGGCCCTTTCTCGAGACGTAACGGCCACTCTTATTGGCATCTTTGACCGAATTCGACCAAATCCTATCGTTCTGGTGGTTGAAGGACTGCTCAATATTGAACAACTTCTCATCGGTGAAGAGAATATCCAAACAGTCCACCGGCTTGAACCGCTTTGACAGTTCACGGCATCTCCGAAGACGGGTCGCCTTCATCTGGTCCGTCAATGCGTGAGTCTTCTGCAGCTTGATGGGGCGAAGTCCCATGCGAGATTTGACGATCCTACGAACAGATCTATCCGAGATATTCAGCTCCTTTGCGACTTTTCTGAGACTCCGCTTGGGGTTATAACGAACCTTGTCTCGGATGCTTCTCACGTTGAAGGAATTGGTCGCGGTCACTGGTCTGCCGCTCCTGGGACGGTCATTCGTCGTACCAGTCTCTCGAAAGCGACGTATTGTGTTTTCAATTGTCCTACGGGAGAATCCAGCGGTTCTGGCGATGTGCTTTTGAGTGTGACCGGACTGGCTCAAGCGCAGAATGTAGCCTCGGTCCATATCAGAGAGCATTACCGGAAAACGAAAATAGTTATGATTCTGATTTTCTCAGGTTATGTTAGCAACATCATCAATAAAATACACATGAAAAATCACACGACCGCTACACCAAACAAAAAAGATGCAAAGTGACAAAGTTGTCCACCTCGACTTTTGCCGCACCCTGTATAACAAAAACACAAACCTAAGTACATAGAAAATATGTAGCCTTGATTTATTTTCCACTCACTACAAATAGCTTGGTCTTCGAGCAAAGTTTCGAATATCAGGGAGAAATTACAACAAAAAAAAACTCGTTTACAGGTTAAGGCCAAGTTGCCCACACACGAAATGCGCATCACTTCCGAGCTAATCATCCGTCCCATGTACGGCAATGCAATCATGCTTCAAAAGCGCACTTTCGGTGATTACTCCCAAGGAATGTGAACTGGCGCACTTTCGGTGATTACTCCCAAGGAATGTGAACTGGCGCACTTTCGGTGATTACTCCCAAGGAATGTAAGCGCACTTTCGGAGATTACTCCCAAGGGCGCACTTTCGGTGATTACTCCCAAGGAATGTGAACTGGAACTTTGAGCTATGACTCATTGTGAATGTAGAGCGAATTCACTGATTCATTTTGTTCATCCTAAGTCCACGTGACGCATCAGTTTTTCCTCGCCTTGGATTCATTCTTTCCTTGAACGAATTCAGACCCTTAAATGTTTTTATCCTGTTTTTTTGGTGACATCATACTATTCTTGAATGAACTCATTCTTTTTTTCTTTTTTTGCTAAAAAATATTTCTTGTACTACATAAACATATTTTGGCATTTCGTTTCCGCTTCAGAAATGACGTTTTGATGATTATGATCAAACATTTACATGTGTACTATGTATATGTTTAGTTAAGAATTTCATTTTTCTTTAGCTTTGGGAACAAGTGTGTCTTTTTTAACTTCTATAGAAAACAAAACTTGAGTCCTTTCTTCATCAACTTGAGTCCTCGAATAGCGGTTTATGTTTTCATTTGATCTGAAGAATCCGGTTTTTCCAGTTATGCGTTCATCAAATGAGCCCGATCAAGTCATGAGCTGCTCATACCTACTATACTCCTAACTAATGCTTTTTCACACTTTCAACAGAGGTTGACAATCATATTTGAAGTAAGTTGAATAGTTTTATCTTTTGCATGGAGGGAAGGATCGTACCTATACTGAAACTGTGTTAGTTTAGCTTTGATTTCTCATCAGTTCGATATTTTCGGGATAGTGGGAATAAGCGATTCTAGAGTTTCTAAACCTTCATTGCAGGCAAACTTTCAAATTGTTAATACATATCTCCTAGAACAATCTTCTTGAGCCTTTGACCTAGCACTTCCACTTTGATTGGCAGTGTTTTCCGGGTTGTATAGTTATAACGTGCTCTTTTTCGGAAATCGAGAGGCAGCTGGGTTCGATCCAAATCGTGTTTTTGGCAAACAAGAAGCGATTGGGTTCGATTCTAGACTTTAAGTTTTCGAATTTCTCAGTTACACGGTGTGTTTGAATAATCAATGAACATTCGTTTTTTTTATAAACGTTTTTAAAGGTCTCAGTTGATTGTCTTTATTAAGCTGTTGTCTTTTCTTGTTTTTCCTATACAAAACCGGTAGCAGCTTTTCATCTTCAATCAAAACGGCAACAAAACAATTACCGTAACTTCATAAACGTTTTGTAAATCAAAAAGACAACTTTATCAACTGTTAGCATAATACTCACTCTTATTTTTTTTGCTTTTTGCGATAAAACTTGAAACTAATTAGAAAGTGGATCCTCAAATGTCGAAATTTTTTCCCGTTCTGCCTGAATAAATTTCATTAGATGTTTGAGTGGTAACATAACAAGTTATACCTTCCATTGTTGATGAATAAATTAGAAAGGAAAAAAATTTACATTGGCTGCTTGTGGTCTTAAAAAAATCATTAGGCACCAAAAAAAGTTTATTCAAAAAAGTTCTCACTTACTTACATATATACTCAGTAGCGAATATTATTACTAAAAAACAAAAAAAACAGTGTGTACAAGAATCCCAATAGGTTAAAGAATGTAAAAAAAAAACATAACTACCCGTAATGTTATAGCGATAGAAGAACAGAGATTCAACGGGAGTGATTGTTGATGAAATACCAATAGGCAATAACAGAAGAAAACACACAAAAATAAGACCCAAATTTATCCGAATTTGGCATGTGTGGAGTTTTTTTAATTTATCTTCGAATCTAAAGGATTCACTCAAAACAAAGAATTTAAAAATAATGGGACGGCTTTTACACTCGCTCGCACAGCGAAAGTTGCCAAAGTTGATCCCTATCTCCGAAAAAAAAAAACGGTTACGCTACGTTCTACTTCAGCCCCCCCCCAGCACTTATAGCCCCCTAGCCTCCATCCCCAATGACACTATAGCCCCCACACAACTGAATTTTTGTGGGGATGGGGCGAAAGTAAAATATATATAAGACGATGCTGGGAATAATTTTCTCCAAAATGCTCAAAATGTTGTTCCTCAGCCAAAAACTTTATTTTGCCAAGATTTCGAGTATGCGAACTTGGGAGAAGGAAATTCCGATATTAGTCTTTTTTTAGCTGCCAAAATAGAGACGAAGAATCGGCCACTATTTCGCAGTGCCAAATGTTGAATGACTCTGTTGCCAAGTTTTGTTCCTGCCAAATCACGGTCAATTTTGTTTTTCCTTTGTGACATGTTTTGGCACTGCCAAACTCGGCTCTTTTTTGAGCACTTTTTGCCCGTTGAACACAGATCTGCAACGACCACATATTAACCACTTCTAGCGACGTACCCCAACCGAGTTTAGTAAACTCGGTTGGGGTACGTCGCTAGAAATGGTTGGTCTGTGGGTGTTGTAGCTGCTGGTATTGCATCTCAGCCTTTTGGATGAGGTCAAAGTCTAGTATTGGCACTCCCCAAAGAGTTACTGAGAGCGATCCTCCATCATCCCAGAAATGAGGCTATGGGGTTGCAGGGGCTACAAAAAAGCCCGATTGTGGCAGTGACAAAACAAGGACAAGAAAACCCGATTATGGCAGTGACAAAACAAGGACAAAAAAAAGCCCGATTATGGCAGTGACAAAACAAGGACAAACAAAAACTCGATTTTGGCAGTGACAAAACAAGGACAAACAAAAAACGGATTCTGGCAGTGACAAAACGAGTACAAAGTAGAAAGCTTGTTTTTTAACGATTTTTCATGGCAGGCCCGTCAAAACGCATGTTATTTGCTGCCATTTATCATGGCGCTTTTTTCCGTTTCTTGCCATGGAAAAGCTTGGTTTTTCAAGGGAAATCTGCCCGAGGAACAACATTTTGAGCATTTTGGCGAACATTATTCCCAGCATCGTCTTATATATTTGAGAAGTGGGGGGAAGGAAAGTACAATGTCAAGGTTTTACAATAGCCCCCCCCCCACAGAAAATGGGTGGCTAAAGTCCACTCCCGGCAATCTTTTACATCAGCCTCTCACCGATAACAATTTCTGAAAAAAAAAGTTTGTAATACAAAAGCCCTCCGCAGAAATTTATTTGAACCCCCACACACACAATTTACAAAAGCCCGGCGGAGTTTTACTTTAACAACCCAATCTCTAAAAACCAATCAATTTTAATATTTTTGCCTAAGACTAAGCAATCATTCTATAGAATAATCAGCATTCGTAAAAAATTAAAATTCTTAAAAGTACAAAAGTTTTTAAAAAATCAACTAGAAATTTTTTATCCATTTATTGTATGGAATTACGAGTATTCACTCATAAAAAGTTTGAATAGTCGGTTTTAAAATTTGTATTCCTAATTTTTCACACTTTGCAGCCTTTTCAAGAAATTTCTAGTAGTTCTCACTAAACGGAAGACGTTTTAAATCTTCTTTAAGTTCTCACTGAAACGAAGACGTTTTAAATTTGAGAATTTTTCAGAACATCCTTATCGAACTGGAAATCCTTAGATTATATTTTTTGACCAAATTCGCTTTCAATTTTTTTAAATCTGAGTAAGAGAGAAAATGTCAGAATTTCTTGATGGATGGCTGATTAAACACTCTAAAACAAGATTATGAAACAACGGAGAAAAAACAATGTATTTACCACTTTCGCTTTAAAAAATAACATTTCCGGGAAAATGAAAATTTTTATCACAGTTTGTCTAGGATTGTACAGAGTGAAAATGGAAATGTTTACTGAACATGTGACTTGGAAATTTCTATGATGTGAATCACAGATAATTTCGAAGGAAATGAGTACTCTTAACAGGAAAAAGTAAATTACCACACGTAAATTAAGTAAACTACTTCATGATTTGCCTCACGATAAATTACCTCACGATAAAAAAGAAAATTATTTCCCGATTTTACACAACTCGTTTTTTAGCACAACCTCACGATTCTAGCACAACTCGTTTTTAGCACAACCTCACGATTTTAGCACGACCCGTTTTTTTCCAGTCACCTTACTTCGACGCCTGGAAGCTTTTGATAGATATTCGATGAGGCAGTACATTATTCATAGAAGACGTGGTAGACTCGCTCAGAGATTTTTCACTCGGCAGTACCTGAAAAAAAGGTACATAGAAATACCATGAATACTCTATGAAGATACGACGTAAGAACAGAGAAATAGTAATCAAATGAAATAAAACTAACATGCGGCAAAACCTAGTTCGCGCGGCGAAATCGAACCCAGTCATCTCTCTCATTACCTATTACGTACCCACCAAAATTCTATTTTTTTTTCTTCGTTTTTAGTCGTTACTTTCTTTGTGGACGTAATCGAGTTTTTAGAGAGAAGACAGAAGTAAGGAGCAGAGGAGAGGGGAGTTGGTCGGAATATCTTCTTTGTAGTCATTCCTGGATGTCAAGAGACAAATTCATGAGATTTATTGAGTTTCTCTCTCAGGTATTGTAGTGAATATTGGGAGAAGGGTTGAAGTCTAGAGACACAAGGGAAGAAGAGACCATGTCGCAGCGAGTGAAGGGGGAGAGTGTGATCTTCTATTCTCAATGATTAAGCCTTCTTTGTCCCGGTTTATCGTTGAAGTTACAAACCCCAATTGG
>OZ057406.1:34223004-34288130 GCA_964056735.1 Allodiplogaster pararmata | reverse complement strand
AGAGAGAGAGAGAGAGAGAGAGAGAGAGAGAGAGAGAGTCGAAGCTCAAGATTATCCTTTTTCTCACCCTAAATCTTCCAAATCAAAAATTAAATATTTATGCTGTTTCCAATTTCAGTGGATATATCTCGGGTTGGTTTCTATGATTTTCTACTCAACGCAACTTATGGAGCGTTAGAATTCAACTTTTCACTTTGCAAACTAATCTCTGCAAAGTGATCCTGTTTAACCGTTGAACGGATGCGGCCGGGATGCGGCCTAGAGCGTTTAACGGGATCACTTGCCAAGTGAAAAGTTGAATTCTAACGCTCCATTAGTCAACATGTCCTCGAAACCTTTTCAAAACACCTCACGGCTCTGAAAAGCCGAATAAGTTATGGATTTCGCCGTTTGTTGTTGAGTGATGAACAAAAAAATTCTAGTATGTGCAGATGAACTAACCTAGATTAACCGAGAGGAGAGCAAAAAGAGCGGCGATGATGGAAATCATGTCTGGTATGAAGATCAGGAAGGATATTCCCATACAGATTACTTCTGACATCAGCGTCTGCCAAATGACGGGTTCCAGAGATACGGACTAGAACAAGAGTTATTCGTGCTTTGAACAACATATTTTCATAACATTTAGTCCAAATGTGTGTTTTTTCATCGAACTAATGAGTTATCATTAATCGAGCTTTCGAAAGATTCTAAAACTTATAGAAAGTCTGTGATAGGTTGTCATTTGTTGAGAGCGTGTCAATGAAACAAAAAAAAATGTTGACCAAGATTGGGTATATTCTATAACCTTCACCGATCCTAAATACCTCTTGCGGGAGCTTTTTCAAGCCTCTTTTTTGAGCTAGCTTTTTTTCCAAAATTGTTAATAGATTTGTTAGATAAAAACTTACAAAGTTGTATACTATACGTTCTCCTGCGAAAGTTTGTAAACTACACTTCACAGTAGAACTTCGATCAAAATGTTTAATAAACTTTTCATTTTTTTAGAACTTCACCAATAACATTTACAAGAGCATCGATAAACTTTTATTATTCAAAAAAAAATTGAAATTGAAGCTTGTTTAAATCGGCTGACGTAAAAATACGTACAGTACCATGCGAAATTCTATTAGAAAATTTCTTTTTCATTGTAATTTTTTTGAAAAAATGTTTTTTTTAAAATTATTTTCTATCCAATGGTTTTAAATTTTAACCTATTATTTTACAAATTATCACTAAAGAATTGAGACAAATTCACGGGAATAGGATTATTAATAATTCAAATACCATTTTATAATCTCTCATCATCCGTTTTATGTATTTGAACATGATTGTGTTTTCGTTTTACTGTTAATTTAACTGTATTATTTATGTAAAATGGATAAACTAGTTCAAATGCAGCCAGAAAACCATTGTATAACAAACTACCCATATTTGACATTAAACTTGGAATATATATATATATTTTATCTACATTTCGAAAAATGCAATTGTAGGGTAGTTTGGGAGCTAGGGAGCCTTGGGTGCCCAACGGTTTCCAGAGTTCAAGATCGATGAGAGAACATGCGGGTGACGAATCCGCGTGTTTGAGTTTTTTGATAGCGGTGGACCAGGCCGTGATTGGATCGGGAGGAGTACAGAAGGATAGCTTTGGCGAGTGATTTGAGAGCGGCTACCTTGAGCGGTACTTGGTTTGACTGAGTGGATGAGCTGCTCCTCACCGACCAAGTCCCCCGGTTCCCATCGGCTGCCCTTGGCAAAGAATTAATAATTGATGGTTTGGACTTTTTGGGTAGGATGAACAAGGGTATCTTCGATGATGATTGGAAATATATGTCTCCGTGAAGAACTTCGAGATCTCGACTTTGGATAAACTTATGATGAACAGAAGCGAGATTTCGTTTCAAGAGTGAAAACTATTGCTGTTGCGTCGTCTGTTGTTCAAAAATCGCAAAAGGCTGTAATCAGTCAACTTTGTTCGTAATGGCAAGGTTTTTCATCACATCATCAACCTCTTCTCCGAATAAACCTCTTCTCCGAATATTTCAACAGCTTACAACCCCCTCCGATAAGCGGCCCTCTTCCTCTAATTTCTTCTCTACACCCTATCAGTTATATAATCCATACATTACAGCCTTCGATATTCAAAGTATTTTGAAAAAGATTCCTCAAAAACAAAATTCTTCACCAGACCAAATACCGAATATATTCATCAAACACTGTGTGGATTCTTTGGCAATACCACTTTCCATAATCATGAGCAATTCCATTACTCAAGGACACTTTCCGTCTTCATGGAAACAGGGATTAATCATCCCAATTCACAAAAAAAGGGTCCCATTCTCAAGTTTCTAACTATAGGCCCATCACAATGGTTTGCTCGATGTCAAAAGTTTTTCAAAAGCTCATTTTCAACCTCATTTATGATCATCTCGAATCCAACCAAATCCTCATCAGCAACCAGCACGGTTTTCGCCGTAGCCGTTCCACTATCACATCCCTAGTTCACTCCTATTCCCAGTACCTTTTTCTGAATAGCAAGAAGCTCAAGTTCGACATTTGTCTGATTGATTTTTCAAGAGCCTTCGATACAGTAAACCACAGGTTCCTGATACACAAATTAGAAAAAAATAGGTATCAATTCAGGCCTACTCCGCCTGGTAGAATCATTTCTCGCTAGCCGTTATTCTATAACTTCAGTCAATCACGTTTTATCCGATCCCAAAGTTTATAATAGCGGAGTTCCGCAAGGAAGCTGCCTAGGTCCCCTATTCTTCTCTATTTTTATAAACGACATCATACATAGAATGTATTGACCCCGAAGTCCACTGCTTTCTCTATGCAGATGACATCAAACTATTTTCAAATAGCAGTCAAAGTCTACAACGAGCCCTAGATGGTATTTCCAGTTATGTACATTCCTGGGGGCTTATAATTTCCATTCCGAAATGCTTCATAGTTCATTGTGGCAACAATTACCCTAGCAGCATCTACCACATTGATGGTAAAATCGTTCCCACCTCTTCAACTATCAAGGATCTTGGAATATATTTTGATGCAACACTCAAATTCTCCACCCACATAGAGCAAGTCATAACCAAATCCACCAGATGTATAAACATGATCCTGCGAGCATTCAAAACCAAGTCCATAACCGTTCTTCTCCGCGTGTTCAAAACATACATTCTCCCTTTACTAGATTACGGTAGTGAAATCTGGTCGCCACAGTCCGTAGGTCACATAAACGCGATAGAAAACGTCCAGCGTGCCTTCACACGCAGAATTCTTTATAGAGCTGGGCATCCCAAGATAGACTACCCATCTAGGCTCAATCTGCTCTCTCTGACGACTCTCGAATACAGAAGAAATATTAACGACCTTGCATTCATACACAAATGCATACACCAACACCTTAGAATAGACTATTCCAAACTTTTTCAAGTATGTCCCCTTCCATACAGCAACAGACACGCCCATCCATACCGAATTGCTCTACCATTCAGAATTCCGGATACCAAAAGTAGTTGTGCATCCAGGGTTATTGACATATGGAACAGCCTACCCCGTCAGATAGTGACAATCAATTCCCCTGTTGTTTTCAAAAAACAACTACATAAGCTGCGAGAAGAAGTCATAGTGCCCTTTTCTAAAATACGTTACTGAAAGAGCTCCAAATGAACTTTCTTATTCACTGCGCTTATCTCAATGTTCTTTTTAATATTTTTTTTCTTTTCTGTCCCTTCATTTTAGATGTTTTTTGTTTTGTCTCCATAATTTGTCTCTATAATTTCCCTTTCTATAATTCGTTTTGAAATGTTTTTTTTCGAATATAGCTGAACTCACATCCGTGACAGCGATCCAAGTTCATCAATGCATGTACGTATGTGTTATTCTATCATGTTAATTGGAATAGATGATTGAATGGAATTGAAGTATATTCATAGTGCCCTTTTCTAAAATACGTTACTTAAAGAGCTCCAAATGAATTTTCTTATTCACTGCGCTTATCTCAACGTTCTATTTAATATGTTTTTACTATTCTGTCCCTTTATTTTAGATGATTTTTTTTTGTTTTGTCTCCATAATTTGTCTCTATAAGTTCCCTTTCTAGAATTCGTTTTGAAATGTTTTTCGAATATAGCTGAACTCACATCCGTGACAGCAATCCAAGTTCATCAATGCATGTACGTATGTGCTATTCTATCATGTGAATTGGAATAAATGATTGATTGATTGATTGATTATTATTTTTAAGCAGTTCTACGAACATTTTGAAAGAAGTTATGTCAAGCATTTCTGGTACACGAGAAAACCAACGGGCTACTCTCAGACTAAATGAATTGTACCTAGCACTGTTCTTCGTTACTTCTATTGAAACTCCATGAGAATTAGTTCGCGTTTTTTTGGTTCTTTGGAAAAAATTTTGTTTCTTAATGATGGTTTTGTCATTGATTATTTTCCATGCCATGGTCAAATCCATATATACTCGTCTCTCTTCTAAAGACATGAGACCTAGCTTAGAGAGTCTACTTTTATAAGATGTATTTCCACGAGGATAGCTACAGTTAGGAAAGCAGCGAGCGAATACGATTCTCGTGAAAGACCTGAGAACTTTCTCTATTTCTTCGACGTCTTTTTTGAAGTGCGGATTCCAGAAACTTGAAGCAAATTCTAAATGAGGCATGACATAAATTTTGAAGCATTTCACCAAGATAGAGGCATCATTGATGTTCACGGCTCTTAACATTGAATATAGAGCAGAATTAGCTCTAGATACTCGGTCAGATATAGTGATATTACGCCGAAGAGAAGGGATTATTTGTACACCTAGATCACGAACTCGACTCACACACTCCAAAGCAGTATTGTCTATGTAATAGGTAGGAGTAAGTGCCGTAGACCCGATATGTAAATGAACTGTTTTAGAGGTAGAGAGAGATAATTGGTTGGAAGTACACCAGAATGATACTGCATCTAGAGAAGCTTGAAGTTCAAGACAACGTTCTGTCATGTTATTCTTGTTTTAAGACTTGTTGTAAGGAATCGATCTAAAACATGTTTACACTTTCAGTTAGACATGACATTCCAAAAAAAGCTAATATAATTTAACTTTAAAATTTTTTTAGTTTCCGTCAACATAATTGGAAAAGTTGGAAAAATTGGAAAAGAGTTTTCTGGGCGCATGAGTTCAATGTGTCTATAAGTAGACATATTTGTCTATAGTAACCACATAATATCTCATGAATATACACAACAAATGAAAATATAAAGATAATATGTTCGCTCTTTGCGAAGTTGTGGTCAAACATCAAATTTTTGATAGAATTTTGCATGGTACTGTATATCACGGTACTGTATTTTGCACGGTACTGTATATCACGGTACTGCATTTTGCACGGTAATACTATATCAAGGTACTGTATTTTGCACGGTACTGCAAATCAACCTGGTCGGCGAAGTTCGATCTCTCAGAGTAAGCAATGACGTCGAACTCGGAGTAGTTCACGGCTATTTTCCGCCATTCAGCCACTAAAGGATGCATTTCCGCGAATCTGGAAGGTTCTTATTGGTGTTGGCCTATTTTAATCATGAGATTCCTGATCATACCGTTCTTACTCGTATTTCGAACACGAACATCCAGGAAAGCAATAAAGGTCCACAACCAAATAACATCCAGGAAAGCAATAAAGGTCCACAACCAAATAACATCCAGGAAAGCAATAAAGGTCCACAACCAAATAACATCCAGGAAAGCAATAAAGGTCCACAACCAAATAACATCCAGGAAAGCAATAAAGGTCCACAACCAAATAACATCCAGGAAAGCAATAAAGGTCCACAACCAAATAACATCCAGGAAAGCAATAAAGGTCCACAACCAAATTTTACAGTTGTATGGCTCAGAAAATTTAGAAATATATGATAACTTCTGTTGAAGTACGGAAAGATGCAATTGAAAATAAAAGAACTGGAAAAAATTACCAAGACTATATTTTTTCAAGCAAAGGAATTTGAGAAAATCGAAAAAGAAACAATGAGCTAACTTGACTAGAGTAGTGAAACCAGTAGTGAACATGTATTGCTGTATGCACTGGGGCTGGTTCATTCCGCAAGCGGTCTCATTCAGACGCAGAGTCGCCTTGTAGAAGTAACTCTCTTCTGAACGAAGGAAAGCTGGGAGGTCGGTATAAGTGAAGTGGACCTGAACACACATATGACTTAAGGTAAGGCAGAGATGGCTCAGTTCGATCCCGCCCCAAAATATTTTTTTCCATTCGATAATTCGATCATATGAAAAGTATTGGACGTTCCAATTGACTTGCTATGCTCAAAACTAGTTGGACAAACTTCGGTAGTTTTTGTTGGTCTACCAATAGAAGAGCTTCGGCTCTTTTCCCACACTGAGATGTTCAGTTTTATTTCTATTCTGTTTTTCGGGAGCTAATGAACGCTGATATAATTCACATACATATATTTACATACATACATACATACAGCTCGGATAGGTAACCTCACTGTTGTTTTAATAAAACCTATGTTTTGGTCTACCATTAAACTCTTTGTGCTAAGTTCTTACCAGTTAACTATATTCATTCAGTTTTTTCATCGATTATATCGCGCTCACGAGAGCTTCAAATTTTTCTAAACAAGTTCAACGTTCTGCTGAAAAAATTGCGATCATTTTAGTCGCATTTGACCTTCAACTGCTATGACTTTTTCTTTCTCTCATTCTGATTATAGAAGTGTATTCCCCCTTTTCCCCAAAAGTCAGCCTGTTCATCTTAAAAAAATACACATATATATCTCCAAATTCTTAGTGGGACAATTTAAAGGCAGTGATACCTGGTTAAACTGAAAATTGACTGAAACATCGCACCGATGAGCTTGTACACCGGGCGAGGTCGAGTTCAGTCACCAGGCGAGGTCAAAACCATACCCGTTCTTTTTGAGCGGGGACCAAGCGTAATGGTGTAAGTAAATGAATATACCATGTTTTGAACAGCCTGTTAGTCTTTAAAAGAATAAAAAATGAGGAAACTTATGTATAGAAAAGTAATAACGGAAAATTTCACTGGCACTGAACGAATAAAAAAATGAGGAAATGTGAACCAACTTCGTCTTGGTCTTCTTCGTAGAACTGCAAAAACTCCTCATAAGCCCTCAACCAAGAGAAAGTACTGTCTGGTCCGGCAGCATAAGAAGCCCTTTCATAGGCCAGAATCAGGTCCTAAAACAGGAACAATTCTGAATCATCGTTTCAAATACGAATCAACATAGAGTAGCTTGTAAGACCAGCTTTTACTTGGAGTATTAGAATGGAAAAAAATCGGGAAGAAAAAATCTTCTAGTCTCTTTGGGATCACTCTCTCTGTTGACAATACAAATCACCGAATTTGAGAGGTTTATCTATTTCAGGGCCTCGCTCAGTTGCTCATGCTCTGCACTTCTTTTCCAAACTCCAACAAAATCAATAAAGTTCAAAGCCGCACCGTTTTAACGATAATCTACGTTCTCAGTTACTTTAGTTTAACATTATCGCTCGTATTACATTAGAAGCATACAAAGTTTTTGAACGAGTTAAATTTTATGAGTCGAAGCGTAAAATTCCACTGTCTTTAAAAGAATAAAAAATGAGGAAACTTATGTATAGAAAAGTAATAAAGGAAAATTTCACTGGCACTGAACGAATAAAAAAATGAGGAAATTTCCGTATGGAAAAGAGTAAGCAAATTCATGTTTCGAATAGTCTCACTTCGGAAAGAAACTTCTGATGTTGATTGATGATTCTTGTCAAGTCATAATTTCCTAGATGGCAAGTTTATAGACTAAAAAAATTATTCATTACCCTGGCTCGCTGGAGATGAGTTTCGTTCCGAAGATCCCCTGGTCGCTGTACAACCACTGCGTAAGTTTGCATGTCCTGAAGATCATTTGTTTTTTTACAATCTCACGATACTGCTGTTCATAGGTCCCCAGCACTGTCAGGAATTTCCCCAGCACTTTTTTTTGAAAGGGAGAGTCTAAGCGAAGGAATAGCTGCTCTACCTCCTCTGCTCTCAACCTCTACCTCGCTTCTGAATCTTTCCAACAACCCCACTCGGAGAGCGGTTTTCTTTTCAAATTTCAAAAACTGCAAGTGGTTTTTTTCCGGGATGTGCTACAAACACGAAAAAAGCCAAGAATTCTGGAATGTCATACCCATCTTTTCTCAATCACAAAAAAACCTGAACTTGTCTTATATACATCATTCAAATAACTCGACAATATAAAAGTACTTCAAAACTACGCTTACCTTCAAAGCTTCATCATATGTCTTCTTGAAGGAGACTATCGGACTCTCAGGCAGAGCAAGTTTCTGCACCGAGAGATCGGTCTCTACATGCTTCACACCGTAAACTGAGAGCCACCAGAAAATGCCGAGGAAGACAACCGTGAGCAATCGCATCCACCTAAGGCATCATTTTTCCCTGTTTTCTTCTCACCAAACGGTCGTCCGATTCTGGGTACAATCAATTCTCTAGTCTTTAAAATTAACGTGAACATGGTTTCTACTATCAAAGACATGGTGTTCGAACAGTTTTCTGCTCAACTTGTTGATCACGTGAGTATCGCCCGAACAAAAGCCATTTACATAATCAACGATGATGAAGTCGATCGAAGCCGACTGTATCCCACATACCAGAAGTGAACGCGTAAAAAAAACGCCGTTACCTTCTGCTTTCCACACTGGGTAGAGGATTTCAAACAACAGCCAGATTTCCTTATTCTAACCTATATTTACCGGACCAATGAAAAATGCGTTGAATTTTGACTGGATGATCGAATGCGGCAGGGTCTCACGGATTATGCTGCACATAACTATAATAATTAGAAATGCTCGTGATAATCCATGCTCAAAGTCGTACTTTTTTTCAAATGCTGTGATTCTTGAAACAAACATGGTCCGAGTAAACGAATAATGTCGTTGTCTGACTTCGAATATTAATTTACGAGAAATATCCAAAGTTTTTGTAATATTTTACAGTTAAAACTTGAGACTTGGCGTGATTCCGACCAATTAATGGTAATTCCTCCAAAATTATGATTGCTGATTGAAAACCAATGAACGTTCATGAAGTATCTCTTTTTTTGAAACCAGTTTCTGTCCCACTGACTTTTCTCATGAATTGTAGATAGTGTATTAAGTTCCTATTAACATACCACGTTTCGACAGCTCCAGCCAGCCATCGGAATCCTCTGTCTCTCGCCTTGCCCAGTGTTGAAACGGTTTCCATCTCTTCTGGCAGGCAGGCAGTCATACAGCCGTCAGAGTCTGATTTCTCATACTCTTTGTGAGCAGTCAATGTGAGTATCGCAGGGAAGAGAATGAGCTGAAAAATAAATGTTGAGAAAACAGTTTACACACTGTTGAGAAACTATATTTCTTACAGTTCAAGTATTATTATTCTAAAACTTGGACGAAAAATTGTCCAAGGTCCGCTTCCCGACCGAGCCTTTTTTCTATACATACTATGACGGTAAGTGCGAAGACATAACCATTTTTTTATGAAAAGTTTTAGTTTTCATTATTGCTTTTATTAAACTGTCAGCAACTGGTAAAACCGGACTTGACATGAATAATGGATAATTCTTGGGAATGACAAAATCCACATGAAAAACCTCCACGAGTTTGAGCTTTTTGGTTTTCAATGACAAAAAACCGTTGGGACTGTAAAAAAAAACTGTTTGGAGTTACTGGTTTTAAGTTGAACTTCTTGGATTCGAAGTATACATATAATGAAAAAAAACCATCTGCACCTGATAAAAATAGCAGACAACCGAAGCGACGGTTGAGTATATGGCAAAAGTTTGAAGGACGGGAGTTGTGGACAAGACTCCGTTGCCGAATGAAATGATGTTCGTGATGGATGTGACTGTCATTGAACAGCCGGAGATCTGCAACTATCTTCGGTTTTACCGAATCACGATTTACTGTTAATTAGGTTATTTGGCAACCAGTTTTTTTTCAAAAACCGCATTTTGTTCTGAGTGATTCTGAACTCAAAAAAGTTTCTTTTTTTTTGGCGACTTTCCATTGCATCGGAGCCCAAAATCTTCTTCTGTGTCTAGTGAGGTACACCAGCAGAAAGCGTCTCAGTGGAAGCTTTTTTTTATACTGTACTTGAAAAGAGGGTTTAACGAAATTAGCTCGAGGGAACTATTGTTATTCTTTTTCAAATGTACTTTTTTTGCTTCAAAAGTTAACTCGGAGAGTATGAGAATGAATGAATGGATGATCAAGTACAAGAACAAGATTATTTGTTTCAACCTGAACAGTTTCAGCGATCCTCGTCTCTATAGCTTTGTTCCGATCTGTCCGATGCCACGCCGCTAACATTATGAAGACATCATCAATACCTAAAAATTAATTTTGTTTTTGCTGGCTTTTTATAACATATTCTAACATATTCTGCACTGATCGGACAATTGACAAAAAAGTGAAGAAAAAAATTTGATTAATTCAAAAAATACAGCCCATGTTTGTTGATCATGTCATTAAATATCATATAAATAGTAAGCCATTGATGATCGCTCAGTTGTTTATCTAATGTATCATAGGATGTGAACGAGTATGTGATCCGATGTCATCGGTTCATTCCCTTTATCAAATAAAGTTTTTCATTTGATATATGTAAGTGAGGACTCATAATGTGTGACATTTAATAGTGAGGAGTCATAATGTGTGACATTTAATAGTGAGGAGTCATAATGTGTGACATTTAATAATATCGAGTAACTGATTGTCTGCTAGTGAATACACATGTTATCGAAATCTAAAGAGCCAGTCATTGAGTATTAAATTCAGTGTAATCCTGTCGTCACTGGAAGCAGCGTCATTTTTTCCAGCAAAGCGGCTATGCTCAACCGCAGAAAGATATTTAGATTTGTTTGAATGATCCGATTAAAAACTTCCACAGTAACTAAAAACCAACCAATCGCAAGGAGCATGAAGAGAGTTGAGACAACGATTGATTGGAAGGCCAGTCCAGTGGCAGATACGAGACCAATCTTAAAAGGACGCGGAATAGCGATTGGTCACCGGTATTGTAGTGAAAAGTGCTCCCTGGAGAGAAAGATCGAGAAAGGAAGGAAATGTTTAGAATAAGGAGAAAGAGAGATGGAAAATGAGAGTAAAGGGAGATTTAAGATCTTAAGATAAATTTGAAGATAAATCTTCAAATTTAAAGTTACACAGTTTTAAGGCAGTGACGCTTGGTTAAGATGACAAATGATTGAACTATCGCACAGAAATAAGCTAGTCCACGGGGAGGGATCGAACCCAGCCATCTCGACTCAAACCGGGAGCGCGTGTTACCATTACACCACGGGTACACATTGCTATTCCATGCGATAGTGTTATATGAAAGGCTCATATGCCTTGTTCTCATAGTTCAATCATCTGTCACAGAGAGGAAGAGAAAGAGAGTAGAAACTCTCATGAAGAATAACAGCCATTTCGATTATTGAGCGTAATTATTGAATCAAAGCAGTGCTAAAGATCAATAATGTGAAGAGCAATATCTTCGAAAATCAATAGTTCAACAAACGAATTGGAAGGTATGAAATCCATCGCACGGGCAAAAATTGGCACTCGGCTGGGGCCGAACCTCCGCTGCCTAACCGGGGTTTTTAGAGAGTTACTCAATACACCAACCGAGCACACATTGTCCCATGTGATTTCTTGTTATGTCTAATGCACGATGGCCGTTCTTTCTAGTCACACATGCTCATGAAGCAATTGCGTATAATAATACCGTAGTAACGCCAGCAAGAACAGGTATCATCCCACCGAGAATCGCTTCGATCGGTTTGGATTCCCGTCTCTTTTTCCTGTTCACAGAAAGTATTCTGAACACTTTAACAAAAAAACATAAATAAAGATTAATGTGTACAGTCTATTTTATATAGCACAAACACATGGTATTGATCTGCGTCCTCGGTTCTTTAGGAGTTACGTGGAACGCTGAAAGTTCAAACCACGATCAAAAGTACCGTCCGCATTTTACGATCTCATCCTTACTATCACAAGAATCAGATGGACTCGTTCGAATCAGATACGGTTCGAGTTTTATGACTCCAAGCATGAAGTGTTTGAACTCCAGCTTAGAATTAATTTTTATTATTTCCTTATCCTGCTGTTTTTATGTTATGAAACAGGACGCCTTTGCGCGATTTAGTTTAAGAACGATGTTCCATTTTTGAAAAAATTATCTACGTTTTAGAAAGAATTTTCAGACGCCAATTTTTTAAAGGTTAGCAGAGCAACTGTATTTATAAAATGAACCTGAATGAAGAAAACACAAGAAAGATGAGAAGACAGGACAGTGAAATGGACAGAAGAGGCACCGTCTTCGTGCCCATACTGCGCACCTGTGATTCAATGATTATTTATTCTTGAATTTTCACCAGAAACGACTTGGTTTTATTTACGTGAAAATGCCCTAACTTTTGGAACGGAGTTACCCGTTAATTCTTTTTTTTTTGCTGAACATTTGTGAAACATCTTTCTTCGTACGGTTGATTTGCGATAGTGGTATCAATAGATTTACTTTTTAGAAATCTTAAGACTAAAAACACCCTTAAAAAATCAGATTTCAAAATTTAACTTTTTAAGTTTTCTCTGGCATTCTACCGCATCAATACCTAGAGTTCGTTACAATTAAATATCAGTTATGTGATACTATCAAAAGGAATTTTATCAAACTTAGACACTCAACAATATAATTGCACAGAAGAATAATGATTGAATTGTGATGGGCTTTGAAGAGTTGTTCTCGGTTTTCAATATTGATAGAATAATTACTAAAACTGAAAACTGGTTCATGGAACTTTTCCGTAATATTGACGGAATACGTAATTATTTTTGATGTTTTTGATATTTACTGATCGGGTAACGTTTTCCATTCTTAACTGTTCAGATTATTTCACCGGTTTGTTGTCAATCGATGAAGCCCCAGGTTAAAACCAAGGGAAGAGACCTCTTGACCAATGATGTTGTCCGAAGCGGCCCCCAACTTTAGCAGAGGATATCGGTCGGAATGCAACACTTCCACGACCTAAAAAATCGTTGAATACTGAAAACTTTACCTTAGAATAGCTATTTAGCTCTCTCTCTCTCTCTCTCTCTCTCTCTCTCTCTCTCTCTCTCTCTCTCTCTCTCTCTCTCTCTCTCTCTCTCTCTGTGTCTCTCTCTCTCCCTCCTCTCTTCCTTTCTCTCTCTCTCTCTCTCCACCTTATATCTATCACTCTCTATCTCTCTCTATCTTCATTCTCAATCTCTCTATCTATCTCTCTATCTCTCTCTGCCTCTCTCTACAGCTCTATCTTTCTTTCTGGGACAGACTCTTGTGATTATAGTATAAATAGTGTTTTATCACAACCTGAACAAATAATTTCCTCTCCACTAACACTATAATAATAATTATTATTATAACTGTGCGAGGTTGTTTAATAGGAATTATGCCTCAAACAGTAATTTTCTCGGATCTTGATCGACATTTCGGGAAAAAAATTATAGAAAAGTTATATTTCTACAAATAAATCAAAAGAACAAGACTTTATTTTGAATATATTTCATTTAAATTCAAAGAAGAATTGTAGTATTTAGAGTCTGACTAACAGCGTCCTCCCATCGGTACAAAGTCTTAACGTCTTTGTGCACGAGAAAGAAGTGCAAGATAGCAGTACGGAAGCCTGAATAGTAAAAAAAATTGAAGGTTGGTTATCATGAGTAGTTTCAGTGACTCTAGGTGAGAAATATCGATTGATTCCGAAAATTGTCGAGTTTTACAGTAGTGTGTATCCTCATGGAAAGATTCTATGGATCCGAATTCGCCTGACCCTCGCTCAGGATGGTTGAAGCTGTGATAATTCCTTTAAGCCCTTTTTCATGAATACAAGAAAACACTAGAGTTAATCCAAACTTTGAAAGTTCTAGTTGATGTCAACGCCTCGATTCGGCAATTCATTCGATTAGTTCATTAAATGCTTAACCAAATCATAAATTTTTAAAATTTGTATAGTTTTATTCAAAAGTGTTTTTTCATCAGTTCCAAGGTTTTCCACAAAGCAACTTTCTAACTCTACCCTGATTGTTCCAGGTCTTTGAATGTATGGTTCAAGGTGAAAATCAATTTTAAAACCAATCGAATCTTTGTTTAATCAGGTTTTTTAAGAACAACTTAATTTTGCGGTCAGACGATTCTGTCATCTACGCGAAGAAAATAACAAGGAAAACAATAATTAAACAACAAAATTAACATGAATAGTGAAAAAAACATTTTTTTTTCTGAAGAAAAAAAATCTAAAGAAAATCGCTCAAACCAATCGAGCTTGCTTCATCACAACATTAATTTTTCAGAAGCGAGAAACGCTTACAAATTGAAAGGTACCGTTTACTTTAAAACTGGGTTCCGATGGCATATTACATGAATGTGGCCTTTTTCCTTCCTTCAAATAAGTTAAACTGTGATAATCCAGCCTTTTTCCTTCCTTCAGATAAGTTAAACTGTGATAATCCAGCCTTTTTCCTTCCTTCAGATAAGTTAAACTGTGATAATCCAGCCTTTTTCCTTCCTTCAGATAAGTTAAACTGTGATAATCCAGCCTTTTTCCTTCCTTCAAATAAGTTAAACTGTGATAATCCAGCCTTTTTCCTTCCTTCAGATAAGTTAAACTGTGATAATCCAGCCTTTTTCCTTCCTTCAGATAAGTTAAACTGTGATAATCCAGCCTTTTTCCTTCCTTCAGATAAGTTAAACTGTGATAATCCAGCCTTTTTCCTTCCTTCAGATAAGTTAAACTGTGATAATCCAGCCTTTTTCCTTCCTTCAGATAAGTTAAACTGTGATAATCCAGCCTTTTTCCTTCCTTCAGATAAGTTAAACTGTGATAATCCAGCCTTTTTCCTCCCTTCAGATAAGTTAAACTGTGATAATCCAGCCTTTTTCCTTCCTTCAGATAAGTTAAACTGTGATAATCCAGCCTTTTTCCTTCCTTCAGATAAGTTAAACTGTGATAATCCAGCCTTTTTCCTTCCTTCAAATAAGTTAAACTGTGATAATCCAGCCTTTTTCCTTCCTTCAGATAAGTTAAACTGTGATAATCCAGCCTTTTTCCTTCCTTCAGATAAGTTAAACTGTGATAATCCAGCCTTTTTCCTTCCTTCAGATAAGTTAAACTGTGATAATCCAGCCTTTTTCCTTCCTTCAGATAAGTTAAACTGTGATAATCCAGCCTTTTTCCTTCCTTCAGATAAGTTAAACTGTGATAATCCAGCCTTTTTCCTTCCTTCAGATAAGTTAAACTGTGATAATCCAGCCTTTTTCCTTCCTTCAGATAAGTTAAACTGTGATAATCCAGCCTTTTTCCTTCCTTCAGATAAGTTAAACTGTGATAATCCAGCCTTTTTCCTTCCTTCAGATAAGTTAAACTGTGATAATCCAGCCTTTTTCCTTCCTTCAGATAAGTTAAACTGTGATAATCCAGCCTTTTTCCTTCCTTCAGATAAGTTAAACTGTGATAATCCAGCCTTTTTCCTTCCTTCAGATAAGTTAAACTGTGATAATCCAGCCTTTTCCCTTCCTTCAGATAAGTTAAACTGTGATAATCCAGCCTTTTTCCTTCCTTCAGATAAGTTAAACTGTGATAATCCAGCCTTCTTCCTTCCTTCAGATAAGTTAAACTGTGATAATCCAGCCTTTTTCCTTCCTTCAGATAAGTTAAACTGTGATAATCCAGCACGAAAAGCACAATTTTTTGAAGTCAGAAGATGATATAAACTAATAAACAAGGCCAAAAGTAGTTATTTTAACATTATTGAAGACCAGAAGTGAGTCCTCGGTAGTTAAGGTAACGCGCGTGCTCCGGTAAGAGAATCGATTCTAGGCGGTAGATTGACTTTTTTGCACAGTTTGATCTTATTTGTGTTACAAAATACTGACCTATAACCGCGTTTGTTGAGTTCGGAGCTATCTGCACTTGATAAATATTGTTAGCGATGAAGACTCTTTGTCCAAGCAGATCCAGATTGGGGTAAGTCAACTGAAAAGAGGGTGGTAGGTTTTCAAACCCTGGTCGAATATATTTTTTGTGAATGAGAGAAACTGCACAAAAAAATTGTTTCACTGGTTTTCAAAAACATTTAAATGTTCATGGCTTCGCTTTTAATATCGGAAGAAGGGATTGAATTTAATTGATCACAACTGCCAAAAACTGCCAAAAAAATCTTTACAAGAATTATATATTGTAGATCGTTTTGATTGATAAAGCGATCAATATAAGCCTTGTGATGAAAGAGGCGCCTTTTCGAAGGTGCTGTCTTGCCCGCGCCTCGGAGACCTGGACCCTTTCAAAAAGACTTGAGAACAAATTGGCTGTGGCGCAGCGTAGATGGGAGCGCTCTATGCTGGGGTGCTCGTTACTCGACAGGCGGACTAACGAGTGGGTGCGCGGTCAGACGGGCATAATGGACGTGGTCAGAATCTGCCGTGAAAGGAGGTGGCGTTGGGTCGACCCTAGTCGGTGTGCGCGGGCTGTTCTAGAGTGGCACCCGCGTGGGCCAAAGCGAACGAAACGTCGCCCTGCTATGAGATGGAGGGACGACTTTGTCAAAGCCGTTGGTCCCCAATTCCTAAGGAAGGCAGAGAACGCTGAGGAGTGGAGTCGTCACATGTCGCTACAGATCCCATAATCGATGATGTTATATCCCCGATGTGGCTTGTTGATCTTGATAAAGCGTTTAAATTGAATTGAATTGATGAATACTTTCATTTCGAAAAACAGACCTCAAACCGTGAGAAGTTCTGTCCATACATCATAAGAAGCGCTTTAAGAGGCTCATTCTTGTTACAATACGGATCACAGAGATTGTAGAAAGTGAGCGGTTTTCCGCTGAGCTCGTCTCTGACAGACACCTGAAAAGGTAATTTTGAAAAGGTCATAAAAATTGTCATTTTCAAGTGATAGTAATTTCAATTTTTTCTTCACATTTTTTTCTTTTTTTCACATTTTTTTAAACTTTCTTTACAGATTTCGGAAATTTTTTAGACTGAATGACTCTGTACTTCAAAAATTCCACAAGATTTGAATCAACATAATTAAGTAATAAAACTTCTAATTAATTTTCAAGACCAATACCAATTTATTACAACATGTCATCTTCTCCTTTCTAGCGTTATTCCCGATGAAGAGTGGGGTGTTACGTTTTGTTACTTTTTTGATAATGTTACTTTTCTGAAGTCCTCCGCGAAGACCTCAACAGAGAAAGAAGCAAACACCGTAAACTCTCGAATGTTGTGCCTATTATTCAAAAGCCTGCTAATCAAGTCAAGCATCTACTGAAAAGCCGTCTACTGGATTTCACAAACTATGCCTTCTATCTTCCCATTTTCCGTCATTTGGAACATCTTATTGATTTATTCGGGCTGTAATTTACCAAGTAGAATCATTCTCTTGCTTTCCAACCGAACAGAGCTACATACAAGCGATGAAGTACAAACAGTTAATTAGGATTTCCTAATTAGTACAACAAAAAAAACAAAGCTGTCGGCTATATCATTCCTCTCGGCTCGTCTCATTTTGTCAGATTAGTAATATAGAACCCGGCTTCTAGCAGGAATCGAACCCCTTAAAGCCGTATCGTCCAAACCATTTCAATATTTTCAAGTCTTTTACTTCCAACACCTGGATATGTTTGATTTTGATGCGTCATGCCTTTGGAATGAACTAGAGCGTTTGAACTATTTTTTTAAAATATGATCAAACTGGGACTGACAATCGTTGTGAGTTCGTCCACAAGAGAAGAGACCGCGTTCCTATGCCGGTCCCGAAGAAGACTACCATTGTCACGGGCTTGGATCATGACCTGGTAAATAATAAAGTTGCGTGGTTCAAAGTACGTCAACCCAATTGTTATTTGAAGTAAAGCTATGTATGTGTAAGAGTGAACTGTTGTAAAATTAGCAAGATTTTCTCAATAATGTTGCGGTAGGAATTTCCCTCCCTGATCAAAGTTCAGTAAAGAGAGACGCCTGGTTCCACAATTTTTTCACTTGCGTTAGTTCACGCATAATACGTCTTAACCAAACTTTAATATATACTTTATTTAGGTGCATATCTAAATCATCATAGTACTTATAAACGAAAACATAGGAATTGGTTGAATCTCATCACAGACGAGCTTTTGTTAACTAAACTTGAAGCCTATACAGCAAAAACTTTTTTTATAATTAGTATTGTTGTTTTCACTATTATGCTACTTTACCATTGTGAAACAGAATTTCGCATTTGTTCTTCATAATTTACAACAGAACTTTATATTTCAATCAATATGCACTATTATAACCTTTCTCTTCTTTAATACTAGCTGTTACCCAGTAGGCAGCAACTGTTTCTATCAGGGATAGTCTGTCCCGCAACTCAAGAGAACAAGTGCGAGCTAGATTATTATGGTTTTTTTACCATTTTAAACGCCTTCTAACAAAGAAATTAATTGAAGAAAGTAACAAAGAAATTAATTGAAGAAAAAAAAGTTTTTTGAATTCACACCTAAAAAATAAAAGGCAAAGTCTGACCCAGAAAGACATTGAAATTATATGGAAGGGGCTCATATTTAATAAAATGTAACCTCAATCATGTGAAGAGAGCCATTTTGCCGCATGAACTTCTCGAAAATCTTGCCCTCTTGGGTGCTCTGAGACTGCGAGTCGGTGAAGGTGATTCTCGCATTGTTGATCTGGTTGAGAATTGGTTTATTGCCCAACTACACAAAATATAGGTCACGAAGTGTTTAAATACTCTTTATTCCACCGAAAAAACAAAACGGATCGAAGCTCAGAATAATTTTCATAGTCTTCCAGGTTTTAAGGTTTTTCCCGCTAATAAGACTTTTCAAATTCAGTTGGCAGAAAAGAAAGTGTGAAAACAAAACAAGGGATTGAAAGAGACCTGGTGAAACCTCAGAAATCCTGACGTGGACAGAACGGTGAATAGGATAGCACCGATTATGAAAGCTCGAGGCCGCCTACCGATTGCGAGGCCGAGTTGATAGAAAAAACGCTGCAAGCCATCTGGATTTTTTTTTAATTCAATTTTTTTTGGATGTCATGTGTACTCGAAAGAGAGAGAAGCAGAAAAAAGACAGTACAAGAAGTATCAGCGTTTTTTGTTTGGTATAAGCTATGATATGAGTCTCTCCAACTCTTGAAAACGTATGATATTACCAAGTTCTGCTCATAAAGTGTTAAAAAAGGCTCAAGTACCAGAATGTTAACTTTATTGGAAAAACTAGGGAGTTAATTAATTCAAGATGAGAGTAATAACGTAGCAGTTTCTGACCTTTTAGAAATAACATTTTTTTGTTGCACAAAAAATACAATTTGTTGAGCTCTCTAAAATTAATCGGTGCACTAGCGGTTTTTAAAGCTTTAACCTTTAACCTTTTAACGCTTTAACCATTTTTTTCTTTCCTCATTCAAGCAAGAATGTCGGTGGCGTCCACGACTTTTCATCTTGACTCTTCTATTTTCGTTTTACTAACAAAGCTACTGGTATTCTACTCCAACTCCGATTCAGAGGACTCTTTGGAAATATGAGGTTGAAGAGGTGAACGGTCCTATTTGGACTCTTCAGCGCAACGTCACAGTTGTTTATTCCTCTTCTCAAGTTTACTCGAAACCCTGTCTGTCCACCATGTTAGTGATAACATTGAACAAGTTATCCTTTGGCGATAAAGATATAAAATATATATATATATATATATATATATATATATATATATATATATATATATATATATATATATATATATATATATATATATATATATATATATATATATATATAAAACCTGCATGTGGACTTCATATTTCTGGGTACATAGACGCATTCCTGGAGAATCCTAGTTGTAGAAGTTGAACTTGTAGAAGTTGAACTTGTAGAAGTTGAACTTGTAGAAGTTGTAGAAGTAGAAGTTGAACAATTGCTCTGCTATCACGATGAACTCTGTGAATTTATCTGTATCACTTTCGGAAGTGTTGAGAACGTAAATCTTTCAACTACTCCTTCGGATACGCGAATATCTCGATTGTTCTTTCTAACGAAAAAAATCGATGAAAAAGAACTCATCAGGACCGAAAAAATATTGTTCTTTGATAGACATGCATATGTAATCAATTGAGAAAATATTGCACATGTAATGAATTAAGAAAATATTATTCAGTAAAAATTCAACAACAACAAAAAAAAGTGAGTGCATGGTAAGACCTACCGCAAATTTCGCCTTTTTGAAAAAGCTTTTCTGGTAGCATGAATAAGAAAAGGCTTTGATAAAGATATTGGAATAATTTTTCCAATCGCTTTCATCTTCTTTAAATAAAAGTTTACATTTCTTACAAGTTTACGTTGTTTAAAAACTTGTTTTTTAAACGATGGTAAGGCTGAAGAGGTCGTTCATGAGATATGTTCACCAGAGCGAGATTAAGCACGCTGGTTGGTTGAAAAGTTACACAACAGGACAATGCACAAGAAAAGCTTAGTGTATTCTGAGAGTTGAAAGCATTTTGGGTTTTGTACATCAAGTTTAGATCACAAGAAAGTAGCGGTGTTCTTTTGATCCCTCCCAGGTACAAATATACATACCCCTTTTTTAAACTTCTCGTCTTCTCCCTCTTTTCGCATTTACCACTGTTTACTATTGTTCCGTGGCCTAACCGGGACTTGAAGATCGTTAATAATATACCAACCGAGCACACATTGTCCCATGCGATTTCTTGCTACGTCTAAGGCACAATGACCATTCTTTCGACCGAGAGAAGAAACAATGTTGCTTGACGAAAATAATGGACGAGCATGAGAGATAATTGGCGAGAATTTTATCTTGACTAAAATAAAGGCAGGATGCTTGTCTGATTATTACAAACACTGCATTTCAAAACCAGTGATGGGAAGCACCGCATATTAAAAGTATCTTAGTTAAATAAGGGGGCTGGTTTCAAGTTTTTAATCTTTTAAATGGTTTATTATTTTGGTTTAAAGACAGTTTTCAAAAATTTTCAAGTCTCACTGAAACCCAAAAATCCTAAGTTTGTTGAAACGTAATGAAAGCAATATGAAATGGATTTCTTTTAGCTGGACACTTTTGAATTTTGGTAAAATTACTTTTGATCTCTTTTGCTGATTCGGAAAAATCATCAGCGTTTTTCCCGACTTTTCTTCGTTACATGGTCGCTTTGTTTTCCTCTCGTATTTTTGAACGATTATCTGGAGCCTTATTCAGAGACAAAACTTTATACTAAAATTTATGGTAAACTTTATACTAAGTTGTAGTTTCGCCAAAATGGAATTCAGAGATTTTAGAGTAAACTTTATACTAAAGTTTAGTAGGAAAGCTGAGACGCTTTCACCCGTCTCAGCCGTTCCTGAAAAATTATAATTTTCTCTATTTCGTACTTGTTCGCGTGCATTTTTTTCGAATCATTATATTCATTACTTTAATCATTTAATTTTCTTCGTATTTAAATTTAATTTTGATTCATAAAATGTTTTCATGAAAAATGCACTCATATTTATTCTCATCTTCATGTTTAGTACTACTCACACAATATTCATGTCTATTATTCATACAATCTTCATGTCTATTACCCCCCCCCCCCGCCACACGAAATCATTTTTATACTATTCGAATAGGAACGATAACGAAAATTAATTCGAATAGAGACGAGAACGAAATCATTGCTACGTTAAACCGAACTTGATTATGATAAATTCGAATATTCATAGCAACTCTATGAATAGGCACTTTAATACTTTAGGGGGCAGGTCACTTTTCATTGTTTTTTTTCCGCTTAGGCTTAGGTACCAGTTATGCTTACGAGGCTATACGGCTTAAGAACGATGCCGTGTAGAACAATTAGCCATAATATTTAAGTTTTATCCAGTCTACTTGAGGAAATTCACTTAGCTGTTTACAGTTATTATTCACTGTTTTTTCCCGCTCAGGCTTTGGCAGAGGTTACGCTAACGAGGCGGTACGGCATAGGCTACGAGACCAGCCGCGACATTAATCTCTCGAAAAAAGTTGAGTGATCGACGATGTATCTGTAAAGATGACATCATTGCTCGATGAATGAGATCATCGAGTCAGTGTTAATACAACTGAAATTTTTCACGATGAGATCATGGCTCTCGCACTTTTTAGGCAAAAAAATTTTGGATCAGTGAGCTATGAGATGATCTTGCGAGAGCACGCGAAATAACATCTTAAAGTACGAGAAAATGAGATTTCACATGTCGTCTTGCTCTCCAAATGAATCTTAAAATACTAACTAATCGCAATCTAATTTGTTTCCGTACTCAAAAATCATTTCACTTTTTTTGTTGACCATTTCATTAAAATTTTTGTTTTTTTTGTTGTATTCTCGACACTTCGTACCGCGACAATTCGTACCCCGAAACTTTGTACCCAACATTTTTTCTTCTTGTTACCACTTTTTTCTTCCAACATTTTTCAAAATTTTCGCCTAATTTGAATGACATGAGGTCATCGCACCGATGATCTCATCGTTTAGAGATTAATGTCGCGGCAGGGTGTTTCTTAGCACTCGTACAACTTTTTTCAAGATTTTTAAAATTTCAGAGTTCAACTTTGAATTTCTCCAATGATTTTAACTTTTCCTACGAAAAGACGAGAACAAATTTCCTCCAAGAGCATTGATTTTAATGTTTTTCGGGGTTTTTAGAGAGCGCTTAAATTTTTTTACGCGTATCGCGGATCAGAGAAACAATATGTTCGAGAACGCATGAGGAAATTTCTCATATTAAAATTTTTTTTGTCAATTCATAGACTAATAATACAGGGTGCGGCAAAAGTCCAGGTGGACAGTATTTTTTTCGATCAAAACTTAACGGATTAAGCAAATCAAACAAAATTTTCATCAAAGTTCATTCAAATAGTTTGGGATATAACTGCTTTTTCAAATTTCAAACAGCCCTCCTTTCTCCTTGACACAGGCGCAGAGTCGCTTGTGGAAGGCACCCACCGTGGTGGACAGGTAAGCGACGTCAAGATCATCCCACGCCTTCTGTAGGGCGCGCTTCAAACTTTCCAAATTCTTGTGTTGGAAAGCACAGGCCTTGCTCTCAAGGACTGACCACACAGAGAAGTCCAGAGGATTCAAATCAGGTGAGTACGGAGGCCATTCGGCGGATGTGATCATGGAGGGGAAATTGCTCTTGCACCAGTCTTGCACCACTTTAGCCTTGTGGGCGGGCGCAGAGTCCTGCTGGAACGTCCACTTGCGTCCCGCGAAGTGAGCCTGGCTCCAGGGAAGTACTTCCTTCATGAGAATGTCGTTCAGGTAGTTATTGGCATTCAATTTGACTCCCTGCTCGACGAAAACGAGCGGAGTCTTGCCAGTCGCGCAAATCCCGGCCCAGACCATGACAGAAGCGGGATGGCCCTTTCTCGAGACGTAACGGCCACTCTCATTGGCAACTTTGACCGATTTCGACCAAATCCTATCGTTCTGGTGGTTGAAGGACTGCTCAATATTGAACAACTTCTCATCGGTGAAAAGAATATCCAAACAGTCCACCGGCTTGAACCGCTTTGACAGTTCACGACATCTCCGAAGACGGCGCGCTCCCCTGAGATGCAGGACAGACCTACCCTGGTAGAACCAGTGGCTGCCTGCTAAATCACTGCTAGTGTGATTAGCAGCAGTGGGGAGAGTCCGATTCGTGCATGAGCACTACCAACATTTCTTAACCCCCTTGGTTTGGGTGGATCTGTCCGGGTGGGAGTCGAACTCGGGACTCTTTTCACAATGGTCTAACACACTAACCATTATGCCACGCCCGGACTAATTTAGTCAATTCATAGACTAAATTTGTCAAAAAAAATAAAAAAGGCTCCCTTCCAAGTAAAGTGCATCCTTCCTAAGTAAAATTGAGCCTATGAATGTATAATATTCATATCACTTATGTATAATAATGTATAATATTTATAGATATTTTAGTATATAAATTCAAATATTGGCTTTTATTCCCTTATGGGCATACCCTGCGTCTTTTCTTGCAGACATTGGAATACTAGATGAAAAATTGGCTTTGAACGCTACGGCTTCGAAAATTTCCTTCATGGGTAATAATTTTACTCCGGTTCTTGAGAAAAATCTTTAAAAAATTACATCAAAAAATTATTTCTACATTAAAAAACGCTTAGGCTTAGTAAAAGTTTACGCTAACGGTCGTACGGCTTAGGCTTACGAGACCGCATCAAAAAAATTATTTAAAAAAACATCGTGCAAATGTCTGCAAGACAAGGGGGTATGCCCATCAGGTAATAAGAGCCCGAATATTCATAACAACTCCCTTGCGAGAAATCATGCATCATGAAGCTCATTCATTATCGCAATCAAATCATTCTTCATCCTCAGAATTCTAATTTTTGAATTATGTTCAATTCATGCAATGATCCGCACCATTGTTAAATTTTACATATCAGCTACTAACTCATTTAAAATCAACTCAATCTTATGTAAGGAGTTTAGAAAAAAACCAATTTTCAAACCAAAATTCAGGAATCAAACGAAGAACTTCCTGGGCCACGATCAAACAAGACTGAACCATTCTCAGAACACATCAATCACGACAAAACTCAGGGTTAAACTCAGCCACGTTAAACCCAACTTGATCATGATAAATTCGAATAGTCATAACAACTCTATGAATATATAATATTCACAGCAATTCGAATATTTTAGTATACAAATTCGGACATTCATAGCAACTCCTTCGCGAGAAGTCATGCATCATAAAGCTAATTCATTATCTATTATCATCATAGAACGAACTGTTTTTTTTTTGTAAACACTAATAAAGTTGCATAGTTAGGGAAATCGTTGCAGGTCCCCGTGTGCTGTCTTTTTTGTATAGTAAACTTCATCCTATAATATTGTAGGCATAAAACTTGTCTCTGAATACAGAACTGAGTTGAACTTAGGACTACTAGGGTAAAATTTAGTTCATCCCTGAGTTCATCTTAGATCTCTGAATACGGCCCCTGATCTTATGAGAAATTAACGATCAGTTTTGAACGCTAAGCGTTCTATTCAGATAAGTATTTCAATAACTGGGAAAACAATTCGGATATGGTTAGGCACATTCACACAAAAAACTCCTGAAGCACAGAAAAAAGAACTGAATCTGTATTTCAACTGCATGAAATTGAACGGGTCGAATCAGAAAGAGGCTTGCTTATATGCATGTGAAATGGAGTAATTGGAGAACCCACAGGACTTTAGAAGTTTGTTTGCGGTTCAGCGAAGACACCAACCAAAATCAGGCAGTGAAGTGTGGAGATAAGAGAAAAGAGAAGTAATAAGAACAGAAAAATAATAAGAGAAGTGGATTGGCTGACAATTACTAGATACGAAAACTCTGAGTTCTTTTTCTGTGCTTAGTTGACAAATTTAACAAGTTTATAGGCAGCACCGAAAAGAACGAAAATTGAAAAAGAGGCTTTACATTTTTACTAGAGAAAAACAAGTTCGAGAAAAGTAGAGAAGAAGAAAGACAAGAAAATAAAGAGAGATATATAAATACACACAAAGCGAGAGAGAGAGAGATAGACAATTAGTGAGTGCGAAAGAGTTCATAGAGAGAAAGAGAGAGGGGAGAAGGAAAGAGAGCTAGAGAGACCAATATAGAGACAGACAGTGAGAGCGAGATAGTAGAGAGAGAAGGAGAGAGTGAGAGGAAGATAGAGAAAAAAGAAAGAAAGAGAGAGAAATTTACAAATTCTGAACACTTTCCGAAACAAGAAGCGCGTCAATTAAACAAAAACTTTACTGTGAGCAAACCAATTTACGAAACACTTCTATGTTTACGATCTTTTTTTTCATGCTTGATTGCTATTTGGAGAAAATATCTCTCGATAAAACCGGTTTTTTTCCTCACTCAAGTAAACATTTGGTCTGATATGATTACATTCTAGTTGAGATGGTTCTATGATACGAGACGGTTCTTTGGAGACGGTTCTTTGTAAAATTATAACATGACCCAGACTTCCAAATTTACGCGCTGCATGATAGAGATACAGTTTTACTCAAGAGCGCTCTTTTTGCTCTAGACCTAAGAAAACAAATCAGTCGATCTCGATTTCCTTTTACATAGCGTTTCCAGTTTACTCCACTTTCATCATTAATAATCTTCATCGCATTTATTCTCGCCTCGTGATCCGATGCGTGCTACCCTAAGAATTAAAAAAGATCTTACCTTGTATTGTCACTACTAGCGTATCTATTAGCAGTATTAAGGAGAGTCAGGTCACTCCAAACGTTTCGTACCCTTCTCGGTCAGAGGGGAGAAGGGGAAGGGGGGATCGATATTAGGACCTTTCGCTGAAGAGTAAGTAGTACCATCATATTTTACCCGGGGCGACACACGCATGTAAACTGAAGAGCCCCATAAGTACTTTTTTTCTCAGAAGTTCAAGGTAAATGAAATGAAGTTTTCAAATCAACAGTTACTTGCATACATATAAAAAATGTTACATGTAACTTTACATAGTGTGCGTATTTACTTTCCATGATTGTTCGAGTTCATGTCATGGACAAAACTATACAGGGTGCTCAAAACGTCCAGGTGAACGACTTTGTCACTTTGTATCTTTTTTTGGCCTAGCGGTCGTGTGATTTTTCGCTTGTATCCTATTCATATTGTTGCTAACATACCCTGAAAAAATTAGAACGATAACTATTCTCGTTTTCCGGTAATGCTCTCTGATATAGACCGGGGCTACATTCTGCACTTGGACCAGTCTGGGCACACTCAAAAGCAGATCGCCCGAACCACTGGATTTTCCCGCAGGACAATTAAAACACAACACGTCGCTTTCGTGAGAATGGTACGACGAATGACCATCCCAAAAACGGCAGACCAGTGACCGCGACCACTTTCTTAAATGTGAGAAGCATCCGAGACAAGATTCAATATAACCCCAAGCGGAGTCTCAGAAAACTCGCAAAGAAGCTGAATATCTCGAAGAGTTCTGTTCGTAGGATCGTCAAATCTCGCATGGGACTTCGCCCGATCAAGCTGCAGAAGACCCACGCATTGACGGACCAGATTAAGGCGACTCGTCTTCGGCGATGTCGTGAACTGTCAAAGCAGTTCAAGCCGGTGGACTTTTTGGATATTTCCTTTACCGATGAGAAGTTGTTCAATATTGAGCTGTCCTTCAAGCACTAGAACGATAGGATTCGGTCGAAATCGTTCAACGATGCCAATAAGAGTGGCCGCTACGTCTCGAGAAAGGGCCATACCACTTCTTTCATGGTCTGGGCCGGGATTTGCTTGACTGGGCAAGACTCCACTTTTTTCGTTTAGCGGGGAGTCAAAGTAAAGGCGAATAACTACTTGAACGACATTCTCATGGAGGGAGTACTTCCCTGGAGCCAGGCTCACTTCGCGGGACGCAAATGGGCGTTCCAGCAGCACTCTGCACCCGCCCACAAGGCTAAAGTAGTGCAAGACTGGTGCAAGACCAATTTCCCCTCCATGATCACCTCCGCCGAATGGCCTCCGTACTCACCTGATTTGAATCCCCTGGTCTTCTATGTGTGGTCGGTCCTCGGGAGCAAGGCCTGTGCTTTCCCACACAGAAATTTGGAAAGTCTGAAGCGTGCATTACAGAAGGCGTGGGATGATCTTAACGTCGCTTACCTGTCCACCACGGTGAGTGCCTTCCACAAGGGACTCAACGCCTGTGTCAAGGAGAAAGAAGGGCTGTTTGATATTTTAAAACACTTTTATACTCCAAACTATTTGAATGAACTTTTAAGAAAATTTTGTTTGATTTTCTCAATCCGTTAAGTTGTTTATCGGAAAACTACTATCCACCTGGACTTTTGGTGCACTCTGTATTAATTGTCTATTAAAACGGTTGATCTTGAAATTCTGGGGTGGGATCATGAGTGGTTTTCTTAAATAACCCGAACCGAAAGAATTTTTTTAATATGCAACGCTCGAACTGATGGTCGTATTTACTGCCACTGGTCATAATAACCTCCCCGTGAGAAAATTACTTTTATAGTAGCAGCTGGACACCTAAATATAACATCTAAAAACCAAAACCGTCGGAAGCTTTCTTAACTGACATTTTTTCTTATTACCTCGTCCCTTTTTCTCATTGTTGTCGTTTCAAGACTCTTATCTTGTAGACTCTTCAGAATAAGTTTCTGACACTTAGCGGTTTCTTCAGTCTTCTATGTAATCTCAGTACCACAACTGCTAATTCCTCTCATAAAGCTAGCTCTTAGTCAACAATCTCAATTAGGACTTTGAACCAGCTTTACGCGCGCGAAAAAGCGTTCAATCATATAATGTGCAACACAATATGTACCAATGCCGCTAACAAGTTATGGTCCCTAACCTTTGTGCTAATTGGTTTTGGAGCGCGTCCGAAACATACACCGGAGGTCTAATGCAACCGAAGTTCTAGTTTAATAATAATAATAATCTTCCTCGCGATTGTTCCCGCCTCGCGGCAGGGTACGCGCTCCCCTGAGATGCAGGACAGACATAATGGTAGTGTGTTCGACTATTTTGCGAAGAGTCCCTGTGGAAAATTCTAATGCAACCGAAGTTCTAATGTAATTGTGGAAAATTTGAGAAGAATGGCCGCTCTTCGAGCGGGGGAGTCTAAATAGACTGATACGAAGCGAGCTGAATTTGAGAGAGATAGTCATTATTATGGACTCCAGTGCTCAAAGAACGGTTTTTTTTCTCTAAATTCTAATCAGCGCTTGTGACCTATGATCTGAAAAACAAAGAAACCCGCATGAGCGAAAACGGATCATAACAAAAACTGATTAGAACGAGTTTTTCAAAAAAATTACGGGAACATTAAGTTTTAATGCTAGATTACGCTTAAAAAGTCGAAAAAGAGGCCTGCCAACATATGATTCGACGGTAACATACAAGTTCTTATTGTGCTTCATTTCCGGTTACATCGGAGAGAAATCATGAAGGGAAAAAAGCTTTGACGATAGAAAAAACTCTCCGAGTCGTCGGATGCTCAAAATTTAAACAAGTCTTGCTCATTGTTTGTAAAAATTTGTTTGGAACGTTAGGAGTTCGAAGCATTAGCTCACGAGACAGAACGCCATGCGTTTAACATAATAGATTATCAATGAACCTGGTATTGTAGAACTGTTTTTTTAGAAAAAGTTTTTGTATAAAAAAACAATTCAATGATGTTTATTACAAAATAACGCGAGTGTTCAAATGTTGCCTTTCAGACTAAATCTTCCAAATCTAACTAATAACCTCATACGTAAGACTTTATTTCAATAAAACTGTTAAAAATATTTCGAAAAAAGATAAAAAATTTTAGATGTTTCTTTGAAAGGAACACATGTTTTCAAGTTATGAAAAATGGCGCAATCATAAAATATAATTGAAGTGTGATGCATGGTTTACATAGTAGAACGAGAAAACAAGGTGACTTATGTACATATGTATGAAGGTGACAAATTCAGAAAAATGAGACACTGACAGGAAGCAAAAAGATAGGTACGAGGTTCGAAAGGCAAACCATGAGAATGATTCGCCGAACAGTTTTTAGCTGTTTTCAATGCACTCGAACTATTTTCCTCTGAAAATTTCTCTTTCCTTTTATCTTGTTAGCCTCTTTTGCTTTTATCCTTTCCAAATTGTTCCCTTCTGTTTCGTGGTTTGTACATTCTGCTTCTCTATACTATATCTCTTTTACTTTTTCAGTCTCTCGCTATATCTTCTCTTTCTCTCTTTCTCTTGCTATCTCTATCCAGTTTTCTCTCTCTAACACATCAACTCTCTCGATTTTCTCTGGCTTCTTTTCCTCTCGTCTCATTCATGTCTCATTCAAATCTTCCATTCCTTTAATGATGCTATCTTTTAAATGCGGTCTTCTCGGAACTTCAAAAATTTACAGTTCTTTTCAAAGTTCAGCAAACGCGGGTGCACGTGATACAAATTGTTAGTCCATCTTTTTTTTAAAAACAAATTACCTTTTTTTCGAGTCTGTTTTCAGCGATTTGTCACCCCCGTTGTCCACTTCCTCAACCTGAGGCTGCTTGACCGATTACAACCACGATGTTCTCTAATCCCGTTGTGGGTAGAATCTATGTCAAAGAACCTTTTTACCTTTTTTCAGAACAGCTAGGGATGATTCTTCTCTTTTTGTATACGATCCTCCGTTACTCATCGCACACACTCGTTTTAATATATATTTTTACCTAATTTCTGAAATAAAAGATTGTCTTTCAAAAAAGAGAGAGAGAGAGACAGACTGATAACAATATGAGTAGTTTGCCGACAGAATCGTCTATTTGTTTGCAGTGGTTTTTCGAAACGAACCAGTCTCTTACCACTTTCGACCCCTTTTTAGAAGTCTATCTTTTGTCCTCGGATTCAACTTAGAACAATCTGACACTCATTTCCTCTGAGAAGTAATGTTGAGAAAATGAGGTAGTATTGGCTAACACAGCTGACCTTGAAAACTCTTCTGATTTCCAGCCAAGGCGGCTTCTTTCGATTTTCTCTTCCCTCAACAATTTTTTGGATCTTATTCGAGAACCTGTTTTTTTCTTCCTCCTGCTCGAGAAACTGAACTTTATTTCCGAAAAAAAGAAAACTTTTGGAAACTCGATTAGAATTTTTTTCATATGATAAAAAAAAACTCAGTTGTCAAATGAAAGATGCAAGAGAAAAACGTTGTTTTTTGGAACTCGCTTAAAAGTTCAGCAAGAATGCTTGAAAAGATGTGCATGTTGGATCTGAACATTTTACATGTTGGATCTGAACATTTTACATGTTGGATCTGAACATTTTACATGTTGGATCTGAACATCCCTAGTACATGAATAATTGAGCACATACATACTCACAACACACCAATTGAAGCTGAACGAAGTTGCATTTCACGTCAATCTACTGTCTAAAAGTCATATCTCATGGTTGAATGAAGATTTTTCTGCTGATTTGAGCCGACTATGTGTGTATATTTAGTGAAGAAGCGAATTAGAAAATTACTGAAAAAAGGGAGGTTTCTAATATATAGCTAATATATACCTAATATATACCTACATAATATGAGTGTTAGCTATCAGAACGGAAAAACAGTTCCTGAAAGCCAATTTTTTTTTTTTTTTGAAAAACGATTCTTCTAAACCGATGCTTCTAAGATCTGAACACGATGCTTCTAAGATCTGAACATCCCTAGTACATGAATAATTGAGCACATACATACTCACAACACACCTATTGAAGCTGAATGAAGTTGCATTTCACGTCAATCTACTATCTAAAAGTTTTGAATGCTTTTTTGAATGCTCGGGTTTGAATCCGATTCTCGCTCCACTCCCTCACAAAAACCATGTGACATCTAAAATCTAGCCAGAAGTTCGAAACGTCTGCTCATAAATCTAATGAAGATAAAACTAACAGGTTAGTTTACAAAAAATAAATTTTTGTTATTCAACTCCTCGAAATGGTTCTCTGAGAACAAGTTCTCGAAAATGATAAGATTACAATCAATGTGGAATCAATAATACAAGTGAAATAGTATTTTTTTAATTCAAAAGGATGATCTTTCACATATAATAGAAGTATTCTGCAAAATGAATAGAGTAGAACGGTAAAAAAATGATGACTCATATTACGAAAAGCATGAAAATTTGATAGTTACGAGGTTTTTGAAGCAGAAGATGAAAAAATGTTCGCCGAACTGATCTTAGCTGTTTTCAATTAATCTCTTCCTCTGTAAACTTCTCTTCCCTATTATCTTATTAGCCTTTTAGGCTTTTATTCTTTTCCTTTCTATTTTGTGGTTTGTTGTTCCTTTCCAATTGTGGTCTGTACATTTTTCTTTATCTTTCTCTCCTCTCTCTCTCTTCTTTTTTCCTCACTCTGTCTTTATCTCTCTTCCTTCTTTCCTCACTCTGTCTTTATCTCTCTTCCTTCTTTCCTCACTCTGTCTTTATCTCTCTTCCTTCTTTCCTCACTCTGTCTTTATCTCTCTTCCTTCTTTCCTCACTCTGTCTTTATCTCTCTTCCTTCTTTCCTCACTCTGTCTTTATCTCTCTTCCTTCTTTCCTGACTCTGTCTTTATCTCTCTTCCTTCTTTCCTCACTCTGTCTTTATCTCTCTTTCTTCTTTCCTATCTATTTTCGTAGAACGCGCTCTTCTTCGAACTTCAAAGTTTTTTCAGTTATTCTACATACGTTCAGAAAATGCACACGTGATACCATTTGTGACCCGATCATCTCTCACATTGACAAGGAGTATCAGCGAGTTGATTATATCTTTTCAATCAATATTCTGACCGATTATAACATGAGTCGCTTTATGTAAATGACAATAATGGTGCTTCATGTAAATGACAATAATAATAAAGCCTGTGACAATCTCCCTTTCCGTGGCTGGGGGGGGGTCCACAAACTCTTTCCCTTTGAAAAGTAATGATCAGAAGTTGAGGTGCAGTTACTTGAACAGCTGACCACTGGTTTTTTTTCCTTTTTTGATTTTCAATGGGAGCGGCGGGTAGCTGTCACTCATTTCGATTCTTTTCTTTTAACTGTTTCTGCCTCTCCTTCGAGAGCATATCGGGTGTGTACTGAACTTCCTTTTCGAATCAGACTAAAAAAACTATGTTTGAAGAAGGCTGAATTGAACATATTCGTACAGTGAAGGGCCTGAAAATTAAAGTTTTCGGAAATCGCTTAAGATTTTGGCAAGAACTAGTTGTTTTTTTTCCGTTTAAAGTAGTGGTGTACATGAATGACTCAGAAAAATTCCAATAAGTAAAAAAAAACACACACACGCAACACACATACATACCAAGCCCGATTCGACAACTGCAAACGTTTCGTTTTATCGAAAAAAATTTCTGTGTAATTATGCAGCACAATGAAAAAATAGGACAAAGAGTTGCATGTGATACTGTGGATAACTGTTTATAAACCACTTTCAACAACTACAAACTCAAAGTATGTAAGTGACCTCGGGATGAAAATTATCATTTTTTAAAGTCTTGGCTTTTGAACTCGATCGTTCTACACAGTCGAGGCTATACAGTGTTTTTTTTTACCTAGGAGTAACTAGCCCGTATCTATGAAGCTTGCATGACTCCTCAAAATCTGAATCAAGCGTTCGCTTATTTCAAAGTAACAAGATCACAGATGCTAATGACTGATCGCTCACACAAGCTAATGACTCTAAGAGTCTGCATGACTCAATTATGTTAAGTTTTCATGTCTATTGAAGTTAATCTGCGAATCAGTTGATCGAAAATATTATAGACATCAAGGCTCAGACCCTGTCAAATATAAGATCTTATAGTCAAAAACGGTTGTTGTACATACAATACGCTTCGCATGATTTTGCACTATTGATAACATCGCGACTTCATAACCAATTGAAATTCGCTCAGCAGCGAGAAAAAAAGGCGTAATAGGATCACTGATGTTTGGTGCGAGTTTTTGGATATCATTTTTTGTCAATGGTTACAAAACTGAAAAGCTTCAATGTAACAACTATCAAAAAAATACTTTGCCGAATGAATTAGGTATTTTTATTTCTCCTTTTCTCTTTTTTTAAACTACCTTTTTTGATTGCTTGCGATGGAAACGGGAATAATTCGAACTTGCTCTTTCTTTCTATCAATCAGATTCAAGTAACTTGACCTATAACATGACTAACGCACTTTGGTGTGTCATATCAAGCGTGACATGATCAGCATCCCAATGATCAAATCAATAATTTCAGTCTTTATATCAAAGAGAAAGTTCGACCAATCGTTCTCAGAATCAGATTCTCACGCCCAATTGAGTAACCGTGGATCGGAGTCACTATGGTACCAAAAACAGAGATAAACAGAATTAATGGTCGCTCATGTACCCCTACGATGTTAATAAAGCGTTTGAACTTGCTCGAAATTTTACGCAAGAGCTGAGTAAAGATTAAGAAGAATCTATCTTAAGCATGGCTTATGTATATTGAATGGAAAAAAAAACTGAAGTGATCGCCTCTCACTAAGTTTTCCTTGTAATGAGTAGCAATCATGTCCTCTCAAACTTTTTTGAAACTGATTAAAGTTCCTATTATGATATTTAGAGAGCTTTTCTTTGTCTTTTTCCTTCCATTTTCCCTTCCATTTTTTATCCGGATAGAAATCATGATGATGAAAAACTACAGCTGTTATCGAGTAATGAGTTTGGTTGTGAACCTGATTGCGTCAACTTCGAGCGATCGAGTGATTTCAGGTCTTTACTCGAGGAAAGAATGATGCAGTCAAGTTCCGTTCATTGGATATCAGATGTTGTGGGTGGATAGAGGAGAAAAGTGAATCTACAAAAAAGAGAAAGAGTGCAGACCGAATGAACCGCGGCTGTCCCATTGACCATGAACTGGTTGAATGGCCGCGGCGTGTTAAGGCGGGGCGGGGGGGGGGTACATAGGTTTGGGGAGGGGAGGGAAGTGGGTTGGTAGGAAGGGGTAGATAGCTTACTCTCATATCCTCGTCTATCGATAGGGGCGGGGGTATTTGAGGGGAAGCTAAAGAAAAAAGTTGTGGTTCAGACTTTTGGCATGTTAGCATACAGCAAACTTTTGTTTCGTAATTCCTAAAGTTTCATACACCTGTTTCAAATATTCCCTCAATCTCCTCTGGAAGACGATATCAAACCCTTCTCATAGTGAGAGGTTGGCACTTAAACGCTGTTGCGTTTGAGCCTTATCAGCAAGCCAAAGGAGACTTCCCAAGTAATGTCTGTTCCAAACCTAGATCCATTATTGTATTTTCTGCCCTAATGAGGAAATAATTTGGCAGCTGTAACACTTCAGGTTGTATTTATAAGATTTTATGCGCTTGTAGTAGCTTCTATATAGAACAAACTGGCCGACCAGTTCACATGAGGGCCTCCTAGCATTCTCGAGCGGGTAACAACCCCCATGCTCCATCCTATATCTCGAATGCATCTGCTCAACATGCTATTCTCAAATATTCTGGCTTAAAGATGACTCTATCCGGTGTTATACTCCAAGTTGAACCGAATATTGTTCGCCGACGTCTTACCGAAGCCCTTCCTATAAATACCAGTGCTCCCGACCTGAACAACCGAAATGAACTTGCTGAGGAAATGATTTAACTAGGTCTTATCTCTCTACCCAGTCTTTGAATTATCTCGCTTTGTAACGCGAGGTTTACCATTTTTCGCTTCTTTATCTCACTAAAAATCTTTTAACTTCTTTAGGAGTATTCATCTCTTGTATTGAGGTAACTTTCATCTGAATTATGATTTCTCTCTTTGTTTTTACCAATTTCGTTCTGATTTAGGGTAATTGCATATCGCTGTTGAAGCTTTAAATAAAGCGAAACGTCCGAACTCTTTGCACGAAACCACACCGCATCTCCACACTGGCACGACAAAGACTTTATCTTCAATTAAATCTCCACGATGCGCGTCACTCAGTACTCAAAATCCATCGAGACACATTGCCAATCGGCGTGAAAGTGGTGTGTTGAAGGCTCGAAAAAAATTTTCATGGCAATCATACGTACGTTACATAGGTATTTTAGACATAAAAAGAGCTGTTTAACATAGAAGTTTTTGACCAGTCTTCCTCTCAATTGTTGAGAACTTAGTTGGACTCGAAAGAACAGAAGTTAGCAGCGCACAAAAATGAAATAGGCAGAAAATTCTTGCTAAGAGACGGAATGAAAACCAGAGAACCAGAGTTGGTGAGTTCTTAAAGAGAGATAGAGAGATAATCACGCTGAATGAAAAAAGAGAACACACAAAAACCGCAGAAATCTGAACACAGAGGAAATTGATCGAAAATAGAATGCTCGATGCGAAATTGAAGATGGAAAAAACAACCTGATTTGAAGTTTTGAACTCTTCAGAACTTAGTTTGAGTCAAAAGAAGATGGGTCAGCAGTGCACTAAAATGGGAAAGAGCGAGAAAGTAAAAAAAAGAGAAATGAAGAGAGAGACCAAGTGAGAAAAAATAACTCTTCTTCTTTTTTTTATTTTCTCATTATTTTAAAATAGAGAAGATTGAAGGTGTGGAGAATTGAGAAATGGAATTGATCAAGTTTTTTTCGAAGCGCTGGTTTCAGATAAGAGATGAGTGTGGAAATCGATTTCTTCATAAGGTAAATTTGAAGACATGAACAAGTTTCCGAACGTCGAGGCATATTTGGCTATGAAATTTTTTGTGAAATAAGTTACTGAAATAAATTTTTTAGAAAAAGAGAGGGAGAGATAAAGAGAAGAAAACAGCTGAGCACTAACTTTTATAATAGTCCAATTTTTAACAGCAGAACGGTTGTTCACAAGCGGAGTTCATGAAAGTATCCCTCCTTGGAGAACGAATGTAAATGTCATGCTCGACGCGTGCCTTCATTTTTAACAGCAGAACGGTTGTTCACAAGCGGAGTTCATGAAAGTATCCCTCCTTGGAGAACGAATGTAAATGTCATGCTCGACGCGTGCCTTCATTTTTAACAGCAGAACGGTTGTTCACAAGCGGAGTTCATGAAAGTATCCCTCCTTGGAGAACGAATGCAAATGTCATGCTCGACGCGTGCCTTCATTTTTAACAGCAGAACGGTTGTTCACAAGCGGAGTTCATGAAAGTATCCCTCCTTGGAGAACGAATGCAAATGTCATGCTCGACGCGTGCCTTCATTTTTAACAGCAGAACGGTTGTTCACAAGCGGAGTTCATGAAAGTATCCCTCCTTGGAGAACGAATGCAAATGTCATGCTCGACGCGTGCCTTCATTTTTAACAGCAGAACGGTTGTTCACAAGCGGAGTTCATGAAAGTATCCCTCCTTGGAGAACGAATGCAAATGTCATGCTCGACGCGTGCCTTCATTTTTAACAGCAGAACGGTTGTTCACAAGCGGAGTTCATGAAAGTATCCCTCCTTGGAGAACGAATGCAAATGTCATGCTCGACGCGTGCCTTCATTTTTAACAGCAGAACGGTTGTTCACAAGCGGAGTTCATGAAAGTATCCCTCCTTGGAGAACGAATGCAAATGTCATGCTCGACGCGTGCCTTCATTTTTAACAGCAGAACGGTTGTTCACAAGCGGAGTTCATGAAAGTATCCCTCCTTGGAGAACGAATGCAAATGTCATGCTCGACGCGTGCCTTCATTTTTAACAGCAGAACGGTTGTTCACAAGCGGAGTTCATGAAAGTATCCCTCCTTGGAGAACGAATGCAAATGTCATGCTCGACGCGTGCCTTCATTTTTAACAGCAGAACGGTTGTTCACAAGCGGAGTTCATGAAAGTATCCCTCCTTGGAGAACGAATGCAAATGTCATGCTCGACGCGTGCCTTCATTTTTAACAGCAGAACGGTTGTTCACAAGCGGAGTTCATGAAAGTATCCCTCCTTGGAGAACGAATGCAAATGTCATGCTCGACGCGTGCCTTCATTTTTAACAGCAGAACGGTTGTTCACAAGCGGAGTTCATGAAAGTATCCCTCCTTGGAGAACGAATGCAAATGTCATGCTCGACGCGTGCCTTCATTTTTAACAGCAGAACGGTTGTTCACAAGCGGAGTTCATGAAAGTATCCCTCCTTGGAGAACGAATGCAAATGTCATGCTCGACGCGTGCCTTCATTTTTAACAGCAGAACGGTTGTTCACAAGCGGAGTTCATGAAAGTATCCCTCCTTGGAGAACGAATGCAAATGTCATGCTCGACGCGTGCCTTCATTTTTAAACCTTCAAAAAATTCATGACTATCACTCGCAAAAGTCGTCAAATTTCAGTAGAAAAAAACCATGACTATCGTAAGTCATGGAGAATACAAGGCTATTAATCAGTAACAAAAACTCAATCTAGCAACGATTTGCAGCAAAACTCGGTAAAAACTCTTTCCTCACACTTAACATCAGAGAAAAAACCGTTAAGAAATGAAATTTTTTCAGCTTCTAAATATGATTTTTTAATACCTTCAGTGAGCTTTAAAAAGGAGCATTTCGTTATCTTTTCAAAGCTCAAACTCAACCAAAAAACCAACAAGTACGGACGGAACAGACATATTGGAACGGAGAGTCAGTCATATTGGAACGGAGAGTCAGACATATTGGAACGGAGAGTCAGTCAAGGTCAACGTCTTTCTTCATTTTCTATCTCTTTTAGGTGCGCTTTTCAAGAATTTTTTTTACTTTTTCTTTAAAAATAGAATAGAAAACTAGAGAGATATAGCGAGGTAGTTAGAGAGAAACAGAAAGGAAGAAAGAGAAAATAAATTAGAGAGAAAGCGCGAGAAAGAGAGATAAAAGATTAGGAGAGAAAAAGAGAGTAAGAGAAAAAAGATTGAGAAAGAGAGGGGGAAGAAACTCGATGAGAAAGCGAGAAAGAAAAGAAGAAAAAAACTCTGAGAAATTTTCTGTACCTTCGTGTCGTCATTCTTCAATGACCTTATTTTCCTTCCTCTCACCGGAAAATATCTCCGTTCCCCGAATTTGTTCCTCCTCTTTTGAGTAGGTATTTTGTACTTATACTTCGTAGTTAGTAGGTACTTCGTCTAACCCGATACCATCAAACTTCTCGAACTTCTCACCCAGTCTAAAGAGATTCTAAAAAGAGGTACTCAGGTTGTTGCGTGATGTTTGAATTGAGAAAAATTCTCACATATTACCTCCTGAATCGACTACTTTACAAAAAAGTGAAAAAAGCAACAAAAAATGTTTTTTTTGGAAGATCTCAAAATTCGAGAATCTCAAAAAATATAAATTTTTTAACTATTATGATTGTTTAAGAATGAAAGGATAGAATATACAAGCACTATCACTATCGATCACTGTGATGACACTAATCACAAAAGTCTGTTAATGTGTATATACTTTATCGCAATGGGTTAGGTTTGGGTGTAAGGGGATATTGGATCCAGGTTGAAGGTGTTGACCGAGCGTGTCACTTTCATATTTAAAGTGAGAAAAAACAAAACGAAAGCTGGTTGTGACCATGATGATCACGAGCCTTTTTTCTGAGCTGAACAGTACACTTGAACAGTAAACTTGCCAAATACCATTTGAGACTTCAGTGAGCGTACTATCAGTGCCTGTTGAAAAATTTTGACTACTTGTTTTACAATTCAATTAATAATTTATTCCAATTCACATGATAGAATAGCACATACGTACATGCATTGATGAACTTGGATTGCTGTCACGGATGTGAGTTCAGCTATATTCGAAAAACATTTCAAAACGAATTATAGAAAGGGAACTTATAGAGACAAATTATGGAGACAAAACAAAAAACATCTGAAATAAAGGAACAGAATAGTAAAAACATATTAAATAGAACGTTGAGATAAGCGCAGTGAATAAGAAAATTCATTTGGAGCTCTTTCAGTAACGTATTTTAGAAAAGGGCACTATGAATATACTTCAATTCCATTCAATCATCTATTCCAATTAACATGATAGAATAACACATACGTACATGCATTGAGGAACTTGGATCGCTGTCGCGGATGTGAGTTCAGCTATATTCGAAAAAACATTTCAAAACGAATTATAGAAAGGGAAATTATAGAGACAAATTATGGAGACAAAACAAAAAAACATCTAAAATGAAGGGACAGAAAAGAAAAAAAATATTAAAAAGAACATTGAGATAAGCGCAGTGAATAAGAAAGTTCATTTGGAGCTCTTTCAGTAACGTATTTTAGAAAAGGGCACTATGAATTCTTCTCGCAGCTTATTTAGTTGTTTTTTGAAAACAACAGGGGAATTGATTGTCACTATCTGACGGGGTAGGCTGTTCCATATGTCAATAACCCTGGATGCACAACTACTTTTGGTATCCGGAATTCTGAATGGTAGAGCAATTCGGTATGGATGGGCGTGTCTGTTGCTGTATGGAAGGGGACATACTTGAAAAAGTTTGGAATAGTCTATTCGAAGGTGTTGGTGTATGCATTTGTGTATGAATGCAAGATCGTTAATATTTCTTCTGTATTCGAGAGTCGTCAGAGAGAGCAGATTGAGCCTAGATGGGTAGTCTATCTTGGGATGCCCAGCTCTATTAAGAATTCTGCGTGTGAAGGCACGCTGGACGTTTTCTATTGCGTTTATGTGACCTACGGACAGTGGCGACCAGATTTCACTACCGTAATCTAGTAAAGGGAGAATGTATGTTTTGAACACGCGGAGAAGAACGGTTATGGACTTGGTTTTGAATGCTCGCAGGATCATGTTTATACATCTGGTGGATTTGGTTATGACTTACTCTATGTGGGTGGAGAATTTGAGTGTTGCATCAAAATATATTCCAAGATCCTTGATAGTTGAAGAGGTGGGAACGATTTTACCATCAATGTGGTAGATGCTGCTAGGGTTATTGTTGCCACAATGAACTATGAAGCATTTCGGAATGGAAATTATAAGCCCCCAGGAATGTACATAACTGGAAATAGAATCTAGGGCTCGTTGTAGACTTTGACTGCTGTTTGAAAATAGTTTGATGTCATCTGCATAGAGAAAGCAGTGGACTTCGGGGACAATACATTCTATGATGTCGTTTATAAAAATAGAGAAGAATAGGTGGCCTAGGCAGCTTCCTTGCGGAACTCCGCTATTATAAACTTTGGGATCGGATAAAACGTGATTGACTGAAGTTATACAATAACGGCTAGCGAGAAATGATTCTACCAGGCGGAGTAGACCTGAATTGATACCTATTTTTTCTAATTTGTGTATCAGGAACCTGTGGTTTACTGTATCGAAGGCTCTTGAAAAATCAATCAGACAGATGTCGAACTTGAGCTTCTTGCTATTCAGAAAAAGGTACTGGGAATAGGAGTGAACTAGGGATGTGATAGTGGAACGGCTACGGCGAAAACCGTGCTGGTTGCTGATGAGGATTTGGTTGGATTCGAGATGGTCATAAATGAGGTTGAAAATGAGCTTTTCAAAAACTTTTGACATCGAGCAAACCATTGTGATGGGCCGGGCCTATAGTTAGAAACTTGAGAATGGGACCCTTTTTTGTGAATTGGGATGATTAATCCCTGTTTCCATTAAGACGGAAAGTGTCCTTGAGTAATGGAATTGCTCATGATTATGGAAAGTGGTATTGCCAAAGAATCTACACAGTGTTTGATGAATATATTCGGTATTTGGTCTGGTGAAGAATTTTTTTGGAGGAATCTTTTTCAAAATACTTTGAATATCGAAGGCTGTAATGTATGGATTATAACTGATAGGGTGTAGAGAAGAATTTAGAGGAAGAGGGCCGCTTATCGGAGGGGGTTGCAAGCTGTTGAAATATTCGGAAAAGAGGTTTGCTTGTTCTCCTGGATAGGTGTAAGAAATAGAGTTGACTATGATTGTAGGGATCGAATTCCTACCCTTAATACGATTGGAGATAGTTTGGAAAAAGGTTCTGTAGTTTTTTGGAAGCTTCAATCTGTTCTCACGTTCAATCTCGAATCTAGTCAGTTCTTTATGGAGCTTTGTTGATGCTTTAGAGGTCAGGGGAGAGAGAATTCCTCTTCCTATTTCTTTGAAGGAAACTATACAGGTGACGAATTTTACGAGGGTACTTCTTGTGTTTCTCAATGTTTTTCTCACGAGGGATGCTCTTTTCAATAATGGAGAGGATTATGAACGTCAATTCTTGCGTGCATTCATCTACTGTGAGAGTTGAGAACAAAAGGGTCCAATCTATGTTGAATAATTGCGAATTGATGCTATCCCAGTTTGCTTTTTTCCAGTTGAGGAAAAATTGAGTGGAGGGGAGCATGGCTTTTGCATTATTCCTTACTTCAAAGTAAACAGATGCGTGATCGCTAGTCGAGTAAGGGCTTTTGATTTCACAAATGAAAATTATATCTGCATTGCTAAATACATAGTCTAAGGTGTTCTATAGCCTCGTTGGAGAGAGTACGTATTGGGAGAGATTGTTATCGCATGCGAGATCGAGGAAGGCATGAGAGATAGCGCATGATTTAGGAGCGGTTAGGGAAGCCCAGTCTATGCTTGGGAGGTTTAGGTCTCCACAGATTATGGAGGGAAAAGGTATGGAAAGGTTAGACAAAATAAAAGTGCATAGGGACTTACTTTCCTCAATATCGCAACTTGGTGATCGATAAAAGTTCATTACTCTAATTGCGGAGAAAGGAAAAGAAAAAGAGATATTAGGACATATATCGATAATAACTCCCTCGCAGTGAGGCGAATTGTAGTGAGAAACTAGAGAGGAGGAGATAGTGTTATGTAATAGAATAGCTACGCCTCCTCCCCTATTAGCTAATCGGTCACATCTAAACACCGTAAAAGGCAGACTATTAGTGAGTATGGAGTCGGGGAAGTCGCAATTCATCCAGGTTTCGGACAATAGAACAATCTTATAGTTGGAACAGCGGAGTAAAAAGTATAAATCGTAAAGTTTGTTCATGATAGATCTACAATTGAAAGACAAACATTTAATCAATCTCTTAGAACTCACATCCGTTTTGTCCTATGGGGATGAAGGATCTGTTCTCCTGACAGTTCTCCTACGGGTTACTTTCGCGTCTGCAGGGGCGTTAAGAACACGAGGCGGATGAGTACTATGGGTCGTGTGCTGCAACTGAGAACTATTGACGTGTAATGTGGAAGGAGGGGGTCCGAAACGGTAAGAGGGGACGTGGTGGATTGGTCGAATAGGAAGGGTAGATGTAGGGTTTCGGCTTGGAAGAGTCTTTTTTCCAGGCGTTGAAGGCTTGATGATATATCCTCTCACATTTGGTCTGACTATGTCTTATGTGGAGGTCAGGATGGAATGAAGAGAGAATGTGAGAAGAATATAAGACTTGCTGTTGGAAAGATGTCGTAGGGAGAACTATCTTTAGAGGCCTGGGTGATTGAACTCTAGAAGAGGGCATGCGGTATACTCGGTCCGGGTAGCATTGAAGATCCATTCTGTCAAGGATGCATGTTACGCGACTGATGTCGTCTTCGGCTCTCTGGGTTGCGGATTTGGATTTAGACTCGGGAAGATTGAAAAGAACCACTGAACGGTTTCTTTCCGGGCGATCCAAAACTTCTTTAGGAGACTCGTAGTAAAGGAAGTCTGGAGATGAAAGCTGGGGGGGTTTAGGAGCAGGTGTATGTGGCGGTAAAAGAGGAGGGATAGGGGTTGATTTGGGACAAGTTAGCCCTTCGGTCTGTGGAGAGGACAAAGAAATGGAAACATTGGTGAAGGTATGCGCAAGAGAAGAAACTTGCTGCGTAAGAGAAGACACTTGCTGCGTAAGGGAATCAAACTGTACTTGATATTCTTCGCATTTCCGAGAGAGGTCGTGGTTGTGCTTGAGAAGAGTGTTGATGAGAGTGACGACGTCTCCACCGTGGCGATACATCTCGAGAGGCCCTTCCTTCTCTTGAGTTGGAGATGGAGAAGAGGGCTTATCTGATGTGGAAGAACGATCGGCAACCACGTTGTTAACTTTCAAGTCCAGGTTTTTGACATGACTGTATTGTTGACACGATACAAGAACGACTCACCGAGTATAGTGCCAAACTGAATAGCATAGACGGGCACAAGTCTATTCGAAAGAAGTCGATGATGGAACCGGTGTGCGAGAATACCAAGAGATTCCGATGATGTCGAGGTGAAGAATAATATTCAAAAGCTGGTCGAAAAATCGATGAGGCAGAGCAAAATAGATGGTCACCGCTCTTCGCGAGCAAAGAAAGTGAAAGTGAGCAAAGAAAGTGAAAGTGAGATTGTTAAAACGATTGTTTTTTGTGTTTTTTTTTTGTTGCTTTGATAAAGCGAAACGTCCGATCCGTCTTTTTTCTTCAACATAACAACGCATCTCACAAGGCAAGACACATATTGAAAGTGTATCGTCTACTGGATTCTTCATCCAATGCGTTTAACTCAGCACAAACTCTTCATTGTTTTTTTTCCTAAAACAGCTATATATTAACTAGATTACAACTCAGTCAAATCAGCTTTCTAAACAAGTGAACTGATTCTGTTTTGAGCACATCGGTACTTAGGTTATTCCACGCGAAGAAACTTTTCCACAATAATTTCTTAATATGAAGGAAGACAGTTGTTTTACCATGATCTCTAACAGGGAAGATTTAATATAAAAAATATTACAATAGGAAATGGGTGTGGAGAAGGCGCCTCAAGTATTGATTGATTTTTATGTAAAGTTAATTATTTATTTTCTGTACTTCAATTAGGAAGTTTCGACAATTTTTTTTCGTCGTGTGAGAACTGGGAAAACGTAAGCAAATGACTAAAGAGTTGAGAAGCAGAACCGAGAAAAAATTAAAGTGGTTATTTAGAGGAAATAGGTCTCAGGTCTCAGAAGTGCAGAGAGTAATTGAATGACAGCCGCTCAGGAGGTCGAGAAAAGAAAAGAATGATGGGAGTAGAGGGAGTGATTGATGGTGCTGATGACGACAAGAATTATTTTATCTTTCGAAATTCTGATTTGGATCCCATCTATTTATTACTCAAATCACGCTTTGAACAAACATCATGAGGGTCTTGTGAGAAAATTAGAAAAAAGCTCTTGATGTTGATCTTTGGGCATAGTGAGGGTCTCGTGACCAATCTCATGACGAGACTCTTATGAGTGAACCGAATCAAAAACCCATATACATGGGTCATCAAGTCATTGAATTCATTCCTTCAGAAAAAGCAAAACTAGAATACGTTGTTTTAGTAAATAATTACACTACAAGCTCTGAATGTCAATGTCAGAGACATGAATCGTCAGAAATATTGCACTTTGGTAATGAGGGAGTGGTAAATAGTAAACAGTTAGAGCTTCAAGAAAATTTAAAATTGCCTAAAGCTGAAATGAATTTTTTCGAGAATCTTTTTAACTACATAAACTAGTCCATGTTTATTCTCATCATTTTATTGTATTGATGTTATTTTATCACTGCATGGAAATAAAGAAAGAAAGAAAGAAAAGAAAGAAATGAATAGAAAGTTGTTCCATTCAAGTAGAAATGAAGTAGGAAGTCACATAACTTCACGAAAGGAATGTATATCAAAATGACGAAAATGCGGCTTTTCACTATAGCGATACCAATCTCATGAGACTTATTGTCTCTAAATTTAAAAAAAATCACTTCCACTGCGGCTTACGCTAGTTGAATCGTTGAGCTTTACTATATGTGTGGTAGCTCAATTCGAAACTTTTGCTGTACTTTTTCCATCCAGCTTCGTTAAAGGTTTTACTGTTTTGCAACTCTTTCACTTTTCATAAGCTCAACTTCATACATATAAGCTCAACTTCATACATATAAGCTCAACTTCATACATATATACAGTACCGCCCAAAATGTTAACATATATTGAATTATTGAACATAACCTTTTTCAAAGATAAAATTCAAAGCTCAAATTTTCACAGAAGTTTTTTGGGGTGTCTGTACCGTACCGGACATCATTTGGAGTGATTTATTAATTATCTCCAAGAAATACACCAAAATTGGTATATCTTCCATTTTCCAGTTTTTTCTCCATGATTTTTTTTTGTTGATTTTTTTTTTGTTTTTCGAACTTCATTCATAAAAATTTTGTTTCAAGTCATGATTCGAACTGTTGGACATCGAAATACAAGTAAAAGAATGTAAAAACCTGTTGTTGCTGGGGCGAAACAGGGCCGGTCACAGAGAGAGCTCGCCCAGCAGTTTGGGGTAACTCAGAGCGCTATCTCCCGTATCCTCCGGCGTTTTCGAACCCAGGTAAACGAATTTTATACAACTGAATAACTTTGGAACACAAAAAAAATGCAGGGACGAGTCATCGTGAAGACAAGTTCGGGGAGACCCCACGTAACTTCGAGGTACATGGACCGAAGCATCCTGCGCGCATCTCGCGAAGACCCGAAACGCACTGCTAAAGACATTCAAGCTGTCATATCAAGGCCCGCGACTCCTGCTTCTTCAATAACTACCATCAAACGCCGTTTGCAAGCCGCTGGACTGAATGGAAGGCGGCCTGCAAAGAAGCCTTTCAGCAGCGAAAAAATCGTAAAGTTCGAGTTCAGTGGGCTAAGGATCACCTCAGTTGGACACGCCGTGAGTGGTCTCAGATTGTTTGGAGCGATGAATCCAAGTTTAATATGTTCTGCAGTGACGGTCTGAGGTGGGTAAGACGTCCAGCGGGCAAGCGTTTCCTGCCGCAATACCAGTCGCTCACAGTCAAACATGGCGGTGGTTCTGTGATGGTCTGGGGCTGTTTTTCCGCCAGCGGCATGGGTCCACTGAGACGTATTGTCGGAAATCTCGATCGTTACGGCTATGAGAACATAATGGAAAGCACTATGCGCCCTTGGGCCCTCTCCAAATTCGGTCGTGGGTTCACCTTTCAACAAGATAACGACCCGAAACATCGACCTCAGCACGTTCAGAACTGGTTTCGCCGTCGGCATGTAAATGTTTTGGACTGGCCGAGCCAGCCTTCCGATTTGAACATCATCGAACATTTATGGGAACATTTGCAACGAAAATTGACGGGAAAAACATGCAGAAATGCTGATGAAAAGTTTAAGCAGCTAGAGGAGGAATGGAAGGCGATTTCGCAGGTAACCATTAATTATTTGATTGATTCTATGCCTCGTAGATGTCAGGCAGTCATTGACTCCAAAGGATATGCCACCAAATACTAGAATATTTGTTTTAATACTTCGAAAAAAATTGAACATCTCTATAAGCACTTTTTACTATTTCCATTTTTTTAACGAATGAACCTAATAAAAAATTTTCCAAAGTTGTTCTATCACTCGAAACATGTGAACTTGGCTTGTAAAAAATATCTGAAAATTTGAGCTTCATTCGTTTTTTTTGAAAAAAGTTATGTTCAATAATTCAAAATATGTTAACATTTTGGGCGGTACTGTAAGCTCAACTTCATACATATAAGCTCAACTTCATACATTTTTGTTATGCATACAGTAACGTGCAAAATTCTATCAAAAAATTTAATTGTTGAACATAACTTCGCTAAGAGCGAACATATTGTCTTGATCTTTTTTGTCTAGTTTCATAAAAGTATGTGCTGTACTTATAGTATTATATCTGCTTCAAGAAAATTACAAACTCACTTGCACCAGAACTCGAATTTTCTAATTTTTCAAATGTTGACGGAAAACTCAATTCGAAAAAAATTTCGCGTAGCTACATTGAATTTTTTGTTGTTGAATGATTCGTCTTGTCGGAAGTAAAAACATGTTTCAGATCTGTTTCAGATCGAGTTTAAGTTGTTTTGTCAAAAATGGATATTCTGTTATACAATTTTTTCTGGTTGCAGTTTAGTTATTAGTTGATATTGATATTCTTTATCGCCAAAGGACAACTGGTTCAGGGTCATCGCTAACATGGTTGACAATGAGAAAGTGAAAAAGTAGAAAATCTTCAGAAGAGGAATAATCTTCAGAAGAGGAATAATCTTCAGAAGAGGAATAATCTTCAGAAGAGTTGTTCTATTTCCGTTCTTGTCTCGATTTTCTGTTATCTTATATGAAATGTTTGGCCGGAATTTTAAACTACTAGTTGCAAAATGAAAAAAAAATACAAAGTTATCAACAAAAATCAAACTTTGATAGAATTTTGCCCGGTATTGTATGTCATCGTGCGTCCGTTTCAATAAAATCTAAGAAGAAAACTTTTTTCTCTAGAATAGGTGTTCTCTTACGGATGATCTGTTGCATGCGGGTGAACACTGGATTCACGCTTGTGACAATCATCTGCTGTAACCAACTGTGACATATAAATTTTCTTTCGAGAACCATTTTTTTTAACTCGATGAATAGGTTTTTCATACAAATATGTACATATGCCTTGCGTTTTGAAGTAGTCTCCATTTCTTCTTTTTTTTTCTATGCATCTTCATTTCTCTCCGAATCAAAAACTCTTTGGCTTGCTTTTTTCTTTTTTTTGAAAATTTTAAATTTTTTCAAGTTTTCATATGATGTGTTACTCGCTGAGTAGAGAAAAGATAACTTTATTTGAGGAAATCAATCCAATTAGTTCAGTGGAAAGTTGAACGATTGTGAGTAATGAACTAGGAATAATTTCGCAGAGAACAATGGCTGTTTTTTTTTAAATTTGAAAACAGAGCGATAAAAATGGATTCCTAATGAGACAAAGGGAGAATTGAACAAGTGCTCGATAAATGATATTAGCTTAAAAGTATGGTAAATACTGAATACTACAAGATTATCAAATGATTGTCGCACAGAAAAAAGCTAGTCCACCGGGCGGGATCGAACACAGACCATCTCGACTCAAACCGGGAGCGCGTGTACAGTCAATCTCATTCCAATTCATTCGAGTTGTTCTTCATATAGATCTAGTTCTTAGCTTGGTTAAAAAAACATAATTCTAGTGGGAACACTATTGTATTTGATTACACCACGGGGACACATTGCTATTGGTGTAATGGTTACACGCGCTCCCGGTTTGAGTCGAGATGGTATGGGTTCGATCCCGCCCGGTGGACTAGCTTTTTTTCTGTGCGATAGTTCAATCATTTGTCATCCTAACCAGGTGTGTCATCTCACTGCCTTTAAACTGTGTAACTTAGAATTTGAAGATTTATAAGATTATCGTATACGAAAAAAATTCAAGAGCAAATTTCGCGCAGTTTTCTCACGCAATCATTCACTTAGTCGATGAAAGGTTCAATAAGGCTCAGCATGGTCAAGTTAAGGCTTGACTACCATCTTTTCGTGAACATCGAGATTGTAGACGATCTGAATGAATAACTTCTCTTTTGAAACAATTTTTTTTCATTTGGGTTTGTAATATACAAATATAAATAATCAAAGAGACTTTTTGCTTTACAAAGAACTATTTATAATTCAAATTTTCATCAACAAATAATTTTTTCACCGTGAATTTAAACATCCGGAGTTTAATGTGCTGTGAGCAGGCTCGTTGTTTTTTTAAAATATCACTTTCGATCTTCTTTCACAAATTGCGGCGGTTGTAGAGCGATGAGAGGCTGTGTTTATAGCATATCACCAGTGTTGGTTTCGAGTGCAGTTTTCGTAAGCGAAAATTTGAGGTTTGATGATGGCTGTGACAGCGTTTCACTGACAACAAGGCCAACTGGAACTGTATTTTTTCTCCTTCTTGCACTGGCACCAGAAACATTTCGGAGACTATGCATTTTCCTAATTTGAATACTTTTACCTTACACTTTCACTAGTCAAGAAGAATGAGTGAATCAATAACTGAATATGAAAAGAAAATATATTTGTTTCATTATTAGATTCGTGCGTTTAATTCAGATTATGAGAAGAAAAAAAACTCAAAGTACAGGTTTACAGTTGTGATTCAATGGAGATTTCATAATATTAAGAACATTTAGTCTGTTCCCAATGGACTCACAATCAGTTAATTAATTGGCTTTGTCCAGGCACATGTTCTAGTTTTCTGTTTCTCACAATTCCATCGTATATCTAAAGCACAACTTGATATAGTAAATCAAAGATAACTTCTTTAAAATTAATTTGGTGAACAAATTCTAGATTCATGTATAAGCATTCCAGGTACATAGGTGAAACAATTTCTGAATAGTATTTTTCTAAAATAATATTTTTAGAATAGGGTCGAAATCTCATCAACAAATCAATGTATTTCTGAAACACATTTATGCATAACTTTCTTGAAATCATATGTGCATATAAACTTTATAACTGCATGTAGAAACTTTATTACTGTATGAAAATGGCGGCGAATTGAAAACGAAGGTGGAAGTGAAGAAAAAAGCCAACTTACTTTTGTTAAGGAAAGAAAGAAGCAATAGATAGAGATCAAATGAATTAAACAAGAGAGAGATAACCAATTGATGTGGAACGAAACTTAAATGAGGGTAGGAAGGTTTCGGCGACCATTCGCGAACGTCATCCTCATCGTACACTTTCAGGATACAGTATCCCATTCCTGAAGGCGCACTAGATGTTCTCCAGAACCATCTTCTTGTGCACCTCTGTATGCTCGACAACCTAGGATTAGATTATAGCGTTACATACAACGGATTAGATTATAGCGTTACATATATTCCAATCATCTGCGCAGCTGTTCACCTTTCAGCTTACGATGTTCCGAGTTCAAATTCCAAGTTGCAAAGTTTGAAGGCTGTAACGCCTGGTTAAGATGACAAGTGATGAAATTATCGCACAGAAAAAAGCTGGTCCACCGGACGGGATCGAACCCAGCCACCTCGTCTCAAACCGCGCGTTACCATTACACCACGGGGACACTTTGCTATTCCGTGCGATAGTGTTATTTTAATAGCTGATATGCCTTGTTCTCTCAGTCACGCATGCTTATTGAGCGACGTTCCGGGTGTTTTACGGATTCCGCGGTCAGAGTGGTACATTTAACAAGAAAGAGTTTCTGTTTGTAAAAATAACTGTGCATTCCTATTAATATATATACCGGTGTGTTACATCTGTACATTTTGACAATGGTATGACATATGTATGCTGAAGTAAAAAGACAGTGAGGTAGTGCATTCAATGGTTTTTTCAGTAAGTCCTAAATTGAAGAGAAGAAGGTGACTTTTGAAAATTGCTCCTGATCCAAGAAAAACTTTTCTGTTTATCAAAACAGGTTTCTTTCTCGCCGTACAACGTACGTTAAAAGCCTGATAGGATTCGGCTGAGATATGTACCTACGCTTCTTTTGTAGGTTCTGTTTGCCTTTTATATCCAATTTAAAACTTCATTCAATTTCAAATTAGGTTGTTCCTATTTTTGACTGGAAAAAACAAAATAATTATTATTGTTTTTACCAAACTTTTTCTCTGAAATGAAAAAAAAATTGGCATCGTATTTAAAACATAAGTTTTTATTGGATAGCATTATTATTTTTTAGCTCTCGCTCAAATACGTCTTTTGTTCTTTATTCAATTTTTTTTAAATTCAAGTTACTTTATCCATCAAAAAATGAGTTGTAAAGACTCATCTGCTAACATGGGGAGTGTCACAGCAAGACAATGTTCAAATTTAAATAATACTGTCGATCATTTCTTCAATATTTTTTGTATTGAACAAGTAACCGACGAGTATGAGATGAGTCAGATGGACTACATGGCGCCAAGACTTAATATTATCATTGAAGCTGAACCTTAGGTAGAGAAAACTACCATCTTTGAAGAGTGAAAATGAGAAGTATGTTCATTTTAGATTTAAAAATTCGACTGACATCGCAAAACTCAGAAAATGATATTTTCCCGTCGTTATCTCGGTCATGGAACAGGATAGTTTTGTCCACTATCTGCTGTAGTTGCGTGTCTTTCAAATTTGATCCAACCATCATTTTCAAGACCTGCAAATTATGAACTTTCAAAATGAATCTCATATCAACTTCAAAGCCCCTTTTTTGTCTAGTAATTAGGTTGTTGCCTCTGATGAGTAATTAGGTTGTTGCCTCTGATGAGTAATTAGGTTGTTGCCTCTGATGAGTTTTTCTGCTGAACATGAAATAAGTTTTAGTTCGCTTAAAAGTCTATCGACATTTTTTTGGAGACATTTGTTAACGTTTACGTAAAACACATTTATTTTTTCTCTGTTTGCTGATTTTTTTCATCACTGAAAATGAGAAGTATGTTCATTTTAGATTTAAAAATTCTCTCTCTCTCTCTCTCTCTTTCTCTCTTTCTCTCTCTCTCTCTCTCTCTCTCTCTCTCTCTCTCTACAAAATAACTTCAACAACTTTCCTAGATTGAGACGTTTTCCATGCACAAAGGTTTCGAGAAATCAGGATTTTTGGAAGAGTTAGAAAATCGAAAAAGCGTGTAATTGTCTCATTTAAGTTTAATGTACATACGTGGGGTAAATGTTAGTTTTTACAACGGAACTCAACTTTTTGCAGATGATAGTTTTTGGATAGAACGCAACTGAACTGCAGCTAAAAATTCTAACAATCTTCACAACTCTTATTCGAACCTGGAATAGCTCGCCGTTCGAAATATAACCATCCCGGTCCATATCATAGATTCGGAAAGCAACTGCAAACTCTATTAAGAAAACATATACTATATTGAATCGCTCCCTCAGAAACTTCCCTTCATCAGTTACTTATGCGATGTATCAATGAATCACTTGTAATCCATTGATACATCATTCGAGTTTTGTTTTTCAACTATCGTCGATACTATTTTCTGCTTGATGTTCTGAGAGGCTATCCTCTTAAATTTCTCGATATATTATTTATTCTGTCAAAGTATCTCTTATAAAATTTCAATCAAGGTTCATCCGTTGTGTTAGCGTGTTTGAAATCTCTGAGAGATTTTGAAAATAGCTTAGTACAATCCAGCACGGTAGACTGGCTTTTTTCCGTATGATTGTTGAATAGGTGGTCTTCCCAGTTTTTTAAATTTAGTTTACAACTGCGTTAACAGATTTTGAATGTAAACTCGAAATCAGAATTGAAAAATGAATAAGATGAAAGATTATAAATAACTCAGTAACTAACAGCGTAGCTTGATGTTTTTGTCTCCTTTCACGGAAAACTGTGAAATGCCTTGGATGAACTCTGAAAAATGAGTCAAATGTTATTCTATTTTTTAAAAAAAAAAGATTTTTGAGTAAAGTTACACGTCGAAAAAAAAAGCAGTCAGCTTCGACCCATAATCATTTTTGCATCAGCACGAGTACTTCATAAATTCTATTCAAAAGCATGGGCTCACTTCTCATTTAATACATCTTCTTCGGCTCGGAGAGCGCTCTTTTTAAAACGCAATTAGAGCTAGGTTTTTTGAGCGAGCAAGTTACCACATTACCATAGACGAATTGGAATTATTTGCGATGGTGTGAAAAACACAATGAATTTAACATTCGAAGTTTTTTTTCGAAGTTGAACGTGTGAATGTGACATTTCTTCGAAGTTTCCACCGGTAAATGTGACCAAAATTTTTTACACGTCACCTAGTTTCCAATCTGTACATGTTATTTAATTTTTACTTGTGAATGTGGCCTTATTTATAACCTGTAATTAGGACTAATTTTCCAATCTGTTAATGGGAACTTATTCTTGACCTACATATACATGATACCCATTTTTGAACCTGTTCATGTGACCTAGTTCTCAAGCTGACCGTAAATGTGACCTAAATTTCAACCTGTAAACATGACCTATTTGTTAATGTGATATAAATGTGATATAAATTCCAACCTCTACAGGCGTCTCAAGTTCCAAACTGGGAATGGGACTGAAATGTTTACCTATAAATGTGACCTAATTTTAAAATTGTGAAAGTGACCCAATTTTCTACCTGTAAGTGTTACCTATTTTACACCTGTACATGTGACTTTAGGGTTAGAAGTAAAAATTTTAGCAGGAAGCACTCTACCTCTGAAATCAACCTCGCCATTTCACTCTACCTCTCGAATCAACCTCGCCATTTCACCCTACCTCTGAAATCAACCTCGCCATTTCCGTCCTCATCGAAGATATCAATAACGCGCTGCACGAGAGGATTCTGCTGCAGTTCTGGGAGTGACATGAACTCCTCCACTGAAAGCGAACCCGAACCATCGATGTCCAGCTTCTTGAAGCGACGAGCCAGGCGGCGCAGCTCATAGGCGTCAACTGTAAAGTGTTGGATTGGGGATTGAACAGTGACCAGACTGGATCTGGATTAATATCAACAAACCAATAAAATTAACTCAATAATTCGAACAATAAAAATACAGTTTGAAATCGAAAGAGAGAAAAATAGCAAGAGAAAGAGGAAAAAATTCGAGAAAAAAACAGGAAATACTTAATTAGAAGAGAAAGAAAAAGAAAATAAAAAAGGGAAACATAAAACATACCTGAGAACAAATAAATGGAATGCATTTCTTGGAAATTAGAACATATGAAAAAAATACAATTTTTTCTCTTTTTTTTTCTTTTTTTTTCCGGTAAATTTTTTTTCTCAATAATTCAAATTTCAAAATGATCATTTCTTGTTTGAAGTTTTGTCTAAGTTTGCTTTTTAGGTTTTTCCACGAAAGATATGAACATTCTGCTTAATTCTAATGATGTTTAACAAAACTAGTTTTAGAAATTTTATTGTTTGTATAGTGAAATATGTGAAACTTATTCTGAATAATACGTCAAGTGATGTTAAATCTTTCAACAACAAAAAAAATGAAAAATCGAGAAAAATAGCTCGAAAAACTAACAATTACTGCACATTTCCATGGGAAGACTGCTTTCGTTCCCCTGAAAAAGATTGGAAGTTTTTCCTTCATTGAAACATTTAGTTAGGTTTTGAACTGGTGACTATTTATACATCGAAAGAGTTTGTTCTGAAACGAGCAATTTATCTCCAAGAAATTGCTGAAAACATTCGGTTTTTATAATTCGGGAAGCTAAGAGCAGAGTTTAGATGATTGAGGCAAGATATTTTACATTTCGTCAATTTTTTTTGGTTTATGTGAAGATTCGCCACGGAATAAATAAATATTCAAATTTACTGCTCTAGGAGCTTTTCTAATCTCAGTTGCTTTTTTCTGTGTTAACTTTTGAATTCGTAAAAAAACACATAAAAAATCAAGACATTTTCTAGCTCTTTGGTGAAAAATGTTGGAGAAAGTTAATTAAGATTTTTTTTGCACGGTACTGACTAAATAAGTAGCGTCAAATAAATACATGACTTTTTGTTTAAAAAGTGACCATATTAGTCCGGGCGCGTTTCTGAGCCGGAGGGCTCCGAGAGATAGATGTTTTTGAGGAGTTGGACCTTAAAGACACACGATTACCTTTGCTATTAATCAAACGACTGTTTCTGTCATTGATAATTACAAAAATCATACGACACTATAGGAAATTATATTCAAATGATTTCGCCTTTGCCGTTGATCATTAAAAGGATAAATGACATAATGACTGAATGAATGAAAATTGAATGAATGAATGAATGAATGAATACATGTTCGATTGAATGATTTCAATAAGAAGTGAATAAATAATCCAATGAGTGGATGGAATTCACGAAGTGTAACAATAATTTCTGAAGAGAAAAGATGTGATGTTACACTTATTTGCTGTATCGTGCCTTTTTGAATGCGCTGTTGAAGAGACAAGGTGGGTACGAACGTTTCGCTTTATCAAAGCATCTTCAGCGAATATATATCATCTAAATAACAATGATGAGCACAGCAGCAGTATCCATCGAAGAGTCAAAATCAAAAAAAAAGGAAATGAGGCAATGAACAAGCAATATGAAAACAAGAAAATACGAGAAACGAACCCAGGAATGATGATAATGATGAAGGGTCAGAGATGAGAGACCGCCGTAGAAGAATATATAGACTATCAGAAAACACAAAAAACGATAAGTAGTAGCAGAGTGAGCGGAATGTGATCTTATGAAAGAGGAAGGAGAGAAAGGTGAGAGAGCTCTTCTGCCATTTCGCTCTTATTGTTAAGATCGGGTTTATGAGTGTCAATCTTTTCCTTTTTTTTGATTTTGACTCTTCGATGGATACTGCTGCTGTGCTCATCATTGTTATTTAGATGATATATATTCGCTGAAGATGCTTTGATAAAGCGAAACGTTCGTACCCACCTTGTCTCTTCAACAGCGCATTCAAAAAGGCACGACACAGCAAATAAGTGTATTGTCTTCTGGATACTCCTCCAATGCGTTTAACTCAGCACCAACTTTACATGTGATGTTACTTTTACTCCAAAAAAACGCGAGTTTTGATTGCTGACATTTACTGGAGTGTTTGAATTTACGTTTTATGAATTCGGAATGGTGCTTCACATCAAATGTTAAAAGCGCCATGACATATATTGAAGAAAATGGAGCGGTAATTTCAATGTATATCGATTCTCGTGAAACATGTTCCTCGCGTATTGATTGGAAAACATAAATAAAATTTTTGAAAAAAAAAAAAAAGGGTAAGAGAAAACAACAATGAAATTGCAGCGAGAACTTGTCTGTGAGGACAGGAATACAACTCAAAAAAAGAAGATTGTTCTTCGAGAATCAAACAATGAAAAAATGTTTTGGGAAAATTGTTTAAAAAAACATGTAAAAAAGTTTCCCATTAACTTAAAAAACAGAAATGATTTTTCATTTACTTAATTTTCAGTTCCCCTTTTTTTAACCTGGTCTCATTGAAACCCTCAGTGAAAGGTGATCTTCAAGGAGTGTTATTCTCGTTCCCATGTCTTGGTATCCTACAATACGGGATATACGAGGCCGTATGCAAGTTCACGTACCTAGACGTACATGGTTTAAAAAATTTCCCTCAAAAAAGTTTTACTTCTAAAAAGTCATACCGAGTACGAACTTTTTCGAGGGAAATGCATTTTACTTTATGATTCTCCTCGGAAAATGGTTCATACGGCTTATGGGTGGTGCCCGACTAAACCTTTCAGTAAAGCACGCAGCTAAACCCATAAAGGGCAATTCAATTCCTTTTTAGGATTGATGACTATATAAACTTCACAAAAATCAAAAGTAGTTTTTTATGTCTCCTGCTAGTTTTTACGACGTTTGAGCCAAGTTACATGGTGTTATACCAGAAAACCGATGAAGGAAGAGTTAAAGGTTTGCTCTTACATTTTTTGGGGGAAGGAAGCAGCAGAAAATTAAAATTTTCTCATGAATTATTCAAACTAAAAAACATAGTTCAGTTTTAAGATCCAAAATTGCAATATTCTAAATTTCTAAAAAATTTCTACCTGAGTTCTTGAAAAAAATCGGAAATAGGTTCAACGATTGATTCTGATTAATTTTCGGAGTAAATAAGATGGTTAGGGATTGTAACAAAAATGGTTTAGATTAAATAGAAGTAGAGAAGGGGAATAAGAAGATTGAGGGAAAATTTAATGAAGTAGGTGAGGAAAGAGTAATAGAGAGGAAAGAGAGCAAGAGAGAAAAACTGAGAGAAAGAGAGAGAGAGAGAGAGGGAGAGAGAGAAAGAGATAGAAGATAAATACTGAGAGAAAGAGATAGAAGTGAAATACTGAGAGAAAAGAGCGATATCAAAAACGACCCATATAGAGCTCTTTTTTTAGAAGCTCATATCGCAAAAGCAGAAAGTTGAGAGGAGAAGTGCCAGGAATATTCTTGTGTTAGCTATTGCCACCCGCCGCATCTTTTTTCATCAAAGGGGCCTCTCTCACACGCACTGTCTTTCCTTTTCCCTCTTTCTCTCTCTCTCTCACTCTCCCTCTCGTTCTTTTTTTCGCCCGCTTCCACTCTCTCTATCTCTTGCTCTCTCTCACTCTCTCGCACTCTTCTGCTCTCTCTATCTCTTGCTCTCTTTCTCTCTCTATCTCCCTCTCTCGCTCTCTCTCTCTTTCTTTCTCTATCTCTCTTTTGCTCTCCCTCTGTTGACTATTTTCATTTTCCAATTTCTCTCTATTTCGATTCTGCTTCTACTCTCTGTTGTTTCGAACACATCACAATCGATTTCAGGCTCTTCTGCGTTACTCTGGCAACTCTCTTTTCATCTCGCCGTCTCTCGAATCTCTCGCTTAATCATTGCAATCTGTTTTCAACAGAGCATCGCTTCGTTCTCTTCTTGGTAAAACACTTTTTTGTGTAACTCTCTCTCTCTCTCTCTCTCTCTCTCTCTCTCTCTCTCTCTCTCTCTCTCTCTCTCTCTCTCTCTCTCTCTCTCTCACCTTCTTCCAATTTCACTCTCTTTCTTCTTCTCTCTACTTTCGTTTCCTTCACCTTTTTCTCTCATAATCGTTATTGTTTGACTGGGAAAAAAATAATTTTCAAACGGGAACACACAACTTGGGGTCGCTTCCACAGCTCTGCTATGAAAATTAAAAATTCATATGGGTAATTTTTCATAGAGTGTACTATTAAGACTTACTACAAAGCCAATTTATTAATCAGTTCAACCGGGAAGTTCTCGCTACTCAGCCGTTACTGGTGAAGAAATGAAAACTTCTGACTATATGTTTTAGGAGACTTTCCGAAACTTCCTGATTGAATAAGCAATATTGACATTTTCTCTATTACTGATGGAGTTCAGCCACTGCTGCTAATCACACTAGCAGTGATCTAGCAGGCAGCCACTGGTTCTACCAGGATAGGTCTGTCCTGCATCTCAGGGAGCGCGTACCCTGCCGCGAGGCGGAACAAGCGCGAGAAAGATTATTACTGATGGAGTTCAGCCACTGCTGCTAATCACACTAGCAGTGATCTAGCAGGCAGTCACTGGTTCTACCAGGATATGTCTGTCCTGCATCTCAGGGAGCGCGTACCCTGCCGCGAGGCGGAACAAGCGCGAGAATGATTATTACTGATGGAGTTCAGCCACTGCTGCTAATCACACTAGCAGTGATCTAGCAGGCAGCCACTGGTTCTACCAGGATAGGTCTGTCCTGCATCTCAGGGAGCGCGTACCCTGCCGCGAGGCGGAACAAGCGCGAGAAAGATTATTACTGATGGAGTTCAGCCACTGCTGCTAATCACACTAGCAGTGATCTAGCAGGCAGTCACTGGTTCTACCAGGATATGTCTGTCCTGCATCTCAGGGAGCGCGTACCCTGCCGCGAGGCGGAACAAGCGCGAGAATGATTATTACTGATGGAGTTCAGCCACTGCTGCTAATCACACTAGCATTGATCTAGCAGGCAGCCACTGGTTCTACCAGGATAGGTCTGTCCTGCATCTCAGGAAGCGCTTACCCTGCCGCGAGGCGGAACAAGCGCGAGAAAGATTGTTACTGATGGAATTCAGCCACTGCTGCTAATCACACTAGCAGTGATCAAGCATTCAGCCACTGGTTCTACCAGGATAGGTCTGTCCTGCATCTCAGGGAGCGCGTACCCTGCCGCGAGGCGGAACAAGCGCGAGAAAGATTATTACTGATGGAGTTCAGCCACTGCTGCTAATCACACTAGCAGTGATCTAGCAGGCAGTCACTGGTTCTACCAGGATATGTCTGTCCTGCATCTCAGGGAGCGCGTACCCTGCCGCGAGGCGGAACAAGCGCGAGAATGATTATTACTGATGGAGTTCAGCCACTGCTGCTAATCACACTAGCAGTGATCTAGCAGGCAGCCACTGGTTCTACCAGGATAGGTCTGTCCTGCATCTCAGGGAGCGCGTACCCTGCCGCGAGGCGGAACAAGCGCGAGAAAGGTTATTACTGATGGAGTTCAGCCACTGCTGCTAATCACACTAGCATTGATCTAGCAGGCAGCCACTGGTTCTACCAGGATAGGTCTGTCCTGCATCTCAGGAAGCGCTTACCCTGCCGCGAGGCGGAACAAGCGCGAGAAAGATTGTTACTGATGGAATTCAGCCACTGCTGCTAATCACACTAGCAGTGATCAAGCATTCAGCCACTGGTTCTACCAGGATAGGTCTGTCCTGCATCTCAGGGAGCGCGTACCCTGCCGCGAGGCGGAATAAGCGCGAGAAAGATTATTACTGATGGAGTTCAGCCACTGCTGCTAATCACACTAGCAGTGATCTAGCAGGCAGTCACTGGTTCTACCAGGATATGTCTGTCCTGCATCTCAGGGAGCGCGTACCCTGCCGCGAGGCGGAACAAGCGCGAGAATGATTATTACTGATGGAGTTCAGCCACTGCTGCTAATCACACTAGCAGTGATCTAGCAGGCAGCCACTGTTAGCGGCCTTCCCATATCATTTGGTAAGTACACGTTCTCTTGATGAAGTTGGTGTTACATTGAGAAATGGTAGACAGTTGTTAACAGCAGCTTCTCTGGTGAGGTGAATCTGGGCGTCCTGAGTGTTGAGATAATCGAAGAGAGTATCGATTGCTGCTTGGTCTCAGCTTAGCACGATGGAATCGTCGATGTTCCTCTTCAGAAGCACGAGGAGCTGCGCGCTCTAAGAGGTGCATGTACGAAACTGCTAGTAATGAGGCGAGTCGGTTGCCCATGGCTAGGCCTCGGCGTTGTGAGTAGAAGATCTCGGTGAATGCGAAAATGTTACATGACAAACAATAAATTAGTAATGAATAGAAATTGAAGAAATGAAATTGCCCGAAGAAATAACCGAATCAGTAACTTCATCTCTGCGAGACTTGTTCTCTGGTACTCTTGAAGCCATGATTCAGCCGTTAGTGACCGAGAATTCATTCTTGAAGACTAAAGTGGCCACATTAGAAAAAAACCTGGTAGATCTCTCAGACAAAATGCATTCTAAGACTCTAGGAGATTCCAGAATAATAAAAACTCTAGAAGAAAAAATAGCACAACTAGAAGATATCACATCTTTTAAAAACAGGTCAACCCCAGAAATTCGGAGAACCTATGTAAATGCCGTACAATCTTCTCATAATAACCATGTAGATTCTGCTGCCTCCCTTACCAATTCATTTAAATGCCTGATTCCATATGAGGCTTCTTCAAGATGCCCCCCTGAGCTCAACTGGGTAAAATTGTACGAACGTGCAGAGCGATTGAATATGATACCCGAGACTGAAGAAAAAATGGAAAACGTGGTGATAGAAAGACTACCAGAAAATGATAATGAAAAAAGATGATCAAAAACTAGATGAGAAAGTGCTTGAGAAAGGTGGAATTAGATCTGACATGATTACTAAGGTTTGGAGACACGGTAACCGAAAAGAAAACAAACCCCGTATTCTGAAGATTAAGGTCAAAAACCCGCATACCAAAAGTTATCTGCTTTAAAATTTTCAAAATTTCCATTCATCTTTTCCAGAAATTCATAGTTTCAAGCCACGACCGTTCATCAGAAGAGACTTGTCCAGAGATGAGTTGGAATTGCAGGCTCAGATGAGACAGAAAGTAATTGAAATGAATGCTTTTCTTGGCTGTCACAGGTTCGCCCACCGAAACTTGTTTATTTATCAGAGGAAAAACCCGCGTACTATCGAAGCAGGTAAAACTCCAATTTTCTTACCAGCCTTCCCCCCTGTTCCCTTATTGGGTTCACGCTAGGATAAGGTTGCCCACTCTGTCTCCGTTACATTGAATAAAATTGATAATGATACAAGATCAATCGAAAGCGAAAAAACTAGAGGGGACAATCTCAAATGTCTGTTTAGTAATATTAGAAGTATCAACAGCCTTAGGAAAGTTTATGAACGTTATCATTATTTGAATTCAGAAGAAATAGAACTCGGACTTTTTGTGGAGACCTAACTAGAAGATAAGTTTCCAGATTCGTTTCTTGACCATCCTGACTATTCATTACATCGTCAAGACCGTCGTAACAATAAGCGAGGTGGAGGTCTGATAGTGATTTATCGAAAAACCCTGATGGTTACTCGCGTGGCCATCGACCTTTCAGCTAACGATGACATTGAGCTTCTTTGCGTAGACTTGAGTCTTGAGAGTGGTTTCAAATACCGTATTTTTCTGATATATAGAACTCCGAACATGACTAATGAGGCGTTTAAAGCAACGCTGACTGCAATAGAAAGTCACATGATACATCAAAACAATGTGATATTGGGAGACACAAATCTACCGAATATTGACTGGAATGAGTTAGCTGTAACCCGCAGTTCTACAGAAGCTCTATTGGCAGACTTTGTTGCTACCCATTCACTGTCTCAAGCAATAACTTCCCCAACCAGAGTAGACATCAATGGGCCAAGTTCTCTTCTTGATATATTACTTACAGATAAAGAAGAGAACGTAGTGAAATTAGAGTCGTGGCCTCCTCTTTTAAATTCTGATCACATCTCGATAATGTTTGTATTGAACACTTTAGGAATTCTTCAGAAGAGTCGCAAAACTGATACGAACGACTCCGAAGTATATGTAGACTTTCGTAATGCTAACTTCGAGGGTATGAATCTACACTTGGACAGCTTGCCTTGGGAACAGATTCTCTCATCATTGGGAGATACTCAGGCTAAGTATGATTTGATCATATAAACGATTCATGAAGCTATCCGCAAATTCTGCCCAACCAAGAATCGCCGGAACCAGAAGAAAAATTGTCCAGAAAGCCTTCGTAGGTTATTCATTCAGAAGAAAAAACTGTGGCAAACAAAGAGCTTCAACCCATTATTTCGTTCAGAATATAAATCTGTTCAAAAGCTTATAAAAGCGAGACAATCTCAACAGCTACGGAAGAATGAGATGAAGTCTCTGGAGTCTGCTGGTCCATCGCTGGGTAAAACTCACGTTGAAGCCATCGAACGGCCTTCCTCTAATGAAATACGGAGAAGACTACAATTCAGATAACAAAAAGAAAGCCCTTCTTTTTGCTAAAGAATTCTCCAGAAATTACTCCCACAAATGCAGTGCAGAAATAATTTCTTCGAGCTTCTCTGATACCGCAACCGAACCGTGCATAGATTTCTCACCGCATATTATTTACTATGTTCTCAAGAACTTACCTAATAAGTTCACCAAGTTTTCAGAAGGCATCAATCAATTTCTTTTGAAGAAATGTGCCCTGGCTCTTGCTTTCTCACTTTCCCTTCTATTCGAAGACTCTTTCAAGCGATGCTCAATTCCTATTCAATGGAAATCCGGAGAAGTCATCCCAGTCTACAAACGTAAAGGTGATCGAGCGAATTTCAGCAATTATCGCCCTATCACTGTGACTTCCGCGGTCTGTCGAGTCTTCGAGAGCATTTTATCTAATAACGTCAGACTTAACCACAGAAACTTCTTCTCCAAGTCCCAATATGGCTTCATATCCAGAATAAGTTGTGAGTTGCAACTTTTAAAATCTATCAGTGAGTGGGAAATATCTCTTCAGAAACATCAAGCACTAGATGTTGTATATTTTGATTTCGCGAGAGCTTTCGACAAGGTCTCACACTCAGAGTTGATCAAAAAGCTTCATTACATGGGACTTCATGTTACTCTAATAGACTGGATTACTTTATTTCTGCAAAAACCGTTCATTTAAGGTTCGCATAGAAAAATGTCTACTCTGATTCTTTCCCACTACTCAGCGGGGTACCCCAAGGGACAGTTCTCGGGCCCCTCTTGTTCCTCTGCTTCATCAATGACATTGAGAGCTGTATTTCCTCGACTGTAAAGTTTTCCTTGTTTGCCGATGACCTTAAAATTTATAGTGAGGACTCTGATTCTCTTCAACTATGTATAAACAATATCTCAAATTGGTCACGTGAATTCAAACTTCCATTAGCTGTCGAGAAAATCAACTGTCCTCCGTCTAGGGAAATCTCAAAACGATTACTTCATTGATAGCTCGCTGATAAAAGTCGTTAATTTAGTCAGAGACTTAGGTATTTTTGTGGACTCTAAGCTCAAATTCAAGCAACACGTAGAAATCATACGTGCTAGGACTCTGTGTAGAATTTCACAAGTTTTCAAAGTGTTTAGATGTTTGGACTTGAACGGTTTACAAAACCCGTTTTACACCACTTACATCAGACCACTACTTGAATATGGTACAATTATTTTCTCTCCGAAAGTCCGCAGTAATAATTAGAAAAGGTTGGAATACCCCTCAAAGACTTTTCACAAAAAAAAGCTTATTCTCGTTGTGGAAGTATTAGGTTGAGCTATCCCCCAACGTCTCGGTGAATTCAATTTGGATTCACTAATCATTCGACGACTCCGTTCTGATTTATTGGTAGTTTTTTCGTCTACTTTCAGATAGAGCGGATGGTCAGACGTGCAAAAAAGAGCTGAAGCTAAGAACTGAAACCAATCTCCGCACTTCAGACCGAACCTCCAAATTAACTCTGATGAACTTTAAACGATACAATGATCCACATTCTTTCTTTTCTAGAGCAATTTCTTTATGGAATAAAGTTACAGATAATTTCAAAGAGAATCAAGATATCGAATCATTCGGCAAGGCTCTAGAAGAAATGCGACCGTTGTCACTTTCTGTCGAACTTTTTGTTGGTCAACAGCAAGAGTGGACACCAACGAAAATTGACCGGTCTTATTCCTCATTATTCCCCTCCCTATTTCATGATTCCATATAAGCGAAGGCAAGGCCTTACAAGCTATCCTATGGTAATAAAGAACTACAAATAACATCCTCGACACAGAATCCCAAAAGGTTGAATGATTCACTGTTAGTTTCTATAATATCAACAACCGCATCAACAGCATCATTGTTAAACACATTAGTGTAAAGAGGTTCCCATCAAAGCTCTCATAGATTACGTTACCAGCAGTAATGTAAATCTCCAAGGAGTTGCCTGGTATTGATGAGATCAGTGGGTATGAAGTCGACAACAGGGTTGAGAGCTCTAGAAAGAAGCCAAAATATCCTATCAGTTGGACCTCTCGCAGCCAGAGATTATGGGTCTGATCTTGAACTGTTTCATATCGTGTCCCGGCAGATGTTAGATCAAATTTGTGAGTCTTGATGAGAGTATAAATAAACAGGTATTCGAGGATGATTGTCAACAAGGCGTTTAATTTTGCTAGTTGGATATACTCCATACAGAAACAAAATTGAGACAATGTTGCATTTCGAGAGTTATTTCCTCTGAAATACAAACATTGTGAGAAATCCATAACTTCATATCGTCTGCATAAGCTTGATAGCATATATGTATTGGGAAATGGACTCAGCCGATGGTTCAGTTCGTTTATGTGCAGAGAGAACGTAGAACCGTCTAACCTCTTCATTTAGTTCTCTTTAGTTCTTGCGGGAGCGTACATGATGAGTTGGTGTGGTACTCGGTCACCGGCGTATTGGTTAAGAAAAGCGAAGTGCACTATTCGCAGCTTTCCCCCCTAAGCATTCCGGTCATTTTTCGGCATAGTACAACAGTGTTGAGAGTTCAGAAAAACGACCTTCATTGGAGCGCTGAGTCCAGAAAAAAAAAAAACTCTTTCCTCAAACTCTTCTGTTCGACCGAGCGGTCGTTTTTGTCAGCAACTGCAACCGGACTTTGTTGAGCTATTTCTGGCTAGCGATTTTGAACCGCATCCAAAATGCCTCTCCCATTGACGAATCCAACTTGGTCGCTTGATAATTTCCCTTCAGACGCGGTTCGAGAACTCTATCGAGGAACAAATAAGTCTTGAAAAGCTCGACATTTCGAAAAAAACATCACCGGAATTCGAAACCGTGACTCTACTTACCAATCTATAAACGCTGACCCGACTTTCACATTGCAATGTAAAAAATCAT
>OZ057406.1:34143215-34222804 GCA_964056735.1 Allodiplogaster pararmata | reverse complement strand
ATAATTGTCGAAAACTAAATGCACTCTAAACACTATAATTGTCGAATATTAGTATTGTTATGTAATTACAACATTTTTTTCAATTAATTTCGTTGTTTTTGTTGTTGTTAAAGCCGAGTTGAATGTTGAATGTGAAATTTGAGGGAATTGGTATATAAAATATTAATATGAACATTTTCGACCTGTTTTAAATCAATCTGTTAGACGAAAGGTGATTTTAGTAATCGTTGTACTCTATTTGGGACTTCTGCACTTTAGCCCCCTCTCCCCCCTCCCAGAGGTTCCATGGGTCAGTTCAATTGGGTAATGTTCTTGATACGGCCGCTCATTCCGGTAGCAGCCGTTTCGGTAGCAGCCGCTCAATTGTGTTTCCTTTGTGCAATTGTGTTCTGTTTGTTGTTTTCACTTATCAGTAAATTTTATTAATTTGAGAGCTTTGAAAACACAGAAAAAACACAAAATATGCGTTACAATTAAAAAAAAGTTCACTGGAAATACTGGAAATATACAATAAATACTTTCAGTAAATCATAGCAAATTAGAAAAAAAATTCCGTTCCGTTTTACTTTCACTACACACTTCAAAAAGAGCAACATGAACGGAATGGGTCAAATTGAGCCGAGAATCCTTTCGGATTACTCACTAACCCAACTCCGGAGTAGGGTTACGAATTTTGTCGGATTATCTCTAATCCAAAAATTATTATAGCTTCCATGCATACCGGATTAGTGAAATGTATTTGGATAACTTCTAATCCAAGCTCATAATCCTTTTGGATTGCTCCATGCATACGGCCTCTTAATACTGACTTGGGTACTTTTTTCGTGGTTTTGAGGCTCGTTTAAAGATGATTTTCATCTCACATAGATCTTTTGAGGCTCGTTTAAAGATGATTTTCATCTCGCATAGATATTTTGAGGCTCGTTTAAAGATGATTTTCATCTCGAATAGGTTTTGAGGCTCGTTTAAAGATGATTTTCATCTCGCATAGGTTTTGAGGCTCGTTTAAAGATGATTTTCATCTCACATAGATCCTTTGCGTTAGAAGAATGATTCGTGCTGTGCATTTATGGAATTTTGATTGAGTTCTAAACCGTTTATTAGATGAAAAGAGAATCAAATGCACGATTTTTTAAAGTATTCAATTGTGACTGCTTTTTCTAATGAACAATTTATATTCCAAACTAACATATTTTACACTAACATCCAAACTAATTATTTGATTAAATTAAATGAATTTAAACGAAAAGGAAACGAAAAATAACTTACAGTGACTTCAAAATACACTAATTTCATAATAAAACCAAAAAAGATTTGGATTAATAGCTTCCAAAACCACGGGTTGCTTTATTAACATCACCAAATAATGGTTGCTTTATTAACATTATTAACATCACCAAATAATGGTTGCTTTATTAACATTATTAACATCACCAAATAAGTTACCATTACAAGCTAATAAATTCAATTTTTTTAACAACAATTTTTAAAATTCTTAAATCATTTTATTATTCATTCCGAATCACATTGTCTCACATCATTCACATTGATGAACTCGGATTACTGCCATGGACGTGAGATCAGTTGAACACCGGACTAGACATAAAAATTGGGCATCTTCAGAAAAAAAAAGGAAAAAATCCCGAAAGGACATATTCAATTGAGAAAGTTATATATGGGTATGATAAGAAAAAAATTGTGTTGTAGATGACTTTGGTATCCAATTTGAGTATACAAAAAAATTACACATATACATTTAGAAGTATGACTATTCATACTTATGAAATTACTACTGTTCCAAGTTATATGCACGCCTACCATAATAATAATAATACTTTATCGCAAGGTTAATTTCGGAAGGGGCAGTTAGGGGGTCAAATAGAGAAGTGATTCGTATCAACACTTTTCTAAGTGAGGAAAGAGGTAAGTCGACTAGATCGGTTTGGTCCCTCCGTTCTTCGAGGGACTGCAATTGGAAAAAAATTTTTCTCTCTTTTTATGTCATATCAGGCAGCCCGGCTCTTCTGCAGACTTGTTTTTTAATGTTTCGTTTAAAATCTTTATGGTGAGGTGACCAGATCACAGAGCAGTATTCCAGTTGAGTGAGCCAGGAAAAGCTTTTTACAAAGAACGGGGTTTTTCGATTTGAAGGTTCATAGAATGGAGGCACCTGGCTGTTGCTCTGATGCATATATTTTCTATGTGTGTAGAGAAGCTCAATGAGTTACCGTATTCTACACCGAGGTCCCTCACTAGTTTATTCTCTGAGAATTTTGTGCCGTTGTTCTGATTATTGAGGTACCTTACCTTGAATCAGCATATTCACACTCGGAAATAAGATTTGTGGCGGCTAACCTGCCGACTAACCTGATTTGTGGCGGCTTTCGCGAACCATACTTTGTGTACCCGTCCGTAATTTTCTGGAATCTTCCGAACCTGAGATTGTAAAACGACATTTCTCGCCAAGTTCTTTTACGTATTTTGGTGTTTTCAGGGCCTCCAATTCTTCTGTTTTATGGCGTTTTCGATGGTAATGGACGTGAATGGTTGCCCCTGGTTGGGTGGACGGTTACACGAAGAATCACTCCCAGAAAATTCACTCTCAACGATTCCCTGAAATTCTCCTGAAATCAAAGTTCTTGGTTGCTCCTGAAACAAGGTTCAACCCAGATAGCTGGTCGGTAGGTGAATTTTAACATCTCGAGTTTTTGTTTTTAGTGTTCGTATGCAAAATTTCTTTCTGTTTCAGGAGCAACCAAGCAACCAAGAACCCAGAAATTCATTCCCAGACAATTCACTCTTACGACAATTCACTCCCAACAATTTTAATTTTTAAATGAATTTTTTTGGTCGTGGAGTGAGTTGTGGTGGGAGTGAAGTTTTTTTTAATGAGTTTTTAAAAATGAATTTTTGGTTTTTTTAAAGTATTCAATTCAATTCAATTCTTTATTCCGTGCACAAAAAAGGTTGGGGGTAAATGGAATTTTTTTGTCTTTGAGGGAATTTTCGTCGGAGTGAAGTTTTTTTAAATAGATGTTTTGTTTTTATCATGCATTTCGTAATGGTACCTCGGTAAGTCGTATAGCTTCATTTACAATTAACTGAAATTTCACATTATTTTTAGGGGTTGTAGTCTTTTTCCATCAAGGTTTTGCTCTATGAAATTACCTTTTTTTTTTCTCTTCTTTAACCAGTTGCCACCGGTACCCTTTATTTCGTGCTTTTTCAATACGGGGATAAGTCAGTTCACGTTAAATGGCTCACTTTCTCTCTAAAAAGTTTTCAACTCATTAAAAAAACATTCCAGCATTCCAGCTCTCGGAGTGAATCGTCGGGAAAGAATTTTCTGGAAGTGAATATTCATGGAACCAGGTGGAAACGTTGTTTTGCCCATTTCTTCTGGGTTGGAGCTTTGGCTCCATATTTTTTAGCTTTTGAAATACTCCAAACGCCGCTGGATATCTGATGGCTATGGCTTATTTCATTGTTGCAGCTGCTAATGTTATGGAGGAGTAGAGGCAACATACCCTTATCCACAAGTTTTCCCATGAAAATTTGAGGAATACTGACAGTGGGTTCGTCGCCGTCAGTTTCTGTATTTCATTAAATGTATCATTTGGATAATACCCAAATCCTCTCTGGACACTCGCTGATGATCCCCACGCGGAGAGTGCAAAATCCTGTCTGAGCTGGGGCGAAACAGACTTTTACTAACATGAACAATGATAGCAGTGCTAATCTAAATTTTCGTTTTTGATATATCTTTCATTATTAATAATAATAATTATATCCCCTTTCAAAACAAAATACATCGTTTTCAAGCCAGAATCGAACTATAATATATCAGCTTATACCTAGAAAATCGTTCTTCTCTCAAAAATCTAAGTGGATCAAAAAGATAAGATAATTAAATAAACTTTGACAACAAAAGTTGCTATGAGAAAACGATAAGAAAAGTTTATTTTGACCAATTACCTTGTCTTTCTTGGATTTTTTTTTCCTAATCCCTCTTTTCTTTTTTTTGTCTCCCTCTTTCTTGTTTCATCACACTCTTTAACTTTTATCATGCTCTCTATTTTTCTCTGTAACTCTATCACTCTCTAATTTTCTCTTGCTTTCTCTCTCTTTTTTTCCCTATTTATTTCTCTCTTCGCTCGCTCTCTTTCTCTCTCTTCTCGTTAATCGTCTTTTTTCTTTCTTCTTTTTTATCTTTTATTTGGATTTTCCCTCTCTTTATCTCTTTTTTCTCTCTCTTATTCTGACTTAGAAATGACTAATTTTACTCTCTCTTCGACTTGTCTCTTAGTCCTCTTCATGCGAGGTTCACAACTACAACAAAAAAACAGTTTAGAGTATTTGCTGAAAATTCAGATCCAGTTAATTTTTGGAACTAAGCTTCACATAGAAGCTGACACGGACTTAATTGTGAAATTCTCCGGATATCAAGTTGAGATAAGCCCTGTATAAAGAAGACTGAACGCGCAAGGGAAGATACATACGAAGGATTATACTCATGTTGATGAAATACGATGAATGAGTTTTTTTCTAACACTCTATCTCTTAATACATATGCTCCTCAATTTCGTAAGACATTAGTTTTTTTCATGACGTACTCAGTCAGTATGTATTAATGACGTTCTCTCTGACCCAGTACTCAGTCAGTATGTATTAATGACGTTCTCTCTGACCCAGTACTCAGTCAGTATGTATTAATGACGTTCTCTCTGACCCAGTACTCAGTCAGTATGTATTAATGACGTTCTCTCTGACCCAGTACTCAGTCAGTATGTATTAATGACGTTCTCTCTGACCCAGTACTCAGTCAGTATGTATTAATGACGTTCTCTCTGACCCAGTACTCAGTCAGTATGTATTAATGACGTTCTCTCTGACCCAGTACTCAGTCAGTATGTATTAATGACGTTCTCTCTGACCCAGTACTCAGTCAGTATGTATTAATGACGTTCTCTCTGACCCAGTACTCAGTCAGTATGTATTAATGACGTTCTCTCTGACCCAGTACTCAGTCAGTATGTATTAATGACGTTCTCTCTGACCCAGTACTCAGTCAGTATGTATTAATGACGTTCTCTCTGACCCAGTACTCAGTCAGTATGTATTAATGACGTTCTCTCTGACCCAGTTTTAGTTACATCTGGAGTACCCAAGGCTCTTCATTAGGCCCTTTGTTGTTTTAATGTACATTGATTCTGTTAAAGAAGTTTTTCCTCCTAATCTTCTCTTTTCAATATATGCTGATGACATTAAAATTGTCTGTCGTGTTCCCTGTTCTAGAAATGACGTACATTTTGCATTGAACTGTGTTGACGATTGGTGCGCAGAGTGGAACTTGAGTTTGTCCACTTCTAAATGTAGTGTTCTCCACCTTGGCTCTTCTAATTCTCGGAATGCTTACTATATCAATAATCAACTCATCGTAGCAGGAAACTCGGCCAAAGACCTCGGAGTAATAGTTCTCGGATGGGTTTTCATATCGGGACCACATAAGTGAAAAGTGCCGTAAAGCGTCTTCTATTGTCAATATGATTTTGAAAGCTTTCAAGTCACCATCTCTCTCTCTCTTCTGACATCTGCTTCCAAAATTTATGTATTGCCCCTTTTGGAATACGCTAGCGAGCTCTGGAACCCGACATCTGCGGTCTAGTAAAACAGCTCGAGAAAGTCCAACGTTCTTTTACGAGAAGAGTCCTAGTGAGAGCCGGCCATCCGGCCCTTCCGTATTCGTAGAGATTATCCCTTCTGAACCTTCAAACCCTCGAACATCGCCGAGCTCTTACTGACCTTACTTTCATTCATAAATGTATACATCAGAAGTGTGAAATAGATACTAAAAATTTATATCAGATATCTGCCGTTGATCGCTTTTCCCGACATTCTCATCCTCTGCGTCTTGTTACGCCTAATAAAATCAACCAGTCTTTCTTATCTACATGTGTTTCTCGTCACTTATCAGTATGGAATTGTTTGGATTACGAAATAGTAAAAGAACCTAATAGCAAGATATTCAAAAAGAATGTACTGAATTTGCCTGTTCATGTTATTGTGCCTCTTTCTCATGTTTTTGATTGTTGAATAACTAATTCATATTTATCAATCATTCCTCCCCCCTCCCTTTCCCTTCCCCTCATACTCAAGCGACCGTTCGCTCCTAAACACACCGCCACTAGAAATATCCGCAATCATCATTATTTTAATATCATGTGTGCAAGGAATAAAGAATGAATGAATGAATGAATGAATATGTACATGGACCCAGCACACACTTTCACCCAAGATTCTGACGATGCATCAGAAAATTTCCCATTTTCAGTATTATCAAAGGCATAGGTTACTATTTTTTTAAATAAATGTTCCTATTACTTTGAGAATTGGAAGCGTTATCAGAGTGACGAAAAAAAGGAAGGTACTAAGCAATAAACAGTAATTGGTCGATCAAGAGAATTGAAAAGTTGATTGGAACATAACGCTTTTCAACAAAGAAAACTTAAGTCTTATCACGCCGATTACTCAAATAATCGCGGATTACTCAAATAATCAAATGTGTCAAGAGTCTGCAGATTTCCTTGGAAGAGTCATTTTCTTTCAGAAATTGAGATTCGATGAAATTCCAGTAAAATTTAGAGTGTTAATTCCTTGCTTTTAGGACTTTTTTGCGTTCTTTTCGGCGTTTGTTACCCTGTAGAGCTGCAGTTTTGAACTGCATTATAAAAATTATTGCTGTGATTGCTTGATTAATAAAGTGTTTGCTCCAAGTCTATAAGCATATTATCGTTCACTCGTCATTATGCGCACATTTGAAGTTTTGAACAATAATCAGATAGGACATTTTTTTGTGCATTAATTTTTCTTTCTAGTAGTAAGGTTCTATGTACAGAGATGCACATTTGGAGCGTTTGCTATAGAAAAGGTGAAGGGGGGTTTGCATAGTTTTTTTTCATATGAAGCGTATATTCATTCATTCTTTATTCCTTGCACAGATTATATTCAACTTCGGTTCACAGTGAACAATAACAATAGCGGATATGCATGGACTGTCTTTCCGCTATTGTTATTGTTCACTGTGAACCGAAGTTGAATATAATCTGTGCAAGGAATAAAGAATGAATGATAGCGATTAAATTTTATACGTCACAGATTCTTACAATTTTCTTATTCAATCTTTAGTAATCGGAAAAAAGCGGGTGATTGCCAGACAAGAACGCGTCGAATGTAGTATTTCGATGTAACCATTGCAATAATAACTACACAGAATACGAATAACTTGCAAGAATAACTACACAGAGATATCTTATACGTACATATCAGTTTTTTGCAATGTAAACAAATTTTTTGCACCTACCCCGGTGTTTTTTTTTCATTCTCATTCCTTATTCTTATGCTTTATTCATTATATCTTCTTCGCTCCATTTTCTCGACTAGAGAGACAAATGATTTGAATCCACTTCTTAAGCTAATATGTGGTAAAACTATTTTCTCAGAGAAAAAAACCACATATTTTCAATCTGACACTGTCTACCACCCGCGGTTATAACTTCAAGTTGTACTATCGGAACCCTAGGACTGTATTACGTTTGATTCTATTTGTCATACGGGCAGCTCGCCTTTTCACAGAACTTAACGATTCTGCTGTTTTAACCGAATAGTTCAATATCAAATTTTAGTCCTGTTTATTCCAAATGTGATTGTTGTAACAGTGATTCACGTAATAAAATCATTCATTGATAAATCATATAAGACGGTGCTGGGAATTTAGTTTGGCAATTCGTGTTGTTTCGGTGTCTGTGGCGAGTTTTGAAACATGGCGGTAAAAAAACTCGTTTATCCGTAAATTGCACAGAGGATTTGAAAAAGAAACACGTGTCATATTTAATATACAGATTTTTGCTTTCGCAAGATCAATAAGAAACAAAAGCATTGAATGTCAAAGACATAAGAGTTGGCGAATTTAGAACTGTTCGAATATAGTCACCGGTTGATCATTACAAGGCAAATTTAGAACGGTTCGAATATAAGACGGTGCTTGGAATTTAGTTCGGCAGTTCGTGTTGTTTCGGTGTCTGTGGCAAGTTTATCGTAAAATTCATCGGAATTTCTCGCCATTTCTTTGTGAATTCGTGTAATCAAAATTTTATTTTATTTCATCACTTCTGGCACAATAAACAATCAAATATGAAACACAAGAGTAAGCAGATAGCGAATATTGCCTGACGGAACTCGAACTGTTCGAATTTCGTCATGTATTGTTGCTCATCACTTGACGGATTTCGTCATGCTACAATACTCAGCACATGGCGAAATTCGAATGGTTCGAATTTCGTCACGTTACGATGCTCTGCACTTGACGAATTTCGAACTGTTCGAATTTCGTCATGTATTATTGCTCATCACTTGACGGATTTCGAATGGTTCGGATTTCGTCACGTTACAATGCTCAGCACTTGACGAATTTCGAACAGTTCGAATTTCGTCATGTATTATTGCTCATCACTTGACGGATTTCGAATGGTTCGGATTTCGTCATGCTACAATACTCATCACATGGCGAAATTCGAATGGTTCGAATTTCGTCACGTTACGATGCTCTGCACTCGACGAATTTCGCAGTGTTCGAATTTCGTCATGTTACGATGCTCGCTTTCTGAATCTCACACTCTCCCCACACTCTCGCAATTTCGAACTCTTCCGGCTATTCAGCAGATTTATATAGTACGAACAAAACGATCAACCTATACAGACCGGGTTTGCACGAATGCTATACTATTCTCTTTTCGCGACACAGAAAAAGAAAACAGTATAGCGTTCGTGCAAACCCGGTCTGTATAGGTTGATCGTTTTGTACGTACTATATAAATCTGCTGAATAGCCGGGAGAGTGCGAAATTGCGAGAGTGCGGGGAGAGTGTGAGATTTAGAAAGCACACCGAAACAACACGAATTGCCGAACTAAATTCCCAGCACCGTCTTATATGTATAACATAAATCAAGAAATCTGAATCGCACAAGTGCTCAGCAATAACATCTGTAACTTGAACTTTATGGGAATTCTCACATGCTAACGAACATAACAAGTGATAATAAAATCAATATCCGTTTTTATCTCTGCTTCTTTTGCGATGTAAGCCTTTTTGATTTTTCCTTGAAATTGTTTCATTTGCTAGCATTTGCTGGCTGCAGAAGAAAACGAACGCTTTCTCTCTACTTTATTGCTTCCAACACTGAATTTCACGCCTATGTATTCTATTACTTGATCTGACTGCTCTCGTCAGCGACTATCGGTCTCATTGCAATCATCTTGTAGAAGAAAGTTATGCTTTTTGTTGTCCTCGCTTAATCTTTCTAATTAATACATTACTTCATTCATTCATTCATTCATTCATTCATTCATTTGTTATGTTAAATTTTTTCATATCATTTTGGGACTTCATTCTTTTCATCTCATTTCGGCACTGGATATTATTATAATGTGCCGCTCCCCTTAACATCTAAAAAAACTCGGGTTTCATTACTCCTTTTTGCGTTCACTTTGCAAAATTATTAGATTTTTTTCAACTTTCTAACACAAGTTTCGAGCTTCAAAAGCTCGATCGGAAAGCGAGTCTAATTAGAAAGCACACTTTTTTTGTTTTTCTTCCTCTCTTTATGTCCTAATTTTTTGTGTTTTTCCCAGCCCGAATTCACATTACCCGTCTGTAGTTCAACGAGTGAGCTTTTACATCGTCTCACCCCTCTCTCTCACCGCTCTTTCTCACCTCTCTCTCTCACCCCTCTCTCTCTCACCCCTCTCTCTCACCCCTCTCTCTCATCTCTCTCTCTCTCTCTCACCCCTCTCTCTCACCTCTCTCTCACCTCTCTCTCACCGCTCTCTCTCACCTCTCTCTCACCGCTCTATCTCACCTCTCTCTCACACTACGGTTGAGTTTGGAGTGAATTAGATGGGAACAGCGTTTATTTTAATTTATCGTAACCTTTCATCTGCCCTGTTGTAAGCCGGTTACTGAGAGCTGAGAATAGGACCTCATAGAAGTCAAGTAATCCAATAATCGTTTTGATAATACAATTCGCATGGTAGAAAGGCTATCGCTAAACAGTTGCTTTTGCCGTTATAATAGCGGTTAACAATGAATAAGAAAAACTTTTAATACAGAAACTTGTACTTTGCTTGGACTGAAATATCAGAAAATTCTCTTTTGAATACTTTTTTTATCATACTGAGGCGTTAATCAAGATACATATTGTTGTTACTGACAAGTAAATTTGATCTTAACTAAACTTCCTTGAATTACTTAGAAGGTTGTTTTTCATGATTAACTGTAAATTGATATTGCTTCATATGTTTGTTTCCAGAAGATGGTGGAAGTTTTCTTTTGACCAAAAGTTATTTCGAAACAAACTGCGTCAAATTAGAAGCTCTGTTTTATCCAAACATGATAAACATAATGATAGCAGCAAGTAACCAAAAAATTTCATATTTTTCTGGCAATACCCATCTCAGTAAAATTCGAATGAAAAATAATATTAACTTGACTTGCATGAACCAAAAACATAAGACTTCCTTTTTTTAACCATGTACGTGTTTTTTCGGGCGTCTGTAAAGCTTGATACTACATGTTTTGCTGGCAACTCTATTCGTCTCCGAAACGTACTATTTTGTTCTCCAGCCACTCACATTACAGGAATGTTGCGTTGGCAAGAACGCAAAGCTGAAGTTACTTCTTCGCCTTCTATTTAGTGCCATAAACATGAAGCGCCGTAAAACGTTGCTTTTTTAAAAAAATTTTCTCACGTATGAACAAAAAATGGTAAACGGAAATGGTAAACGGAAATGTATAAACGTAAATGGTAAAGGTTTTTACACGAAAACTGAGAAACATAGTACAGCTTCAAGTTACCCAATTCCTACCACTAACAAATTTCAACCACACTAATGAGTGGAAGAATATATACCTGAAGTGGAGAAACGATCGTTTTTTTTGCCGGTATGCAGCGGAACCGAACCCACGAGTTTAGGTTTTTTTGAAAATGGGAGCTTGCAGGAAAAAAACTAGATTTAAACGCAACATCTCACTATCACGATGCAGAAGTGAAGCTGAGTTGAAGAACGCAAATATAGACAGGATGAAATAAAAAGGGAAAAACATGCAAGTTAATCATTTTCAACTCCCTTGTGAACATTTCTGGAGTTTTGTTAGGCAACTAGAGACGTTCGGGTACATTTGATGGAAAGAGACAGAGGTTAGTGACGCAAACAGACAAGAGCAGAAAAGAGAGAGAGAGAGAGAGTTAGATAGAGAGAAAAAAGGAGGAGCAAGAGAGAGTGAGAATGAGAGTGTGAGAGAGAGAGGAAAGGAAAGGGAGATCGAAAGAGATAGAGAGGGGAGGAAAGAGACTAAGACGAGAGATATAAAACGAGAGAGAAAGACAGACAGAGAGAGATCGAGAGAAAGATAGAGAGATAAACAGAGAGAAAACAAGAGACTAAGACAGAAAAAAAGAAAAGAAGAAAAAATAGAGACAGAAGAAGGGATGACTCTTTGTTATCCACAATGGGCGTGGCAGCCCCTTTCCATTAGTTCATCGAGAGAAAAAATCATTTTTGTTTCAACTCTCCAAGTACATATACGTTTGAGGGTAACAAACCATTACGCGTAACTATCCAATATAATCTTTTATCAATAAAGCGACAGCTCTTTGCTGATCTTTCAGGATCAAAGATGAAATTAGGGTTTTTTTTCATATCCTTTTTTGTGCTCAGGTAAGTAATTTCTGTTTTTCTTCAGTGGCATTAATTTTTTAATGAATCCTTTTGTCTCACCTTTTCTATTGTTATCTTCGTTAATTCCACTTTTTGTTTATTCATCTATCCAATTTCTCCAAATTTTATCACTCTTTTTCACTGCAATTTTTTCAATCTTCTCATTTTTTTTCTTCAAATTCTCTCAGTCGGTTATGCTTCTCCAAAGTTAAATTTTTTTTGAAAAAAAAGGACTTTGAGCTTCTGTGGTACTGAGGGTGCGCTTCGCTAACATCACATTAACTTGTATTCGCCGTTCTTAACAAGTATTTCTTGTTAATAATAACCTGAGAATGTTCAAAAAGATATCTCTGACTCGTATTACGGTACTTGATTTGTATTACGGTACTTGATTTGTATTACGGTACTTGATTTGTGCGAATTTGAGCTTTTCACAAATGCGAATGTGCCAGGTTCTACGAAGAATACTCAGTCGAACGTTATAATTTAGGTTTTAGCAGTTGGTAAAGTAAGTTGAAGCCGTTTCGTGACTACTATTAAGCTTGGGCATGCTGAATTGTTTCCGTTTGTCTTAATTGATTGGCAGAGCTGCCTACCTACTAACTCCGCTGAATATCATCTCAACTTTGATTGGTTTTGCAAAATCGTACATGTTGACGGGGACCGGTCTTCTTGGTGTAACCTTGCCGTGTGGGATCCGCGACCGGTCTTCTTGGTGTAACCTTGCCGTGTGGGATCCGCGACCGGTCTTCTTGGTGTAACCTTGCCGTGTGGGATCCGCGACCGGTCTTCTTGGTGTAACCTTGCCGTGTGGGATCCGCGACCGGTCTTCTTGGTGCTAACCTTGCCGTGTCGGATCCGCGACCGGTCTTCTTGGTGTAACCTTGCCGTGTGGGATCCGCTGCATTGATAGTTCCCCTTCACCATTCATCATTCTCCAAACAATAGGTGTGGCTTAACTTGCGAAAAACCTGGGTAAAAAAACCTTCTAGTTTTCTTCGCTTATGCTTAGCTAGCATTGCTCGAATCTAGACTTGAATTTTCATGCAAGGTTCCGTATACATAGTATCATTTGAGATGGAGTTAGTATTTTCAAGGGTTGATTTCGTGCAGAGAGTCTAGCAATTTTTTGTCAATATACACAGCCCCAATTCGATAATGCCATAATTACCTTGTTCAAACGAGAATGAACTTTCAAAATCAATGACCAACGATTCACTCACTAATTCTTTCATTCATTGAATCATTCATTGATTCATTCCTTGATTCTCATTATTCATTCATTCATTCGTTTATTTGGTCATTCATTTATTTATTCATTCATTCACTCAGTTTTTCCTCAATTCATTCACTAAACCATTCGTTGAATCGTTCCTTCAATCACTCATGAATTCATCAACTCATTATTCATTCAATCGTTCTATTAATTGAGTCTGTGCCCAGAAATGTTAGGGATATCACTCTCGTACCAGTAATAGAATAATGGGAAAAACGAAAACTTTTCACAATTTCCAAGAAAGACTGCTGGAGAAGTTTAAGTGTTGAAGACGAATAAGCTATAGTAAAGTAGAGCCATGACGAGTTTTTATTTTTCCCGTTTAGTACAAGGTTATCCAGCAAAGAAAGCAAGAATGACTTGAATGTATATTGACTGCGCCAAAACACTGTTGGAATTTTTTTTAGCTCATGCATAATTTACGTGGAGGGGAGCACATGGAGAACGTACACCTAATCGGATGAGAAGATGTCATCGGGAACCAGGCGGAATGCCTATTTCAGCGAAGGTTCCTGCTCTCAACTCAATGATTGCGTTTTGAACATTGTTGCACAAAGCCTCCCAGGCTTTCTATATACATATGTATACGCCTATAGTTTATCAATGCCTGCATTTTTATAGTTCACTTCTGAGTGTTCAACTTAGTGATACAACTCGTGATCTTTTTCTCAAATATTATGATTGACTGAAACCAGGCTCAAACTAAAACACCCCCCTCCGCCCCGCCCTTTCCACTCTTTTTCTCTTCCTCGAAGGATTGAGGCCAGGTACTATCAAAAATGAATACCTTACATTTCATTAAAAATCCTGTGAAATTCTTTTACATCCTCTCTATCTATATTCGGATATGCTCACACATGAGTTTAAATAGGCATACATAACAAATTTCAAAAGTCATTTATTTGAAAGCATACGTGCAATTTTCCTACTGTTTTGGGTGCTTGATTAGAGCGTTCTAAGTCACTATATTCATGAACAGAATTGACATTTTGAGATGCGATCGGTGAGTTATGTAATTGTGATGTGTTATGTGTAGCATGGAACTTGAGAAAAAGATTAATTCGATTAGTAGTTTTTTTTTCATTTCAAGATGTCCAAACAAGCTTACTCGCTAGAGGATTTAGTTCAAGAATGCGGAATGAATATTTGAATAGTAGGTGTGATTTTGATTAGGAACTCACTGCTTTTATGTTTAAGATAACCAAACACACCAGGGGACTGTAAGAATGAAGAGTCTATAGATGTTATATATAAACCTACTGTTGTAACGATCAAGAATTCGAATTTGGCATGATGGTGTTGTACAATACGATTGTGCGCACGGTCCGAAGTTTTAACCTCCTCTGAAAATTCCAACCAAACATCGAGGTTCAAGAACTTTTGGAAGTTATTGCACGAATCTATGTATTTCTTCCCGTGCAGAGACTCAAGACATAGCCTTGGGTGTATTTATCACTTTAGGGGCCTGCTTAGCTTTAGGAGGGGGGCCTGCTTAGCCTACTGTGAGGTGAAAATGAGCGCGAAAAAGTTTCATTTACTGCTGTTAAAGTAGTAAAAAAATCCTTTCACCCAAGCTCCGGCCGACTTTTGGGCTCTCTGCTTGTCGAATGAACTTGAAGAAGAGATGAGAAACCTGGATTGGTTCTGTTGTATCTTGTTGAAGAGGCAAGAGTAAAGAGTAATAGCTTTATCCTAGCAGCTTTCATCCCACTGGAGAGCAGGGTCTGCTAAAGGCAATTTGCCATTCCAAAACAAATGATTGCTCTGTGTCTGAGCCTCTCGAGAGCTTCGAGAGGTTTTTCCCTGAAACGGCTCATAACAAGAGCTGCTCAACACGTGCTCCGGTTCTTATACGAGAAGTGAGAAACGGAACATCCGAGAGAAAAAAACATAAATACGGGAAATTCCAAGATCTAGGTTTTTTCTCTCGAAATTTTGCTACGTTTTCCGAACGAATCATTGAAATAAGAGGCAGAAGATTGATGACTTGCTGGGAAGAAATGTCAATGGAAGATGACCTCACATGTGCTGTGTATAATTGATTTTGTTCTTAGCATATCTTGTAAAGCTATCACATTATTTTCGAATCTAGTCTTCCGAATCTTGTGTCTTTTTATAGCTATTTTATATCTTTAAACTTTTTCAATCTACCCTTTTTTTCTTCGATCTACTTTTTCTGCCCCTAATTTATACCTCCTATCTTTAAGCTTCTTTTCTGCCCCTATGTCATACCTCCTATCGTTTAGCTTCTTCTCTGCCCCCATTTTATACCTCCTATCGTTTAGCTTCTACATCCAGTTTCTATCATATATAATTTATATTCTGTTGTTTTATATCTCACCTCTTCTAGCTTCAAGCTTTTAAAAAATCGTACATCTTATCTTTATTTCCCTCTTCTGAACTTTTATATTTTTCTTATATTCAATCCTCTACTCATCCATTTCAATTAGGCCCACGCTTTCTTTTTCTCCCTCTCTCTCTAACTATTTTTCTCTCTAGTGTTCTCACCCTCTTTCTCTTTCTCTTTCTCTCCATCTGTCTCTCTCCATCTCTGTCGTTTTTGATGTTTCCATGTCCATCTTTGTCTTTAACTCGATTGGCTCTTCTGCATCACAGAGCATCTCATAGCTAAAAGTGCGACTTTTCAGCTACAACTTCGTCCATATACTCCATCTGAACAAGGGACTCTTTTCATTCATTTTATTTTGAGCCAAAGAGTTGCGGGACGTTCTCTAGTTCTCTCTACATTGTGCGCTACTCAATTTCGTTTGACAAGCAGTCGAGTCCATCTAGAAGTTTTGAGTCCCTATGCATCTCCCAAAAAAGTTTTGAAGCGTTTTCATCCGATCTCAATTCAAAAAGCCTTTTTGGATAGGTTTAGAAAACTTTAAACCCCACTGTTTTGTTGTGAGACGTCCGCTAAATCGCTATAACGTTTTTTTGTTCCTTATCATGATCTATTCAGCGTCCACAACTCGATAAATCCTGCTCATCACCCTTTTATGCGCAGTCTAAACATTGAGAACTTCGAGAAGTAGGTACCCCACCTTTTGTTACCTGCGTCTTCGAATCACTTACTCTGAGACGTAGCGAAGAACGCAACTTTTTTGGAGATTCACGTGTTGTATGAGACAAAAAAAAACTTTCTTGTTACGTTGTAGGTTGCGAGTTTTCAAAAAAACTTGTCCTTTCCACCAAAATTACTACACGAAAAAATTTCCAGGGTAAAATTATAATCGAGAGTTTCAGAGCAGAGAAGATTAAGGTATTTATATAACTGTACCATAAAATGAGAAAAGAGTTTATAGAGCTTCCTATACCTTTTGCTTAAGAAAAGTCTCTTTTTTTCTTTCGCTTCTTCTCGCTTCGAGGCGGGATATGCACTTCGCTGAGTTCAAATACACATTTATCCTAGTAAAAACAGTGGCTGCACCCTGGTTGACTGGTGTGAACAACACCAGTAATGAGATTCAGGATCATGCAAGTACCCAAACTTGTTCACAGAAGCACTTAGAACGATTCGTTTAAGTTACAAGAAGCTCACGATAACAAAAACTTTATTCGCGCTTGTCTACGCCTCACGACAGGGTACGCGCTCTTTGAGATGCCTCACGGCAAAGTACCGCTCTTTGAGATGCCTCACGGCAGGGTACGCGCTCTTTAAGATGCCTCACGGCAGAGTACGCGCTCTTCGAGATGCCTCACGGCAGGGTACGCGCTCTTTGAGATGCCTCACGGCAGGGTACGCGCTCTTTGAGATGCCTCACGGCAGGGTACGCGCTCTTTGAGACGCGAGACAGACCTATGGTTAAAAAAACCAGTGGCTGCCCGCTGGGTTACTGCTATTGTTGTTAGTGTTTGTAACAGTTAGGGTTAGTGTTTGTAACAACAGTGGGAGAGTCACATTCGTGCAAGAGCACTACAAAATTTTCTCAACTTCTTTTTTTGAGTGAATCTGTGCAAGGTGGTAGTCAAACTTCGTACCCTTTGGACAATAAGCGCCACTTACTAAAATGTCACGCCCTTACTCTGAAAGTCAATCTTTGAATTATTGAATTTTTGAAACAAGAAATCAATTATCTTCCTGAGCTTTTGAGTGATCTTTTTACCTAGCCTTTTTTATATTGTTTTTCCGATTTGGTAATACAGATATAGATCGCTTTAATTCATTCAGTCCTAAACTTAAACTATCAGTTCAAAATCTTGATGTTTTTGATCGAGAAAGTGAAAGGAAGAGCAATGATCGTATGAATAGTATTTTTCAAAACAATGTTTTGAAGTTTAAAAACTCTTCTAGAGAACGGGTTCAAATAAGCAGATAAGTAAAAGAATGATTACCGGAAACATTTGAACAACTGGTCCTTGGTTATCCAACATTGGATTCAAAACCCGAGTTCAATCTGGTAGACTGAGAAGGTGGTGCTCTAGCGGCTGAGACATTCACTCGTCTCTAGACTTATCTTGTAAAACAACATCTGATCATTTGGAAAAGGCTAATCATTCGAAAAGGGACAATTTGGTATCACCCAGAAAAAAGAGTTAAAAGATAAAAGAACGCTCTGTCGTTCTCATTCAGTGTCATATTTCTCGTTTCACAATCTCTCACATATCGCGGTCCTTGCTGAATGAGAACTTCTGAACCAGATTAAACTTCTTTCAAAATTTTCTAGCAGTAAAATTTTTTAAAAACATCGTTTCATTCTCACAGAATATACATTTTGCAGAGAATAACGAGTCTGTAGTGTTTCAAACAAACTATTCTGCTGAATAACTGACTTTCCGTTAGAAAATTTGTGAATCTAACAGTGTATTGATGAACAATTTCTCCAAATCTTCGGAACCTCAATTGCGCGGTTTCCGGAAGTCTCGAGCAGATAAAAGATTAGTTACAGTCATCTGGTTTCAAATGCGCAGAATACTGTGAAAACTTCCGCTTTTCATTTACTTTCAAAGGACAACTTTTTTTAAAAGTAGCAAAAAACGATTTCTTTGAATTTGTTTAGTTTATCGCTACCCTTACTTTGTATTGATGGTCTTGAAGTTAATTTAGTATTTTTGAGCTACTCATATGTATGTTTCAGAACAAACCATTCGTCGTTTATAGGGATTGGAAACCTTTAAAAAAAGGAAAGCAGGGCTTTCTAAAGGCAACTTCCGTAAATAAACTTCTGAAATGCATTATCAGTTAAATTCACACATATTTCAGTTACGCACTCTGAAGGCAGTGACTTTGGTTGAGATGAAAATGAGTGAACCATCTCGCGGACCAGAAATAAACTTCCCCGTAGATCAAAAATGAAACTATCCCACGGATAAAAATAGTATTATATGAGGGGTGGAAGTGGAGTCAAACCCAGACCGCACCCCCTTTCAGGCTCTGAGCGGTACACTTTCTAGGAAACAGGACTGATCCGTACAAAAGTTTACACATACTATCAGACAAATAAAACAAATTTTTTCGTTTTTTTTTTTCAAAACTGAGTTTTTTGTGTTTGTCCAAACTTGTCTCCCAAAAAAACTAGCAGAGCAAAAAATCTCAAAAATGTTTTTCAAAGTGAAATTTTTCGTCGTTTTGGTATCTGCCCATGACACTTCAAGATTTCTCACGGTTCCCCCTTCCCCTTTCCACTTCTGTGTTCGTCTCACGTAGACTTTTCACACGGAGACAGTATTGGTTTCGCAGCTTGACTATAGAGAAGGTCAGACGCTTCCAGCAACTGGTTGAGATAGAGAGGAAGAGAGAGAGAGAGAGAGAGAAAGAGACAATGAAAGAACTAGAGAAAAATAAAGATAGAAAAAGAGAAAGAAAGAGAGAGTGTGAAAGAGAGAACAAAAGAGAAAGAAAGAGAGAGAAAAGAGAGCGAAAAAAGATGGAGTGAGAGAGATAGAAAGAAGAGTTTTGAAGAAGAGAGAGTTAGTAAAAGTAAGAAAAGAGAAAGAAAGAGAGATAAGAAAAGAGATAAAATAAGTAAATTCTCCTACGACCCGGTTTTGTTATTCTTGAGGTCTTAATATGATTATTCATTTCCAAAAAGGGCTTCTGGCCAAGGAACTGGATGTTTTCCATTTACTTCTTTTAATTATTAACTAACTCGCATGACATGTGATTTTTACGTTTTTTTTGCTGCTCGAACTAATGTTTAGTTTGTCTGGTAAGTCATTAATTTCATCTTGTCCAGGCATCAATGTTTAGTTTGTCTGGTAAGTCATTAATTTCATCTTGTCCAGGCATCAATGTTTAGTTTGTCTGGTAAGTCATTAATTTCATCTTGTCCAGGCATCAATGTTTAGTTTGTCTGGTAAGTCATTAATTTCATCTTGTCCAGGCATCAATGTTTAGTTTGTCTGGTAAGTCATTAATTTCATCTTGTCCAGGCATCAATGTTTAGTTTGTCTGGTAAGTCATTAATTTCATCTTGTCCAGGCATCAATGTTTAGTTTGTCTGGTAAGTCATTAATTTCATCTTGTCCAGGCATCAATGTTTAGTTTGTCTGGTAAGTCATTAATTTCATCTTGTCCAGGCATCAATGTTTAGTTTGTCTGGTAAGTCATTAATTTCATCTTGTCCAGGCATCAATGTTTAGTTTGTCTGGTAAGTCATTAATTTCATCTTGTCCAGGCATCAATGTTTAGTTTGTCTGGTAAGTCATTAATTTCATCTTGTCCAGGCATCAATGTTTTTTTCAAATATGTGAAAATTGTCAAATATTGGGTGCGCAAGAAAATAACCTCGGTTTTTAATTTTCTTTTTAAAATTATTTTTTTAAGTCAAACAAGAACCTCAATCAACAAAGTATCCATCATGGTTGAGTATGTGTTGCCATCGCGTGGGCAGATCGTGAATGCCCTGCCCTTGTGGTAGAACGACGGAGAGAGCGATTCAAAGAAGTCTTGCAACCATGATTTTACCTCAGCTTCTTTCTCAAATTTTTCTCTGCGAGGTGGTTCTGCATGGAGCGGAATAGGTGGTAGTCAGAAGGTGCCATGTCGGGCGAAAACGGTAGATGAGGCATCAACTTCCATCCGAGCTCCAACAGCTTCTGAACTGTTTTTTTTCACAATGTGTGGTTGTGCGTTGTCATGTAGGAAACTAATTTTGGCGCTCTCTTCGCCTTGAGCCACCATAGCTCGCTGCACCCGGTCGAATTGTGCACAGTAGACATCTTCTGTAACAGTCATGCCGTTAGGTAGCAGCTCCCAGTAGACGACACCGCGTGAGTTCCACCAAACACACAGCATCACCTTCATCGGGTGCATTCCGGGTTTCGGAATCGCTTCTGGCGGATCGCCCTTGCTGAGCCACTGGCGCTTGCGTGTAACATTTCAGTAGATCATCCACTTCTTGTCTCCAGTTAGCAATGTGTCCAGCCACTCGTCTCTTTTTTTGTAGGAGAGAAGTTGTGAGGCGGCCGCGACTCGTCAGTTCCTGTCGACTGGCCTAAGGTCGTGTGGCACCCCTTGCCTGAGCTTGTGTACTTTACCGAGCTCGTGAAGCCCGTTCTCGATGGTGGTGTGAGAGACCGCAAAGTGCCCTGCAATCTCGTAACGAATTAGTTTGGGATCGGCTTCGACAAAAGGATCGAAGATCGTCAAGATCGAGCTGGCGAGGCCGTCGTGGACGATCCATGTTTTCCAGCGTGTGGTCGCCTTGCTTAAACTGACTGAACCAAGCCTGGCACTGTCGTTCACTGAGACATCCTTGCCCGTATGACTGACATACTTTTCGATGTGCTGCGGCAGCGCTCTCCTCCAGCTTGAAGCAGAAGAGAAGAGAGGCCCGTAGTATCATTTTTTCGAGCTCGCACCGTTCAGCCATTTGAAAAATTAATAGAATGGGATGACTGAGAAAAAAACATGAAAGTGAGAACTTCATATACCTTTACTAAAGAAAGTTTCAGAAAACTTCGGAGAAAATAATTGACTTTTTTTTAAACCGAGATTATTTTCTTGCGCACCCAATATTTAGTTGTTGTTTTTTAAATAACGACTTTCATCGTACATATTTGCACGGATTTTTGCTGACATGTGTTTTTCACTTCACCCTCTCTTTTTGATTTTTCGTCTCTCGTCTCTTTTTCGCTTTTCTCGCTTTTCTTCTCACATGATCTGAAATTCAATCTTTAACAAATTAGTCGGTTCTGTAGAAGTATTACATTTTGAGTTTTGAAGCTTTTGAAGAATCCTTCTCGAGAAAAAATACGATCTCGATAAAAAAAATAAAAAGCTTCAAATCCTCTCGTTTTATTTTTTCGTTTTTTTCTAATTCAATTAATCACACGCAGTAGATTTGTGGCATGGCAACCTTGAAAATAGGATATGATGATTTTGGCGGACTTAGATATATCTTAAATTTGAGACTCGGATAGAGAACGGATTTAAGAAATTCAGAAAATACAGCCGCGACATTAATCTCTGAACGATGATATCATCGGTGCGATGACCTCATGTCATTCAAATTAGGCGAAATTTTTGAAAAATGTTGGAAGAAAAAAGTGGTAACAAGAAGAAAAAATGTTGGGTACAAAGTTTCGGGGTACGAAATGTCGCGGTACGAAGTGTCGAGAATACAACAAAAAAACAAAAATTTAATGAAATGTTCAACAAAAAAGTGAAATGATTTTTAAGTACGGAAACAAATTAGATTGCGATTAGTTAGTATTTTAAGATTCATTTGGAGAGCAAGACGACATGTGAAATCTCATTTTCTCGTACTTTAAGATGTTATTTCGCGTGCTCTCGCAAGATCATCTCATACCTCACTCATCCAACAATTTTTTGCCTAAAAAGTGCGAGAGCCATGATCTCATCGTGAAAAATTTCAGTTGTATTAACACTGACTCGATGATCTCATTCATCGAGCAATGATGTCATCTTTACAGATACATCGTCGATCACTCAACTTTTTTCGAGAGATTAATTTCGCGGCAGATGTATCTACTAGGCTCAACTATAACGAAAGGCAAAAGTCGAGAGAACGAAAATGAACGTAGAAGAAATGAGAGTGTTATGTGAGGAGAGAGAGAGAGAGAGAAGAGATGTCAAAAAATGAACGAGAGGGAGAGGGAGAGAGAGAGAGAGAGAGAGAGAGAAGAGATGCGAAAAAATGAGCGAGAGGGAGAGAGAGAGAGAGAGAGTGAGAGAGAGAGAGAGAGACGAAAAAATGAGCGAGAGGGAGAGAGAGAGAGAGAGAGAGAGAATAAATGGGAAATAATGAGAGAGGGAGAAAGACATGAACAGAAATGAAAAGGAAAAAAGTCAGAAGTTGAATCTCGCTCAAAATCACGAGGTGCGTGAATCAGAAGGGGGTTGGAAGAACAACGTGTGAAAGTAATTTGAAAGAGATCCATTTCCAGAAGGATGGGTCCATCCTTGCACAGGCTAGCACCATCGATGTGTCTTATTATATGTAATGAATAGCCAGCTCGTGCCGTGTGATCAAAACTCTATGGCCAATCTCCTAGGACAAAGCCAATAAAAATTTTATCACGTCCGGAAAAGACACAGAAGACCGTTGGAAGCGATATTCTTCAGGAAATAGACCCGATATTGGCTAAAAATTGATTTTTTTCGTGCTTAAAACTAACATAAATTTACAAATTATCAAAAAATGTAGAACCGATGCTTCCCTAACGCCTTACAATGCTCCACAATGTCAGAGAAAGTCGAAAGATTTTCTGGGCACGGAAAAAATTGAAAATGCTTTCGTTATCACTGGAGCTGTCTTGAGTTTTTGAATCCGCTATGAGAAATCAGTGAACTATTGAGAGAGGTAGTGTAGAACTTTAAGTTTCCTCAAATTGATAATTAAAATGTATTACTAAGTGTGTTAATCAAAGTGTATTAATAATCAAATGTATATATTGTATCAAAAACGAGTGACTCTGAAATTGATAGTAATAATCCTAATCCTTCATTTCATACAGTGGTGATTTTGAATGATGCTGGTAGAAAGTCAAATAAGGGAGGGATTGGTATCAACGCCAAGACGTGTTTTTTTTTTTTAGAAAAAAGAGGTATGTGAGTACTGCTTGAGTCCGGTTTTCAAAATACAATGAACGATTCATAGATAAACGATAGCTGTTTTGGTTGCATTGACTGTATGTCATTACTCGTATCATTCAATGTCATTACTCGTATCATTCGACTTTAACGATTCAAAGATAACCGATAGCTGTTTTGGTTGCATTGACTGTATGTCATTACTCGTATCATTCAATGTCATTACTCGTATCATTCGACTTTAACGATTCAAAGATAAACGATAGCTGTTTTGGTTGCATTGACTGTATGTCATTACTCGTATCATTCAATGTCATTACTCGTATCATTCGACTTTAACGATTCAAAGATAACCGATAGCTGTTTTGGTTGCATTGACTGTATGTCATTACTCGTATCATTCAAAAATTGAATGTCTTGGAGGTTGTTTCAGATAGAAAAAACTCTAGTGGAGAAGCTAGAGAGCTTAACATGTTTGAACCGGGGTTGCGAACTTGTGTGACCTCTTAGAGCATTTGTGATAGTGAAGGCACATAGTCAGTAGATTAAGCGACTTATGCGCATGCACTGACTGTTGGCTAGGATTCGTTTTCACCAAGATTTCCATCTTTCAAAGTTATTTAATGATAAAAAGCACGCTCAAATTTCTCTTAAAGTAAGACTTAGCTTGCTTGATTATTTTTCACTGTTATTACTGCTCTCTCATATTTGGAATATTGTTTTACCTCTCAAAGTTCATGTTGTTTCTCTATTACCCACTATTCCCTGTCAGTGTCGTCACCTTTTTCAACTTTGTTTATCTTCTCTCTTTTTTTCGTTCTTTTTATCTTCTTTTCTTCCTCTCTATACATGATTATTTGTCTCCTTCCCGTATCGCTTTAGGTATCTATCTCAGTTTGTCTCTCTTTTTTCTATCTTTTCATCTCTCGCCTTAGTTTTTTCTCTCTTTCTTCCTTTTCTCTTTCTTTCTCTTTTTTTCCACTCTTTCCCTTCCTCATCATTCTTTTCCAGCTGCTTGTTGTCTTTCATTGGCACTGCCTGCAGTTGTTGCTCAGAAAAGTTCTACTTGTGCGAGTTTTTTTTTGTCAAGCGAGTAGCGCATAAACCTGCTATTTCCACTTGAATGTTTGTTCTTTGTTGCCTAAATGTAAAAGTAAATATATAAAAGTAACAATAACTTTATAACTTTATACAAAAACTTTATATGTACATATAAAAGTAACTTTATACAAGACATATTCATGTACACATTCCTTTTATTTTTCTCTAATTTTTCTCTTTTTTCTCTTTTTTGTAAGCCTTTTCTCGCTTTCAAATTTCATTTCTTTGAACGAACGCACTTACCTTTTATAGTTTCTACTTTTATTTCTCTCTTAGTTTTTTTTTCATTTTCTGTCTCGTTATCTTCTTTCTCTCCATATTATTTATACTTTTTTCAATTTTTTTTCTCAAATCTCGAATTCCTGTTTGGATTTATTTCTCAATTTTTCGAAGAAAAATTCCCCCGAAAAAAAAATCCTCCTAAAAAAACATGTATGTAGATACACGTATACATGCATTTACATTAGAGCAACTCAGTGTCATTTCCAGATGGTTGAGAAAAAAGCTTAGTCAGTCGAATCTAGAGGTTTTTAAACAACATATAATTTTTCATTCAATAATTCAAAATAAAAACGTGTATGTTATAGTTTGAAGTTTGAAGTTTCAAAATTTCTAGTATGCGAAGTTTTTAAAACATCGTTCGGAAAAGATTTTTTAAAAAGTAAAATAGATGGCATGGGTTCAGAGGCGCAGTAATGAGATTCACTTTGGAGGGGCTCGAGTTCGAGAATGTAGAGTTTTGGCAGTCATTACATACACAATAGCCGCTCAGAAGGACGAAAAGAGGGCCAAAGTAATCGATATTATGTCGCTCATACATTCATTTACTCTTTCATTCAATTGTTTTTACTTTGTTGTGTGGTAGTCTCACACGGAATATGTAGAAGAAAGGCCACTGGTGCATATATTTTTTTAATAGCTGGTGAAAAAAAACCAACGTGAATAAAATGCGCGGGCAACTGGCCGACAGACGACCAAATCTCATATCGAGAAAAGTCCGATTCGCCACCCTAAACATCGGCACACTGACCGGGCGCTGCCATGAGCCAGCGGACCTTCTCAAACGCCGCGGAATCGATATCGCATGCGTTCAGGAGACGAGATGGAAAGGGCAGAAGTCACGAAACATCGGTGAAGGATATAAGCTAATCTATCATGGAATGACGATGTTCAACGGGGTCGCCATCGTAGTGAGTTAAGATCTTCAAAGCCGAGTAGCCGAAGTTCAACGTCACTCTGACCGCCTGATGTCTATTTCCATTGATGCCGACAACCGCCGTATCCAGATTTTCTCCGCATACGCCCCATAAACTGGATGTGATGGAGAGGATAAGGACAAGTTCTGGCAGTATCTACACGACCACGTTATGAACTGCCCCGCAGAAGATCTTCTGTTACTTGGAGGAGATCTCAACGGACATGTCGGAGGAGAAAGCAGCAGATACAGTTGTCACGGTGGAAAAGGATATGGGAATAGGAACAGCGATGGATGCCGAATCCTCGACTTCGCAGAAGCAGCTGGTCTTGTCATATCCAACACCTTCTTCAAGAAGAGAACGAGCCAGATGATCAAGTATTCCAGCAGCCTCGACACAAGCCAAATAGACTTCATGCTGTTACGAAAACGAGACTTCCCGGCAGTGATCGACACGAAGGTGATTCCGTCCGAATGTCTCGCCCCTCAACACAAGCTGGTCATAACTGACCTGTGTGTCAACATGAAGAAGAGAGTACAAGTAACTGGCCCGGCAACCATCAAATGGTGGAAGCTTCAGGAATATAAATTAGCCGTCGTCACTGGTTTAACCTTCCCTGAAATCGACCCGGAAGACATAAACAGAACATGGGCCTCGCTTCGAGATTCTGCAACCGCCAACGCGAGAAGAGTTCTAGGAACGACGAAACCTGGACGCCGAAGAATCGACAAGCAGACATGGCTTTGGACAGACGAAGTGCAGCATGCAGTTCGAGCAAAGAAAGCGGCTTACAAGAAATGGTTCATCGAGAAGACAGACGAGAACTGGGAGGAGTACAAGGCTGCGAAAAAAGAAGCAAAGCGAACCGTAGCCTCCGCACGCTCTGAACATCATCGTGAACTCTACGAACGCTTGGACACGAAGGAAGGAGAGAAGACCGTATATCGGCTAGCGAAAGCGAGGAAAAAGGCGACTCTTGACATCGAGCACTACAAATGTGTCAAGACGAAAGACGGGCGAAGGCTGCAGAATTTATTTATTTATTTATTTATTCAATACATAATTATATATGTGACATCAGGTGACATCAGAATACTACAGAGATCCTCCGACGCTGGCAACAGCACTTCGAAGAGATTTCAAATGTAGAATTCCCACACCCGGATGTTCTAGAAGGCCCGAAATTAGCTGGCCCAGTCTCCCGCATCACTTTTGCCGAAGTCTCGAAAGCCGTTTGCGCTATGAAGAGTTCAAAAGTCACAGGTCCAGACGAGCTACCAGCCGACTTATGGAAGCTCAAGGAACTACGAGACTCCGCGATCCCCTGGCTTACAGACTTCTTCAACGCGATAGTGGAAACTGGTCGAGCACCCGCAGATTGGTTGACAAGTGTCACGGTCCCGATTTTCAAGAACAAAGGAGATCCAGCGAACTTTTAGAATTATCGAACGATACGCCTTCTTTGCCATACAATGAAAATTTTCGAACGTGTCCTCGAACAGCGCTTGCGAGAAATCGTCAAGCTCCAACGCAACCAATGTGGATTCATCAAAGGAACAGGCACTTCAGACGCTGTTTTCACTGCTCGCCAGCTGATGGAGAAACACAGGGAGAAGCAGCAACCACTCCATCTCGCTTTTCTCAATCTAGAGAAAGCATTTGACCGTGTACCACACGAGCTCATCATGTACGCCCTTCGGGACCACGAATTGCCTGAACTTCTAAATCATTGGGTCCGGCTACTCTACGTAGATGCCACGAGCAACGTTGGGTGTCCCGTCGGAAACTCGGATAGTTTTCCAGTGGGTGTGGGCGTACATCAAGGATCAGCGCTATCGCCATTCCTCTTCATTCCTGTCATGGACACTATTACTCGTGACCTACAGGGTGACCTTGCATGGACCATCCTGTACGCGGATGACGTGTTCCTGGCAGCTAAAACGAGAGAAGAGCTTCAGCAAAAAGTGCAGGCTTGGAGCAGCCGACTCAGTCAGTTTGGACTACGTCTGAATACCTCAAAGACGGAGTACTTGAAAACAATACCATCCGAAGACACCATCAAGGTAAACGGCGAAGAATTGACGAAGTCCACCTGCTTCCGCTACCTTGGATCGAACATCCAGACCAGCGGAGGCATCGACTCTGACGTGCTGTCACGTGTCAACGGAGCATGGATGAAATGGAGAGATCTCACAGGCGTACTATGCGACCGAAAGATGCCTCTGCGCCTCAAGTCAAAGATATATCGGACAGTAGTGCGCCCCGTAGCTTTGTATGGAACCGAGTGCTGGCCAACTACGAGAACAGTTGAGCGACGTCTACAAACTATGGAAATGCGCATGATCCGTTGGATCATGGGAATCTCTCTCCGCGAGCACCTACCAAATGAGACCATAAGGAGAAGATTTGGCGTCAACCCATCGACGAGAAGATGCGCGAAAATCGGCTGAGATGGTTCGGCCATGTCACCAGAGCATCACCGGAAACTGTAGCCAGCACAGCCTAAAATCTCGAAGTGGACGGCCGGCGACCGAGAGGGCGACCGAAGCAGCGATGGCAAGACACCATCAATGCGGACTTGAAAGCCAGTCATCTAAGCCCGAAAGATGCCCTCGATCGGGACAAGTGGAGAAAGAAGATCCACAAAGCGGACCCTGCCATCGCGGGACAACGTTAGGAAGAAGAAGAAGAAGAAGTCATGAGTGATAACTTGAATTTTTTTCAAAACCAATAACTCGTTTTCAAAAAGGAATATTTTTTTGAAATTGTAACGAAAATCGTCGTGCTTGAGTTTTTTCGACAATATTCTTCGCATGTGAACTTCAATCAAAAATTTTCTTGATGACTTTTTGTTCTTTTTTTGAATTTTGATGACTTTGTCGTTGAAAAAAGAATTTTTTTACACTTCTCTAAAGAAAATTTTCAATAAGTTTATGGGATTTTGAAATGATTGTTCTCTTTTTGGTGTTCCATTCAAGGTTGCTACTTAAGCACATTGCAACAGTAAAATTTAAAGATTATTTTATAATTCGTACTTCGAAGTTCACAGGGAGCTTTCTTCTGAATTTTAATTTCACTAAACTTCCATTAAATCGCGAACTTCTAAAAATCAATATTCAAAAATAGGCCTCTCTGCCGTAGCTGTTTTGAAAGACCTCACCAATGAAGCGAAACATGAAAAAACCTTGAGTATTTCACTAAAAATGTCATTTAAAAAGAAGCGAAAGTTTATGATTAATTCCGAATACCATGACATTGTGTTTTGAAGTTCCTTTTCTCATCATTACAAAATCCCATGAACTTATTGAAAGTTTTCTTAAGAGAAGTGTAAAAATTCTTATTTCAACGACATAAGAACAGCGATTCAAAAACACTAGTGAGTGATTTCTCACATTTTAAATTTTTCTCGAATGAAGAAAATGTTTAGATGCGGCTTCCGACGCAGTTTCCTGAGTTTTCCGAGGCAGAATGGAATGTGCTGAACGTAAATCTGCTGCTTTTGAATCTTCTCGTCATCATTGGCAACTTCGTCGTCATATCAGCGGTCCTGGTAGACAGAAAACTGCGAACGGTGACTACAAACAAGGCGAGACTATTCTTTTTTTTAATTTTAAGCGGTTTTATTGCCAGATAGCACAGGTAGTCTCAATTACAGGGGTAGGCAGATTCATTGTAGTCTTGTTATTAACCGACTGCTCAGACCACAAACAAGCTTTCCATTCCAATTCAACAAGTTTTATATTAAACTCTAACAAGTACATCCATTTTAAATTCCATTCAAAACGGGATCCTAGTTCACGAATTATGGTCTTCAGACTTTGTAGGTATTTGGCTATCACCGCAGATACGTACTCTGGGGCAAGATCGGTCCAAGCTGTCTTGTAGAATCCTTGCAATCGAGCGAGGAGAAATTTTGAGCGACTTTGCGAGAAGAAATTTTCAGCGACTTGGTCATCTTCTTTCAGGGCAAAGATGCTGAAGTGTGTTTTAGCGAAGACCTTAGCCTGCATGTATTCCCAAATGGCGTAGTCAAGGGGTTCAGGTCGGGAGAGCAGGCCGGCCAGTCTTCCTTCGGAATGAAGCCCGGGAATTGGTTGCGCACCATGTTTGAACACTTCTTGCTGTATGGGAAAGGGCTGATACATCCTGCTGATACACATAAGGGGCTATAATGAAATGAGCATCTGCCCAAGGTTTCACTGCACCCTCCAGTATGCTTTACAAGTAATTTTGGGCGTTCACTTTGACGTTCTCTTCGACGAAGTAGAGCGTTCAGTTGCTGGCCGAGCACATAGCCCCAAACACCTTGACTCTTACTGAGTGTTGGGTTCTGTGTACCAATCTCCCGTTCCGGTCAGCCTCCAGAGACGCAAGTACGCGTCGATCTTGGCTGTTGTGCTCTTCTTATACGGTGAAGATCTTCTCGTGACTGAAAGTCGTCTTATCCAACTCGCACCATTTATCCGAGCTTAGAGCCTGGGTGTTTTTTCGATCTTTGTGTTCTTATTCCGATCCGTGAGTATGGCACACTTTTTGCTTCGATAGGAAGTGAGTCTTAGATGCTCGTGTTCTTCCGATCAATCGAGAAGAAATTTTTAGCGAATCGGCCATCTTCTTCATGCTTCTCCTTGGATTGTAGGCAACTCTTTGCCTGACCTTGTTTACGTTTCCGGTTGCAGTAGCAGTTCGTATTCTTCCTCTGCCTGTTCGACCGTGGTTCCTCAAGTGCTCTGAATTCGTTTTTTGGCACGAAATACGGTGGATGGGCATATTCCGAGTGTTCTGGCGATTACGTACTGCTTGTACCCGTATCTGTGTACACTGTTTCAGAAATAACAGAATTCCACCAAACTCTGACGGAGTGTTCAAATGCCCTTCTAAGATGATCTACTAGTCCAATCGTGTTTTTAGTGCAACTTTCCCGCATTATAGGTCAAACATTTATTGCATTAAATCTGCCGCACGTTTAACCTCTGTTTTAACTAGGTAACCGGGCGTCGACCGGTCAGCTAACTAGTTGTCTGTGGCATAAAGTTATGTTCTTCTCAGCTTAATTAACACTGAAGAAAATAAAAGGTCATACAAGAGAGCCTGAGCTCATTGTTACGTTCACGAACTCACTCTAGAACTACGATGTAAACAACGAGCAGTGCGAGAAAACGAAAAACAGCGCATAAAGTCAGAGAAGTAGAGATTTAATATGCCAGCCTATTTTCATTACGAACAAAATTGTTAACAGGCCGTAATTAGTAGCAGTTTGTAAAATTAAAAAAACAACAACATTGCGTCCGCTTACAGCAGATTTTTTTCATTCAAAAATCAAAGTTCTTTCATGTCCAGTGATCGTTTTCTAAGACAGAGTGATAAAGTTTTCTAAGACAGAGTGATTGATCAAATCGAAAACAAAACATACAGTTTTGTCTGAAGCTGGGCTACTCTCATTTGAGTCCACATGTTCATTTTGTGTATTAGAATTGAGAAGCCAGTAAAAAAGACCACTTCAAACCTCGGTAGAATCACGGAAACTACAAAAAATGTTCCCCGCGATAACGAATAAAGTCAAAAAAAGTTAAACATGCCGAGAAATTAGAAAAAATCGTACCGCTGAAACATGTAATTTTTAATTAATTTTCTTCTCATTGCTACCAATTAAATTCAATTTAAACGCTTTCTTCTCGATGTCATGGGACATGAAGCGCCATTAATGCGAACGACTCCAGCTTCTTATCATTTTCTTGATATTGAGAACGAAAACGTAGACTGTAGACTGGAAAGTCGGTTATGCTTTGGACGATACGGCCTCGAGGTGTTCAATTCCTGCTAGAGACCGGAATCCTTGATTTTGGACGATAGAAATGAAGAGCGAGAAAAGGCCGTAGGATTAAAATTCTAAAAGAGAAGTTTTTAGACAAGGAACTAGCAATCATTGTCATTAAATTTTTCGAATGACTAAATATGTATGTTATTCAGTCAATTAGTCTGTAAATGAATGAACAAACAAATGACTGTTAGTTATTTCCAGAAAAAAAACGTTGTTTCTTTCCAGTTTATCGCCAGCCTGGCCATCTCCGATTTGCTCATTGGCCTGTTCGTCATGCCAATCTCTCTCTACTCCAAAGTCAGTCCTTCTTCATTTGTTCGATATAAACATGGTCCCATAAGGAAATTGCATACAGGGGACGCGTCGCGGTTGACGCGTTTGCTTGGGAGAAGAGAGGGAGGGAATTCTACCCGATAAACAGTCGTTGCCTACATGCGTATGCAATTTCCATGGGAGACTTTGTTTAAATCAAAGTTATACTTCATGACGAAAGGAATAAAATGACTGGAGGAAGAAGTGTAATTGAAAGTTTCTGCAAAATTTTATGTATCATAAGCAAGGTTTTTGTGTCTGAAAAAGACACAAAAGCCCTACGGGAGGGATAAAATGCTCGAACAGATAGTTCGGGAGCATAAATAACAGAGAAACTAGTTTTATCGAGAAAAGTCTTTCTCTCGTTTCCCTCTCTCTCCCCCTGTCTGTCTTTCCCTCTCTCTCTCCCTCTATGTCTTCGAGGAATCATAGCTAATACGTGTGATTGTCCCTGGCCACTCAGTCCTTTTATACAGGGTGCGGCAAAAGTCCAGGTGGACAACTTTGTCACTTTGCATCTTTTTTGTTTGGTGTAGCAGTCCTGTGATTTTTTGCTTGTATCTTATTCATAATGTTGCTAACATACTCTGGAAAAATCAGAATGATAACTCTTTTTGTTTTCCGGTAATGCTCTCTGATATGGACCGAGGCTACATTCTGCGCTTGAGCCAGTCCGGGCACATTCAAAAGCACATCGCCAGAACCACTGGATTCTCCCGTAGGACCATTGAAAACACAATACGTCGCTTTCTTGAAACTGCTACAACAAATGACCGTCCCAGGAGTGGCAGACCACTGACCGCGACCACTTCCTTCAACGTGAGAAGCATCCGAGACAAGATTCGATATAACCCCAAGCGGAGTCTCAGGAAACTCGCGAAGGAGCTGAATATCTCGGCGAGTTCTGTTCAGACGATCGTCAAATCCCGAATTGGACTTCGTCCCATCAAGCTGCAGAAGACTCACGCATTGACGGACCAGATGAAGGCGACCCGTCTTCGGAGATGTCGTGAACTGTCAAAGCGGTTCAAGCCGGTGGGCTGTTTGGATATTCTTTTCACCGATGAGAAGTTGTTCAATATTGAGCAGTCCTTCAACCACCAGAACGATAGGATTTGGTCGGAATCGGTCAAAGATGCCAATGAGAGTAGCCGTTCCGTCTCGAGAAAGGGCCATCCCGCTTCTGTCATGGTCTGGGCCGGGATTTGCGCGACTGGCAAGACTCCGCTCGTTTTCGTCGAGCAGGGAGTCAAAATGAATGCCAATAACTACCTGAACGACATTCTCATGAAGGAAGTACTTCCCTGGAGCCAGGCTCACTTCGCGGGACGCAAGTGGACGTTCCAGCAGGACTCTGCGCCCGCCCACAAGGCTAAAGTGGTGCAAGACTGGTGCAAGAGCAATTTCCCCTCCATGATCACATCCGCCGAATGGCCTCCGTACTCACCTGATTTGAATCCTCTGGACTTCTCTGTGTGGTCGGTCCTTGAGAGCAAGGCCTGTGCTTTCCAACACAAGAATTTGGAAAGTTTGAAGCGCGCCCTACAGAAGGCGTGGGATGATCTTGGCGACGCTTCCCTGTCCACCACGGTGGGTGCCTTCCACAAGCGACTCTGCGCCTGTGTCAAGGAGAAAGGAGGGCTGTTTGAAATTTGAAAAAGCAGTTATATCCCAAACTAATTGAATAAAATTTGATGAAAATTTTGTTTGATTTGCTTAATCCGTTAAGTTTTTATCGAAAAAAATACTGTCCACCTGGACTTTTGCCGCACCCTGTAATAGCAATCATTTAGTTTTTAAGATTCTGTTTCCCAATCAAACGTAAACGGGGAAAGCAGATGATATTCGTCATTTTTCGCTATTCATGATAGAATTAGGTGTTTCATTCCATTAACACCTGCAATGATCTAGCTTGTTTTTTAGCTCATGGGAACCATTCAGATTATTCCGTCAGTTTGACATCATTTCTTGACGTCATCATCAAAGAGATATAGTACTATCATCTTTCTGTAGCTTCTGGTCATTTCTCCAACACCTCTGATATTCTCTCTTTTCTTCTCTCTCTCTCTCTCTCTCTCTCTCTCTCTCTCTCTCTCTCTCTCTCTCTCTCTCTATCTCTCTCCTTCCTCTTTCTCCGCATCTCTCCTTGCCTTCCCCCTCTCCGCTAGATCGTGTTATCCTTGTCTTCCGTAAACCTTTGTGCTCACAAGCAGTAGCTTAGAAACGGATTCTGGAAACGAGGGTATTTTTTCTATGCGTTCTTAAAGAACAGCTTTCAGAACGATAGCATTAAGCTGTAATTTAGTGCCTATTATTTCGGGAGCGTTTTTTTAGTGCCTAATATTTTTAGTGCCTATTATTTAGTGCCTAATAGTCTTATCCATTTACAAAAGGAAGCAACGAGTATTGTTTAAATGTTCAAGGAATAACTGGAATCAGATTATTCTGAAGTTTGAAGTTTCCTCTGGAATCATAAAGAATATAAGATAATAATAAATCTTTAAAATCTAAATTACACAGTTCAAAGGCAGTGACGCCTGGTTAAGAAAACAAATGATTGAAATATTGCACAGAAAAAATCTAGTTCACTGGCCGAGATCGAACTCAGCCATCTCCAATCAAACCGAGAGCGCGCGTTACCATCACACCACGCGGACACGTTGCTATTGCGTGTGACAGTGTTATATGAAAGGCTCCTATGCCTTTTTCTCTTAGTCATGCATGCTTATTAAGCGATTGCGTCGTGGATGGAGCGCAACTCCGGAATTCACTATTGAGACAGAAGAGAGATGGAAGAAATGTACAGGGTGCGACAAAAGGTGGACAGTATTTTTGCCGATAAAAACCTAACGGATTGAGCAAATCGAACAAAATTTTCGTCAAAGTTTCTTCAAATAGTTTGGGATATAACTTCATTTTCAAATTTCGAACAGCCCTCCCTTCTCCTTGACACAGGCGCGGAGTCGCTTGTATAAGGCACCCACCGTGGTGGACAGGCAAGCGACGTCAAGATCATCCCACGCCTTCTCTAGGGCGTGCCTCAGACTTCCCAAATTATTGTGGGGAGAAGCACAGACATTGCTCTCAAGAACAGACCACACAGAGAAGTCCAGAGGATTCAAATCAAGCTAGTACGAAGGCCATTCGGCGGAGGTGATCATGGGAAAGAAATTGGTCTTACATCAGAAAGAAACATCAGTCTTGCACCACTTTAGCCTTGTGCGCGGGCGCAAAGAACTGCTGGAACGTTCAGCTGCGTCCCGCAAAGTGAGCCTGGCTCCAGGGAAGAACTTCCTTCACGAAAATTTCGTTCAGGTAGTGATTGGCATTCACTTTGACTCCCTGCTCGACGTAAACGAGTGGAGTCTTGCCAGCCACGCAAATTCCGGTCCAGACCATGACAAAAGTTTGAAAAAGCCATGACTGGCTCAAGCGCAGAATGTAGCCTCGGTCCATATCAGAGATTACCTGAGAACGAAAAAAGATATCGTTCTGAACTTTTTAGGTTGGGTTCTCAACGTTATGAATAAGATAAAAACGAGAAATCACACGACCTCTACACCAAACAAAAAAGATACAAAGTGACAAAGTCGTCCACCTAGCTTTTTGCCGCATAATAGTTATCTTTTTGCCGCATAATAGTTTTGCTGATAATAGTTATTTTACTAGGGCTTTTCATCGCTCACGGCAGAGTGCGCGCTCTCCTGAGATGCGGGACAGACCTACCCTTTTAGATTCAGTAACTGCTCGCTGAGTCACTGCTAATTTGCGTAGCAGCAATGGGGGAAGTCGGATTCGTGCTAGAGCATTGTCAAAATTTCTTAATTTTCTTTGGGTTGGGTTTATCTCTCTTGGGTGAGGTCAAACTAAAGACCTTTTCCACAACCATCATGAAACGCCGGATTCATATACAAAGCGTTATTCGTAGTTTGAAGTTTATATTACGCGAAGTGTTTTAAAACATCGCGTGGAAATAATCTTGATAAAGACATGGAAATGATCGAGGTTAAACGGAAAAGAGAAATGTAGGGATTCAAAGGCGCAATTGACTGAGATTTTTCCGAGAACAGTCGAGGAGTGAAATTCATGACATTACAACCGTTCTGGAGGACCAAATTAGGGTACGATGATTAGAAGTGGAGAGAGTTATCACATGGCAACCGCTCAGGAGAACGAGTGGAGGGGAGATGAAGATGGAGTATTTAATTAAGCGTATATGAAAAATTTTGTATTTTCAGGTGCACAACGACGATTGGCATCTAGGTTACGCTTGGTGCCAGACGCACCTTGTCACGGGAGTTTTCTCATCAACGGCCAGCATCGTGCATCTCGTCGCGATCTCTCTCGACAGGTAGTCCTTGTGTTCAACGGTGTTCTTGTGTCTTCCGTGTCCCAGATAGTGTGGTGGTAACTCCTGGTACAATTGAGATGGCTGGATCCCACACCACTTACTATCTTTCGATCGCGTTGCAGTTTAATCATTCCTAGGTTTACAGGAGAAACGTCTTGCATGTTTTATAGTCTTCGAAATGAAAACAAGCATAGCCATTCTTACTCTTTACTAATCACTTTATTTGTTTCAAGCATCACATAAGAGATGACCTTACAGTTATTCTTTGAGGAGAACGAATAATTTGAGTGAGAGTCTTTAAGATTAAGAGTGAGAGTCTCAAGGGAAAACTCAAAAAAACAACAAAAAAATCATCATGAGGTGCAAAATTACTTTTTATGACTTTGACTTGAGGTAAACTTCATGAATATTATAGGGGGTTTCGAAATTTTGTAGGGGGTTTTCGGCTCGTGGCAACGTATTCTTCTGATAACAGAGATACATGCATGTCCTGTTATAACTTTAAAGAGAAGCGTTGAAAAATCAGATTCGTGTGAGCACTTTTTTTCAATCTGTTTCCAACAACCTTTCTCATTCTCATTTGTTGAGTACATCGGACCGGATGATGAGGTAAGTTTAACTTGAGAACATTTAGACAATATTCGCACATACTGCCATTATGTCAAATTTTTTGTCACAAGACAATAAACATCTTCTAGGTACTTCGCCATAATGTTCCCCACAGAATATCAGCGGCACAGTGTGAGCACGTCGACAATGCCGTCAGTTTTTCTCCAGTAAAAAAGATATGGCAAGTTACATCGTTCCCCACAGAATATCATAATGTTCCCCACAGAATATCAGCGGCACAGTGTGAGCACGTCGACAATGCCGTCAGTGTTTCTCCAGTAAAAAAGATACGGCAAGTTATATCCATTGCGGTGACTGCTCTCTTTAAAACATACGGTACTTTGAATTTTCGAAACCTTTTTTTTCTATCGCAGTTATATTGTGATGATCTGGCTCATGGCGCTCACGGTTTCCTCCACTCTTCTCATGGAGAAACAGGAGGCGGATGGCCGCATCTGTTGGATTCACAATCCACAGTACATTGTCCGTTTGACTACGAAGCTGATGTGGTGCATGAAACTAATTAGCAACCTTGAAAGCGTATCAAGACCTTTTTTTTTGCTAACGTGCTATCGCGTGTTATTGACACGAAATACCGAGTACATTTTCAACTCTTTTCTGATAGTTAAATATACCGCTCCCAATTATTATTAACTGGAGCATGGAAACAGAGAAAAAACTTAATAAAGTCCCCCACGAACTAAACAAGTTGTTTTATTTTGGAACGGAGAAGACATGGGATTGAAAGAACTAGAAAGCGGTCAATGCTGGCTAGCAGGGCATCTTATCACTGCGAGACTTTTTCACTAGAATTTACGTTAAATTTATCAGATCTCAGTTACACAATTCTAAAGCGAGACGCCAAGTTAAAATTTAAATTTCTACAACTATCGGACACCGACAAAATCAAGTTCACGGGATGAGAACGAATCCAAAAATTGTTCTATCTCTGACCAGAAGTTTTGGAATGTTTAGAATTTTTTAGTTAAATGAAGCCATCAAAATGTTTGGAATCAGAAAAGCTTGCAGCATTCCTACGAAAAGCTTGCAGCATTCCTACTCATATGATCACAAATTTTTCCTTCAACAGGGGTTTTTTTACCCGGTAGGTGAACGCAAATATTATGTACATATAGCTGCTGTTATTGTAGCGAAAGCAGCTTACCGTAGTAGTGCTTACCGTAGTATTGTAGCAAAAGCAGCTTACCGTAGTAGTATTTATCTTTTATTTATCGCTGCTCAGGTACTGTCGTCCCTATCTTTTATTTAACGCTGCTCAGGTACTGTCGTCCCTATTTTTTATTTATCGCTGCTCAGGTACTGTCGTCCCTGTCTTTTATTTATCGCTGCTCAGGTACTGTCGTCCCTATTTTTTATTTATCGCTGCTCAGGTACTGTCGTCCCTATCTTTTATTTATCGCTCCTCAGGTACTGTCGTCCCTGTTGTCCTTTTTTCTCCCGGGCATCATCGTCGTATACATGTACGTGAAAATCTTCAAAAAGCTGCGTAATCATCAGCTGTACATGTTCGGCCACGCAGGGGTGAACAAAGTGGAAAAGAAGCGAAGTTTGCCTCGGGTCATCATCGAAGAAGTGAGTGACATACAATGAAATTGAGTATGAAATCGGAACATATTTATTCATTCAGTAATTCATTCTTTCTTTGTTTCCATTCACAATAATTTAAGTCATTATGTTATTCATTATATGTATCTGAAAGTATGATTATTTGTACTTTACACAACAGAAGTTTTTGCATTAGAAATGAGAAAATGTTACTTTATAGCGCTTTTAGGTAATTTTTTTTGCTAGTAACATAAAAGGAAAGAATTCGGCCATGCGGCGAAAGCCTAAATTCGTATCCACTGCATATCAGCACTTGTTCAAGTCGAATGACCCGAATAGAGCGTTGAATTGTTCGTTTTGGTACTTTACTGGGAAGGGCATCATTAGGTAAACTAAAGATGCGGGTTCGGTTACCGTTTAAGTTTCGAGCTTTTCTGCAAGGCTCGCTTGTTTATTTGTTTATGACTGTTCAGGTGCGATCGCGTCGAGGCTCACGACTTTCTCTTTCCGGCTCTCAAAGTGGCTCGCCTACTCGTAGGCAGAGTGGCTCTCTTAAAAGTGAAAGAAGTCCATCGCAGCCCGATATACATCCAATTTCTCTGCCACAACAACGGTACTTTTGATATAGCTTACCTCAAATCTCCCACCTAATTAAAAAAATAACTTTTAACAAAAACTACTAGTCCTTGAATGGTTAACCTTGTTCTTAAACAAAGATTTGCGACTAGAGGTTGAGTTCTGCGATGGAAGAAATATTGAGCTAGTAAATATTTTAGAGAGCGAGACTTTGAAGACTCACTCGCTTACCAGTATTCCTGGCCGCCTCGTAAAATTTATCCTCTCTAAAAGCTCGAAAAGTAATACTGTCCAATTTTATGACCTATTCCAGTGGAAAATGACGAAAGATTTCGTCCCGTCAAAAGTAGGCATCATTGCCATTTGAGTGTAACTCAAAATAGGCTTTCTTTTTGTGTTGAAAGTACAGGGACTTTGACCATATAATTTTATGATTTTTAACCAGTATCGTCAATTATTGAAAACTGTGGGGAACAAGAAAGCCAAAACGTGAGAACAAATTTTCCTAAAGCGAAAGAAAGCATGTGAAGAGAAATGTTACCGATAAGCATGTTTTCAGATTAGGAATGCATCAGAGAAGAAGGTTAACAATGTATACATGTTAAGTAATTCTACTAAGAATATGTACAACGAAGTCTTAAAACATACATCTGTGACTATTCATACATCTGTGACTATGTAGTTTTTTTAAGGGTAAAAACAAAGAAAGCTTGAACAAACAACTCTCACAGAGAGAATGTGGCTTTCAAAGGTTCATTTTCCGATGAGAACCAGCTGCTTATAAGATATAAAGACATGTTCCAACAAAAAAGGCAAGACCAATTTCAACAAAATTAAAGTGATTTACACCGTCTCTAGTCTCCAAAATTTCACTTTGAACTCTTCCAATGTTTTTTCGTTCAATTTGTGACAGACGAAAAAAAAGACTATAAAAAACCTTACTTATAAAGACAATAAGCGTCTGTTCGAACGGATTGAAATTGTGTTCTCGGTGTGTCCAGCGTAGTTTTGGCGCAATCAATCGAATGAGACGTTGTTCCTTTTCCGTGGACTAGCTCCTATCCGTGGTATATGTTGTTTTACGATTAACTAGAACTCGATGATATTACTGCTTCTTATCAAATGATCATATATGTGTTGAAACCCTGCTTGAATCTTGCTGAAAATATCACAAACTGTCTTTTCTGTGTTCATCGCAATCTGAGGGTTTCCTCGCAAAACATCTCACGTTTTTGAACTTTCAATATTAATCATTGAATTCATCCATCAGGTGGCGCAGTCCAACAATATGTGCCGAGACGTTCGCACACGACCGCAAAGCGGCTTCAAAAAAGCGGGTCAGCATAGGTTGGTTTTTACGTCTTTTATCATGTTAGGGTGAGATAAAATGATTTGAAAAAGAAAACATAGTTAAGCTGAACATAAGATACAAAGTGTTATCATAGTTCCTTTTTGGGCTTTTTCACCCTACTAGTGGTGTTTTTGAAACTGACCATTGTGAACTATAATAGAACGTTTCGTCACAAATCTGGGAAAAGACCTTTGCGCTATAAATCACATCATCTCATGAAATTGGATAAAGTTCAACTTTTACAAAATTTTCTCTTTAGTTATCGATGTCAAAATTTTTGTCATTTGATTTTTTTAATGTTAATACGAATAGATTTCACTCTTAAGAAATTGTTATTTCATATGCGAGCTGAACTAGTAGTATTGCTCTGTATTTCGTGTTTCATTTATCAAAAGGAAATTGACCCAAAGCATAGAATTCGACTTGTCAAGGAGCGGTTTGATCCGGGTCGGAGTTCTGGACTGGCCTAGTTCTGGACTGGCCTAGCGATTCTCCTGAGCTCGAAATATGAATTATGTTTTCTACCTTGTGTTACTGTGTAATAAAAACAGTGACTATAAATTTTGAGTGATCTTAGCTATGCAGAATTGATTCCTTCCAGTAATTTTAGAACAGTGATCTACAAACATGGTCCAACGTCACAGTTCTAGTTCCAACTTCCTATGTTCAGTGCCAGATCCCCCTTCGATGGACATCTCCTCTTGCTTGTCCTTGTCCGGAATGCGGGGTGAGCACGAGTCAGCCAAGCAGAGAGAAAGCGACCTGCGAGAATGCGAGAAGTATAGTGTCGCCGGTGCCGAGGTGACTTTATTCAGTTGTTATTCAATCATTCAAAACATAACTTCTCTTTCTCAGTTCTAAATAACTATTTCGAACTATCTTTGACATTTGAGATTTGGAAAACTCTCCCTGACGCTTCAAATTTTTCTGATGTGATACCAATCTAATGGAGCGTTAGAATTCAACTTTTCACTTTGCAAAGTAATTTTCTGCAAAGTGATCCCGTTGAACGCTCCAATGTCTCATCACGAATTACCGTGAAAAGAAAAATGGACTACGGTAAAAAGAAAGAACACATGCATTCTAAGAGAAAGCGACGATTTCTCTGTAGAATTCATGAAAAATTACGCCCAACAGTAAAAGTGATCATAAAAGTAATACCGTAGTCCATTTTTCTTTTCACGGTTATTCGTGGTGAGACATTGGAGCGTTCAACGGGATAACTTTGCAGAAAATTACTTTGCAAAGTGAAATTTTGAATTCTAACGCTCCATTAGTCTCAAAACATTAATTTTTAAAAAAACAAAGCAGTGCAACGCGCTCCTTTCTCGAAATCGTTCACCCTTTTTTCTTTCTTTTTTTTGCTCTCTCATTTTCTTTCTCTTTTCCTATTTTTCTCGGAACAATCTTCATTTTGCATATGACTTATTCAACCTTTTTTTCGTTTTTCCTCTGTATTTTTTTATTAGTTTTTCCCTCCTTCTCCCCATTAAAAAGGAATTTAAGAATCAGTTAAGTTAGCAAAACATGATTCAAGACTCTACGTCAACTCAACAAAGACAGGCGACTACGGAGAGAAGAAAGAAGAAAAAGCTCTGTCGATGGAATCAATGGAGTTCCAATCATGGCTGCTTTCAAGAAGGTTATTAGTTCATGCCGATCTTCTATTCACTAGTTTATGAACCTCTACGATATTTACATTTAGCCTTTACCTATTTTAGACTTTTTCTGACTATAACAATTTTTTCGAATTTTAACCACAATTTTCATTTAATGTGCTTTTGAAGAAAAACTAAAAGGGTCCAAACGGTTTACAAAAGCATCGTCAACGAGTTGAAATCTTCGATATGTTGATCCATACAAAAGGCAGAGTCGAACCCAAAGGTGAGAAAGTTTCTCTGGTTTTTTGCTTACGAGACCCATCTCTTCAGGCTTTGGCAGAGGTGAGCAATGGACGTAGACGGAGTTCTTACGACATGGAAGTGATCCCGACCTCAATACCTCGTTCCTATTCGGCCCATATGGCACTTAAGCCTACATTGTCTACAGTCTGCGACGAGGAAACCGAAATAACTGACTCGATCAAAAAAGGTCTGGTTTTCATCCATGGTTTTATTACGCAAAGTTTTTTACAACATCGCGTGAAAGTACTCTCGAAAAAGTCAGGGAGAGGATATGGGTTTGAGGAGAAAGTAGGAATTTAGGGCCTCAGAGGCACAAATCAGTTAAGTTTCTTTGGAGAAAGACCGAAATAAAGAGTTGAAATATTCTTCACATAATCGCCGCTATTGAAAACGATTGAGGGGAGAATATTTGTAAGAACTTCCACGACATTCATTCTCAATATGGAAACGATGTTCAACACTGAAAAGGTTCAACATTGTAAAGAAATATGCTAGCTCTCAAGTCACGGGTTTGGTTCCCAAGCTGAGCTTCTTTCTTATTCTTAAAATTCGCTTTTCATTAGCATATTTATTAGGATGACTGAAATTTTCGTCTATTCAGACATCATGAGAGCGTTTTTTTTCTTCTGTAAACCATAAAGAGAATTCTGTAAAACTAAAAAAAGGTCGTTTGTGATTCGAGGACATGGCCAGCAAAAACTGACATTCTAAACATTTTGTCTTCTTTTTTAACAAATTGAAAACAAACGCTCATTCAAAGTCAGGAAATGTATTGTAAAAAGCTGAGAGAATCTTTTAGTTGGTTGTAGTAGGAAATGTAAGATTTAATGATTTGAAAGTTACAGCTTCAGACCTATTCCTGCTAAACAACGTGCTCTATTTTTTGAATCAGACAAAATGATCGGAACAAAGAGAAAATAGAAACTCGACCGCTCATTTCTTGTTCAAATGTAGTCCTTATGTATGACAGTCCGGGTGTCACATATTGATTGTATGAGCAACTATAGAGCAAGGAACGGTAGTAAATTTGACCATCAGCCGGGACAGATTCACTCGAAACCAGGTGTTAGAAACGTTGGTAGTGACTTATTGATTTGGATCCTTCTCATTGCTAGTGTATACACCAGCTGTGACATAGGAGTCAGAAACTTGATCCACCAGTGAAATCTGTAAATTATTTCTGGAAAACGCCTAACCTGCCGCTGGACGGATTATGCATTCCTCTGAAAGGGAACAAGCACGAGAAAGATAATTGGATACAAAGTTAATTGTATTATAGAGGAAGAAGTAACTAAACCTCTCCTGAAGGAGAAGGAAACCCATGAGCAGCTCCAACCGATGCTTTCCGTTCCTTTGGCGAAAAGATGCGGCAAAAATGGAAAACTGATTGGGTCAGTTTCACTATTGTGAGCCCCCCCCCCCATCTCTAACTGCAGAATGAACCTTTTCAGAGGGCTTTGGAAAATGCGAGAGACTTACTGTTTTTGGTACTATGAACGGAAAAGAACATCGCTCGACGAGTGCGGCAGCGATACGATTTCCGTTCAATATGTGAAGTATAAATATTCAGACACGGCTATGTGTTATGAAGTATAAATATTCAGACACGGCTATGTGTGATGAAGTATACAAGTTAACTTTTGAGTAATCAGAAGTTTTCCTATTGACTTCTCAGAACAAACCCTCGATCCGAATAGTTCAAATAGCTTCTGTATCTTCGAATGCTCAATTACACACTGTAAAGACAGTGTTAAGACGACAATTGATAAAATCATTGCCACGAAAAAGCTTGTTCACCGGGTGGCATTGAGCCCAGCCATCTCTTCTTTATCCTGGAGCGCGTTACCATTACACGGTGAATAATTGCTTTTCCGTGCGATAGTGCTGTATGAAAGGCTCAATTATCGTTTTACTTCTGTATGGGAAAGTTCCGATGAGAAAGTCAGAGGAAATGACTTCAAAGTACATAACCCTTACTATTAGACGTTTTTTCTCTCTCTTTTTCGCTGTTACTAATTAAATCAAGAATCAAAATATTCAGACACGGCTATGTGTGATGAAGTATAAATATTCAGACACGGCTATGTGTGATGAAGTATAAATATTCAGACACGGCTATGTGTGATGAAGTATAAATATTCAGACACGGCTATGTGTGATGAAATATAAATATTCAGACACGGCTATGTGTGATGAAGTATAAATATTCAGACACGGCTATGTGTGATGAAGTATAAATATTCAGACACGGCTATGTGTGATGAAGTATAAATATTCAGACACGGCTATGTGTGATGAAGTATAAACATGATACTCATAAAACTTCGGTTTGTTTTCAGTTTGTTGAGTAGCCTTGAATGGGTCAGTCAGCTTTCATCAGTTATTAAAGGCTAATTTTGAATTAGTTGAGTTTGATCGAAAATAACACTTTTTTGGTAACTTTTTTTACACATAAAGTTTTTCATCATTCTCACACATATTTGTTGATGATGAAGTTGACGATCATGAAGCATTCCTTAAATATAAGAAGAACTGTCGCTAAGCTTTTGTTTTCTTCTTTTCAACTTCCACCCTGTTAGTCTCAAGTAAAGGTGTTTTGCAAAACAAGGCATGCACAACAAGGCATTTCATATAACACTTTCGAACGGAATATAAATCTTTCACCGTAGTGTAATACGCTTGCTCCCGGTTACCGAAGAAGGGGCTGGGTTCAATCCGGCCCAATGAACTAGCTTTTTCCCTTTTATGGTTTTTTTTTCAATGGTGAGCTATTATTTATTGTTTGCAGCCCCAGAGTTCTTGTTCCTGAGAGTCCAAATTGCATCCCGCCGCCTTCTTACCTGTTGGTGCCCGCCATGATGTCCCTGAATACGCCACCGCTCTCGCCGGCTCTTCAGCCCCCGAACACTTTGAACTTGACGAACACTTTGAAGGTGCGTTTTTCCACTTCAAGGGAAGTGGGTGATTTCAACCGGCACCTTGCTTGTAACTATTATACATCCCCAATTTGATGGGAAGAAAGTCAATAAACATTTCAAACATTCAAAAAGATAAAGACTAAGTGAGCAAGGCAATTGCGCCTTTCATATAGCACTATTGCACGGAATACAGGGTCGCGATGATTTAATGGTAACGGGCTTACTTCCGGTTTGAGAAGAGATGGTTGGGTTCGATCCGACCCAGTCAATTTTTTTTCCGTGCGAGAGTTTAATAAATTTTCGTCTTAACCAGGCGTCACTGCCTCTAACTTGTAAAACTGAGCATTTGAATAAGAAGAATTGCAAATTAGGTGCCAGGAGTGATGGATCCGCCAACTCCCTGTTGCGAGGGTCCACCCTCCAACTCGTCCCACTCCTCCTACACATCGGCCTCGGGCAGCAGCGACACGTACAGACGAATCTCCATGAACTCGTTTGGTAGCTCGCTCACCGACCAGACCGACTCGACTTACGAGATCGATTCCAGGTCAGTGGGATTGACGAGATCATATGGAAAAATTGCAAACAAAACACGCGTTCAATCACCATAATAGCCATGTCCCTGGTGCACGAGCGTGGATCAGGTTCGAATATTAGCACATACATATCTACATAGACAGATTGAAAGATACAATCAACAAAGAACTATTTTTGATGGTGTTAGAGTCCATGGCTTCACGTAGCAATGTTCATTTATACCGGTATTTGAGCGAGGTCCAATTCTACCGGTATTAAGCGCGCCCTCGGGTGGCTTTAAAGTAAATGCAGGTACCACCCATTTAACTTTATTGGCAAATTTACGAGCCCGTAGAACAGATTCAAGCCCTTCTAAGAACAATTTTGGCAATTACATAGTATCAATGACTGCGGCGAGAGTGTAGACCGTAAAAAATTCTGGACTTGGAAGGGATCTCACCGAACTGTATGAACGAAGTTAAATATATGATTATTTGCAGACGCTTCAGTGCTTGATATATTGTTATTTGTTAAGTATATGGTTGTTTATATACGGTTATATAGTTATTCATTCGGTTATATATTTGTTTGTAGTTTATTTGTTCAATATATGGTTGTTGTTGTTGTAGATTGCCCGCCGTAGGTCTCCGGCTGGGTAGACGAGGTCTTCTTTGACATGGCTCAGAACAATAACCTTACTTAAATCATTTATCTAATTACATTTATTTCTCTTTCTCTCTCGGGGTTTATTTATTTATTTATTTTTATTTTTTTTCTCCTCGTTTTTTTTTTGAGAGAGAGAAAGGAATCACTGGTATAAGAACTTAACAACAGACGTCGGGCTATTCCACAAATCTATACTTCTTAAAAGTGTGTGGTCACAGCGACACGAGAATAAATGACTAGTTGTATGTGGCTCTTCTAAACATTTTGGGCAAAGAGGTGATTGGGCAGCTCCTATTCTGTGTAGGTAGCTGTTAAGGGAACTTGCATAGCCACTACGTAGTTGCGATAACGTAATTTGTTGTTCCCTGGGAAGTTGATTCGTTGATTTATGGATTCTGGGAGGTTTCTTACCTAGAACTGGGTTAGGGGAACAGGAGCTAATGAAATTTCTAACAGTCTCAGTGTGTATTCTTTTCAGTGCGGCTTTCTGATCACTGTCTACTAACATCATTTCTAGGTCCTTGGCATGTTTACGAATAGTTCTAGGTGGTTTGGGTTCCATGCATCGACGATGGGAGGGGTGGTTTGGGAGGAGTCTTGCTCTTGCAACGAATTACTTGGTAAGCATCGTGTTGTGCTCCTTTATGAGTAACATTTCGCTTTCTAGAGCTAAGTGCTCTGTGCCGGCCATTGCTAGGTTTCCTGTTGCTATCCGTATTGCTTTATTTTGGTTTGCCTGTAGTTTTTTCCAGTTCGTCTCGGCCAATTGAGGGGAGTAAATTGGCGCGGCGTAGTTGAGAACGGACCTGGTCATCGTTTTGTAGGTTGCAAGAAGGGTGTTTTTCTGTTGGCCCCATGTTCTTCCTCCGAGGGCACGTAGTATATTCAGTCTTTTGGCCGTTCTCTGTTTAAGGTATTCTGCATGTTGTCGGAAGGTGCCGAGTTGGTCTAAGACGACACCGAGTATTTTGGGTGTTTTAGTTGTCGGCAAAAGGGTTCCATGGATTTCTACCTTGGGTTCTTTTTTACATTCGCCTGTATGGGTTGTGAAAAGAGTGACCGTAGTCTTTTCCTTGGATATGATCATTTTTCGTTGTTCCAATTCTTCTACGAGTTTCGGTAGGAAGTGGTTGATCTGATCTTCACAGGTTTCACTACAGGGGCTTGAGGAGAGAATTGATATGTCGTCGGCGTAGGCTGTCATCTGCGTGTTTCCTGTGGGTTGCGGGAGGTTGTTTATGTAGAGATTGAATAAGAGGGGGCTGAGCACTGCTCCTTGTGGGACACCAGATCTGCATGTGAGACGTCGACTGCTTTTTCCTTGGAAATCTACCTTGATTGTACGGCCTCTTAGGTAGCTGGACATCCATCGGACGATTGTTCTTGGCATATTCGTTTCAGTGAGTTTCTTGCAGAGAAGGGATATGTTCACTAAGTCATATGCTGCAGTGAGGTCAAGGGCGACCATGAGAGTGCGGTCCGGGGGTGGTTTCCGATTGAAGCCGTTTGTTATTTTCCCGGTTATTTCCAGGAATGCGGTAGTAGTCGAGTGCTCTTTGCGGAATCCATGTTGCCAGTCAGCGATTTGAAAGCCTTCCGCCATGAATGGTAATAAGACCCGTTCGAATGTTTTGGCTATAGGTGATAGTATTGATATTGGTCTATAGCCGTTCAGGTTGCTTCAATATATGGTTATTTGCAGACGCTCTAGTGCTTGGTCAACGTTGCGGTCGGCGGTGATGAATGAGCCGCGCCGGGGGAAAAAGTCCCTCGTTGACATCAACATCGACCGCGTCTCCGGGGAGAGTGTGACTGCGAACAGCACTAAGAAGAACGCGGCCATCAGTCGAGGGAAACTGCGACGCATCGCCACTCAGGTGAGAGAAAAGTCGGTGAAAACTCCTCTTAAAAAGAATATTGTGTTCAAGTGTTCAGAAACTCAATTTTCGATGGGTTCTTTAAAATTAGAGTAAAATGATTACTAGGAAAAAATTATTATTTTAAAAAATGATTAAAATGATTAAAAAGAAATATGATTCATTACATATATATCACCTTTTTCGCCTTTTCCTTTTCATTCAGCTACGATTTAGATTTACAATTCACATCGATTCGAATGATGCGATGGTTTATTACATTTATAATAGATATTTGTATTGTTTTGCAGACCTTCACATTACTCAAAGAATGAATGAAGGTTTTACTTCGACATCACTCAAAGTATGATTTTTTAATGATGTGTTTACGGTTTAAAATGATGTTTTTTTTAAAAATGATGCGCAGGTGACACGAGCGATACGCAGGAAAAGGAGAGAGTCCTTAGCAATTCGAAGAGAGTCTCGAGCAACTCGGGTCGTCGCTGCCATACTAAGTCAATCCTCATTCATTCATTTCTGATTCATCTATTAATTCAAAAATTCATTGTTCCATCCAATCGCTTATTCATTCATCTCTTACTTCATTCATTCATACATTGATTGCTCTCTCTATTGATACCAATCAATCAATCCTTATTCTTTGAGCATACATGAGTATGGTACATGGATTCTTGTAATTCACAGGTACAAGATAAAAATAGCTTAAAAACAACGCAAGCTAGAATTCGAGATGATAGTCTCCGAGGAAGCGCTAGTAGTGCGTTTTTGAAAGAAAGGGAGCAGGGAACAATGCAACTTGAGCATGAAGCGAGTTCCATAAATTGATACAACGTCTGACACAAGTGCTATGTGAGTGTCAAACTTGTCAATCTTGAAAGGCATAACAATTCTCAAGAGATGTGAGTTATGTTTAAGGTAGGGAGTGGGAAGGACTTTGAGTAGATTAACACTAACCATGGAAACATTATTGTGGAGAATCTTGTGAACAATACAAACATCAGCGATTCGGCGACGATATTCATGGGTTGAGAGAGATAGGGTTTTCAATCGAGTAAGGTAGTCGACAGCGGGTAGTCCGGCGCGAATGAAGACTCTTCTTGTGGAAACTCTCTGGACTTTCAGAGGTCATTAATCTTGCCGATGGCTGTTGGGGACCATATTTCGCTGCCGTATTCGAGGAGTGGGATAATGTAGGCCTTGTAGGCACGATATATGTGTTCTGAACCATTCATTCATTGATTCATTTGTTCATTCATTCATTCATTCATTGAGTCATAGGGAGTTCGATTAATAACTTTCATAATCTACTCAATCCTTCATCAGAGCCTTCAATCATTGAACTTTTTTTCCATTCCATTTTTTGACCAATGGTAAATTCTTAGGTTTCTTTAACGGTAAGCTGTAATATTGACGAATGATATCTCAAAAATCTGTACAGAAAAAGATTATAGGGGGTAACTGTGCACTCTATGAGAAAGGAGAAATCGTGAGGTCATAAATCGTGAGCCTTCGATTTCCTTCTTTGCAGTGGCTTTTCTAATGTGCTGGCTTCCCTACTATGTCGTTCTGGTTTACCGAGGCATCCTGACCGGTTGCGGTGTCACTATCCACATCCAATTCCATCATAAAATGTTCGTCGGCACCAGCTGGCTTGGCTACGCCCATTCTGCTTTCAATCCGGTCAGTCAGTTCTCCGACAGTTTAGAGACCAGGACGGTCGTGTTTCCGAGGAACCATTGTGGGCTTCTAACAAAACAGTATTAGGGGGATTAGATGGACGAACACATGAGTGGAGAGTGAAATACATAACAAACAAAGGAAAGTTAGATAGAAGCAAATCAACAGAATGAGTGGAAAAGAGAGAGAAAGAAAAATAAGAGAAAAAACAGAGAGAACGAGAGGATGAGATAGAGCGCCAAGAATAATATATAAGGTGTTCCAAATCATCAGCGGAAAGTAGTAATATTGAGTGTTTGATGGCTCATCCAGTCGTAATTTCTTTAAATCACACCTAATGGTGTAAATGAATGAATAAATAAAGAAATAAAATCCTCGATATTGAACCATTCGAGAGAAAAATCAAGTTATTTATCAGTCCTTCAAGCCTTTTTCATAACTTCTAAATGAATTAGTAACAAACTTTTTTTTAAAAAAAAGGATTCCAGCCGTCTCCCTCACTTGGACCAGCTTTTACCCTTTTACCCTTTCGGTTATTTATTTCAAACAGTCTAACCTTACTACTTTTAAGGTGATCTACATGTGTTTGAACAAAAACTTCCGTCACACGATGCGGCATGTTTTCGGGCAGAGAAAGCATCATATGATTTCCAAAGCTTAGACTTGTTTCTTGGTTCTAGTTTTTTTCTTTCCCGCGTGTTCCATTCTAAGAAATGGTTTCAATTGAATACTCAAGTGCTCATGCATTTTCCAACCAAGGCTTGTGAAAAATGAAAAATTTTGTCTGCCAATATAAACAAGATGTTCGATAACCTCAGTTGTTGAACCTCTTCTTACCGACCACTTTGTTGTCCGTCGAGTTTCTGTATGAACGCTCCATTTGCCCGAACAAAACATGCCGAAGTTGTCAGTTTTCCAGACACTTGTTGTAAGTTCGTTTTGGAATTTTTTAAAATTTAAAATTGTATTGCGTTTGTTCAGCTTCCGTGTCATTATGTTTTCACGAATCCGTTCAATATCCGACAGCGAGTTGACAAAACATGCCGAAGTTGTCAGTTTTCCAGACACTTGTTGTAAGTTCGTTTTGGAATTTTTTAAAATTTAAAATTGTATTGCGTTTGTTCAGCTTCCGTGTCATTATGTTTTCACGAATCCGTTCAATATCCGACTGCGAGTTGTGACTTTCCCCTTGAAGGTGAAAAGGGCGAAAATTGGAACAACTCGAAGAGCCATGCTTGCAAAATTGATGCGAATGATAAGCGCGAAACTGATGCGAATGGTAAATTCCTGATCTCGCCATTTTAGGTGACTGCTCTTAGGTGACTACTCCTAGCTGTCAGCTCACACAATTTCTTGCATTCTTGAAGACAATTACAATGTCTGTTAGATTAGCTTCCGATAAAAATTGTAAATCTACTCCAATATCTCTTTCCAAGTCTTCCATTGTTTCAAAAATACATAGTTTCTTAATTACCACATTTTCGGCCTTTTAAAGTAAATAACGAGAATCGGCACATTATTGATTTTTCAAGTTGTAATTGTTGTTGCTAATTTTTCTAAGAAGTTGGAACTCTAATAGTACTTTTTATCAGAAGAATGTGTTTGGAGTTTTCAATTGAATGAAAATGGAGACTAAAAACGCGTCAGAAAAAAATTACTCAATTAGATCCAAAAAACCGATATATGTTAGTGAATTATGACTGGACTCAGCTAGATCTCGATAGTCTCAAAAAATTTTGTTAAGCAGTGTTCTATCATATCAACTTCTCTCGGGATAATTCTCTAAAAACATAATTCTATCTGAGTGTCAAATATATGGCTTTCACTTATTTGAAGATTTTTGGGACTTAAAAATTTACGAGTTACGTGTCAATACAGTTGTTTATAACTGAATGAAGAGAAGATAATATATTTTTGCGAGGATCAATTTGATGTATTTTCAAATGCGAGGATCAAATTCTGTATGTAAAATCTCGTACGATCACGGAACTTGACTTGCAACGAATTTTTGATATAAAAGCTTCATAAGAGTGCTTATCAATAATTATATATATTTGTAGTATACCTGTCCTACATTTGTACGTATGTTTTTAATTCCAGCCATTCATTCATTCAATCATTCATTCATTAACATCCACAAACGATATCCCATGACCTTGTCGACTCACATTGATCGTCTTTTTGTATCTTTTTGGTGCCTTTTATGATCTCTCTTGCGTCGTATCTTTCGTTCTGAGAGGGTACAGAAATGGGAAGGGGGGGTTTAATCTCCTAAATGCGTTTCAGAGTTTGAACTTTTATTGAAATAATACTTACAATGACTTGAAAAAGGTATGAAACAGTAAGGAAAACCCCGGCTCGTCTCGTTGCCAGTCACTTTTTCAAATCTTCAAACATAGGTGAAATACGTCTTGATTTTTCAATAGGTCGGTCGCTAAAGTAGGTTAAAATTTCCAGTTTCAACTTTACTATGCATGATAATGATTTTGTTTATGTATTCTCGTTTTGGTTCCCTTTTTTTTTCTTCTTTCGATCTCTCCCGATCTCTTCGCAAAACGCGATAGATTGAATAAATCATTCATGTATACGGGAACACTTTCTGCAGAAAATTTTTTCTTCACAAAAGATCTTGAGTTATTCAGGTTTTGTACATAAGTTCTATGATAAAGTGTGTAAAAAAAAACCGTCCAAAAAAGAGAAAGTGCACTTTTTTAACATTTCATCTAAGAGACACTATCTTCTAAAGCTTTTGAAAAAAAATGTTTGCTTCAAGACATAAATTTGACACTACTTCTTCCTTTTTTGATGATCCAGACGAATGATTCGCTCGAATTGTTTCAAGTCGGTAGAGCTTATTTCAAACAGAGATAATAAAAAAGTTTCAAGTCATTCATAGTTTTTTCAAAACAATTTCAAATTTAAGGACTTCGTATCCCAAAAATTCTTGAAAATATTATGCTCTTTACCAAAAATTCATTAACTTAGTAAAAAATTCTAGTTTTAATGATATTTGACATTACTGAAGATGTTGGAGACAGAATGCTCATGAATTATGTCAATTAATTTATGCAAAAGTTACGATTTAAACTGATTGTTCATGAGAAACGCAAGTTAGCAATAAAATTATGAGAATCATGCTTCATGTGATATAATTACAATTAATTTACAAATAAATACAGATTGTAACTAGTCTCCAAAAATATTAGAAGAAAAAACATGCTGATGGCTTTAGTTTTATTGTTATACATATTCCAAGTTCTCAGAAATCAAATTTCTCCTCGAAACATACCGAACATTCACTCGATTCGATGAGGTCTTATAAAACATAGAGTGCATGCCCACAAATATTTTTATCCTTTGTACATAAAAAATCAGAAGAAGAAAAACATGAAGAATTCTCATGACAGAATAACTGAGACAAATAAGTAATATCACAACTTATTTTTTTCGACTAAAAAGCCAATCACCAAACCAAGCATTCTATCAACCCATCCATCATTCGATCATTCGTTCAGAAAACATGATCGATATGTTGAACTAATGTTTCTCCATTCATTTGCAACACCTGTAAATGACCCAGAAAACACGAAATGTGGGGACGAAATTCTGATGTGTAGGGTAAGTAGGTATAATATATGGTATGAAGAACCCTGACAAGACTTCTAGAATCCTAACATTTCGGCTAAGAGAGAGAATACATTTTACTTGAGGAACAAATATTCACTATTAAACACAGGCGATGAGAAATACACATAGAATTTTTAACAAAAAATACTCACAATATTTATCAAATTTATAAAAGTCTAACCGTAAACACGTTTGTTTACTTTTCAGGTTTTATTCGTGAACATAAAGCTTTGTGATTTCTTTCAGATGGGAAGAGTTTCTTCAAAATTAAGGGGAAGGGTGGTTTCGAAAAGTTTAGGGGTCTTCAAAATTAAGGGGACGGGTGGTTTCGAAAAAGTTTAGGGGTCTTCAAAATTAAGGGGAAGGGTGGTTTCGAAAAAGTTTAGGGGTCTTCAAAATTAAGGGGAAGGGTGGTTTCGAAAAAAAGGTGAACCAGAACTTACATTGATTAGTTAAAGTAGTATAATACATGGTACCCATTCATAGCCACATGTCTCACTCTATACTGTTAACTCATCTCATTTTTTTGTGGTTTGCTTCGTATTGGTCTACCATAAACAATTGACCTTTTTTGAGATCAGAACATCATTTTACTATATTTAATCAGCTCATATATATAATAAATCGTTCTATGGCACATAGGAAAATGAGTGACTAGCTTGTTCTAATAAGGTAATTGACAAACTAAAGTTATGAAACTCCGTAGAAAAGTCTATATAGATTTTAATTCCTAAAGTCAACAAACTAAGGTCACTCAAAATACAAAACTAGACCTAATGCTAACAAGTGAATAATAGGAAACAGTTAGGTTACTGAATCAGTCACTAAGCTTGAGACCCTATCGTCAAACTGTTCCTAATCTTGAGGCGTTATCGTCAAATAGTCCCTAAACTTGAGGCCCTATTGTCAAACAGTCCCTAAGCTTGAGGTTCTTCCGTCAAACAGTCTCAAAGCTTGAGGCCCTATCTTCAAACAGTCCCTAAGCTTGAGGTTCTTCCGTCAAATAGCCCCTAAGCTTGAGGCCCTATCGTCAAACAGTCCCTAAGCTTGAGGCCCTATCGTCGGCATGATGAACTTGGACACGTTGGCACGTAAGGTTAGTGGATGCTCACAGTTCGGGCAAATCGCGATGACGTCATCAGCTTTGGAAGCCAGATCCACGCAAACAGAGTCCCATGTCTGTACATGCTGTTGCAGCAGTTGAGACCTGAAAAAAATAGATGTAATAGCAAACATTAATTTTGAAAAAACCAGGTAGTCCGGGTGTGACATTCTGGTGTTGTGAATGACGGAGGGTCTCGAATTTGACCCTTTTTCTCCACCGTACAGATCTACCCAAACCAAGTCGATTGAGAAATGATGTTAGTGTTTTACGAGAATCGAACCCTTTCCCAACTGCTTACACCCTAGCAGTGAACCAGGGAACAGCCAATAGTACCAGGATTCAGAAGCGCGTACACTCCCACAATCCGGAAACTAGCGCGAGGAATATTATTAGTGTTCTTACCAAAATTTCAGATTTACATTCCTCCAAAACGGCTGCTTCTAGCAGTTTATCTTATGTAGTAATGGCCAGATATATATTAATTTTTTTTCTGACTAAATATTTTATATGAATTATCAAAGGGGCAAAGAAAAAACTAAATTATATTTCTTTCAAACGGACGTTGTTATGTGTCGGTGTCATATTGTGAGTACGGTTGCATAAAAGATGTTTTCTTTTCTTTTTTAGCTTCTAGTATGAAATTTTTTTATCGATCTTTATGTTCACTCGTCCCGTATAAATATACTCGTCTCTATCGAGTTAAATTCGCTGGAGTCTTTCTTACGTCAAAACCAAATTTTAACAACAAATACACTGTTATGTGCGTTCTTTGTATAATGAATTTATTTTTGGGTTCAAAAATTTCCAGTAACGCAAGAACGCGTTCACATTTCCGTACAGAGATTAGAGAAATGGCTGGGTTTCATCCCAACCGGCGGACTTGGTTTTCTACCTGTGTGATATATTTCAATCAATAAGAAAAATGTTCAGACTTGTTCTGCTTTCGAGTCCACCTCTCAGTCACCAAGACGAGTCCTTTCTTGAATTGGCTGTTCAGCTGAGCGTAAAGCAGCCAATTCGATGCGGCTGCCACATAGGGAAACATGTGCGTGACATACTGAAAGAATAAACATCAGGAACCACTTCCGCGACTTTTTGATACCATATTTCGCGACTGGCTCAGTCGTTAGAGCATTAGAGTGCGGTTGTACAGCTTTCTAGTCGTCAATTAAATAGGTTCCCATACTTTGAAGCGAATGGCGTTTTAGTAACCAATCTTAGTTCTTTTTTCTTCCAATTCATCAATTGTTTGTCTGAATTTTGTATGTAGCGGGATTGCGTAACCTTGAGACCAAACCGGTCTAACCACATTTCAAATAACCATGTTAACCTTGAGACCAAACCGGTCTAACCACATATTAACCTTGAGACCAAACCGGTCTAACCACATTTCAAATAACCATGTTAACCTTGAGACCAAACCGGTCTAACCACATGTTAACCTTGAGACCAAACCGGTCTAACCACATTTCAAATAACCATGTTAACCTTGAGACCAAACCGCTCTAACCACATGTTAACCTTGAGACCGAACCGGTCTAACCACATTTCAAATAACCATGTTAACCTTGAGACCAAACCGGTCTAACCACATGTTAACCTTGAGACCAAACCGGTCTAACCCCATTTCAAATAACAATGTTAACCTTGAGACCAAACCGGTCTAACCACATGTTAACCTTGAGACCAAACCGGTCTAACCACATTTCAAATAACCATGTTAACCTTGAGACCAAACCGGTCTAACCACATGTTAACCTTGAGACCAAACCGGTCTAACCACATGTTAACCTTGAGACCAAACCGGTCTAACCACATGTTAACCTTGAGACCAAACCGGTCTAACCACATGTTAACCTTGAGACCAAACCGGTCTAACCACATGTTAACCTTGAGACCAAACCGGTCTAACCACATGTTAACCTTGAGACCAAACCGGTCTAACCACATTTCAAATAACCATGTTAACCTTGAGACCAAACCGGTCTAACCACATTTCAAATAACCATGTTAACCTTGAGACCAAGCCGGTCTAACCACATGTTAACCTTGAGACCAAACCGGTCTAACCACATGTTAACCTTGAGACCAAACCGGTCTAACCACATTTCAAATAACCATGTTAATTGAATCAACGTTATCGCTCTTCATCAAAAAATCTTTTGATGAGACAGTTCAAATTTTTTTATCATGAATTTTTATAATCCGAGTTTCCGATTTTGAATCTTGGCCAAGCTGATAAAACAAACAAATTTTTTTTCGATCAATAAAGAAAAACTCACCAGAATAGTGAGGTACGTCGGAGAAGGTTTGGTCTTCCATGAAGAGAGAGAATATATTTGCAGGCACCAGAAAGGAATATGGCAAACCAAGTAGAAAAGAGTCACGAAGAGTGTGTAGATTGTAATCCGGCGTATCGGAATCTTCGACTGGAAGACCGCACTGAAAAACTTTGTATTAATGTTTCTGATAGTTGGGAAATTTGATCTTGTTTCTGATCAATCATCTTGATCATTCTTTCATTCGTCTCCCTCCGTAAGCGGTTGCTCCCCGCACCGTCTCTTCCCTCGTCTGTGAGAATCTTTTCCCGAGAAGATTTGGCGCTCCGGGATCGTAGCGCCATCATGAGCGACAGAAGATGGAGGGTTGGTCCCCAATTCCTAAGGAAGGCAGAGAACGCTCAGGAGCGGAGTCGTCACATGTCGCAACAGATCCCATAATCGATGATGTTATATCTCCTATGTGGCTTGCTGATCTTGATAAAGCGTTTAAATTGAAAAAAAAATTCTGATCAATTAAAATTTGATCAATTATTTCAAATTCACTTCTCTTCCCCTTCATTCCTTTCTTTCCACGACACTTCGTACGACACTTCGTAACCACGAAATTTTTTACCCGCAACCCTTTGTACCGATACGCGACACTTTGTATCCGAAACTTAACTTTTAAAACAATGTGTTCACTTGTTTTCGCTCGGGCTCAGGTAAAGATTAAATTTACAAGGCCGTACAGCTTAGGAACGAGACGCGTCGAGTACAATGTTTCGCGGGTACGAAGTTGATATATTCAAACGAACGTTTGCTCAAACACACACTGCCACTAAAAAGAAAGTCCAGGTATATCCGCAGTGATTATTGCTCTTAAATAACCTATGTTCCTGAATAAAGAATGGACAAGTGAAGGAATTTCAGAGAGAAAAAACAACTGAATGAGTGGATCAGCGAATGAAGAACAAGTGAATTCACCAAAAACAATTTATAAATCAATAAGTTACATTTAACAAACGTGGGGAAAAGAGCTAGAACATATGGTTTTTTGGGTGTTTAAGCATGGAAAAGAATAAATGAAACTTTCTGAATGTTACAGGGTGTGGCGGAAATATTAAAGCACGGATTTAACCGTTCATCTCAGTCAAAACGGGAGCAAGCAACACTTCAGACGCTTGCGGTACGCAGGAGTTCACCGTGGCACGCAGGTAGTCGTTGTCCATCTCGGCCCACGCTTTCTGAAGCGCAGCCCTTAGTGAGTCCAGATTTGAATGGATTGTCGATCAGGCCTTCTTTTCCAGTTCTGCCAATCTGGATTAGTAGATCCGGGCTGAAGGGCGTCAATTACAAGTTCGAAATGAAGTCGGGCACACTAATTAGAAACCAGTCCTGGGTAGTATTCGCTTTGTGAGCCAATGCGGAATCCTGTTGAAAAATCCAAGAAGTGTTTTATAGTGTGTCTTTGAAAAGCGGTCCAACTACTTCTCAAGAATCCTCTCCTTGTAGTATTTGGCGTTCACCTTGACGCCGGGCTCGACGAAAACTAGCTTGCTCTTCCCAGTTGCACATATCCTCGCCCAAACCATCACCGACGACGGGTGTCCAGACTGATTCGAGACCAGAACACGCTGGACGACGGGTGTCCAGACTGATTCGAGACCAGACCACGCTGGACAGCCGTTGGAGTCTCTGGAGGAAGAACAAGGCCATTCTGACCGTTAACGGCTTGTTCGATAGTGAAGAGCGAAGACATCCGTGAACAGTGTCCTGATGTGCGCGCCAGTGTGTGTCCATTCCAGTTGTGCTCGACATATATATTTTTTATTTGAAGCCGTAAGTTGATGTCTCTCGGTCATCTTGTATGACACTTTACTATTATTGCATCATTTACTACTATTTCAATCTTTCTCACACTCCACTAAGGATTTCGCCTTATTCGATCGCGGACTTTCTTGACGATGAAAGGAGAAATTACGGTGTGTGGACGTTCAAGTCTTTGCCTGTCATTCGTACTTCCGACCTCCTCCTTTCTTTTCATATCCTTCCACACAGAGCTCCGAACCTTTTTAAGCTGCCTGGAGATATCAGAATTGAGGTACCTTTTTAAGCTGCCTGGAGATATCAGAATTGAGGTATCCTGCCTGCAGCGTGAAAATGTAGAGCAACAGATGTTTTTTTGAATGGGACTCACCATTACTACAAATATGAACATTGTTAAACAAAAACATGACAATGTTTTTTAACAGCTCTATCGTACAGTGGAGTATTGATTGCATGATGATTATACAATCCTCCCGCGCGAGAGCTGGAAAAGGTGCTTCCATATATCTACCGCGCCCTTTATTTTCATGAAAAGTGTTGAAAAAACTTCTTGACGCATTTTTTTATTGTAGAAAGTTCTCATCAGGTACAGGTTGTTCATACCAAATATCGAAGCAGATGAAGCTTTTTCCCGAACTTGGTTTTTTTTGTAAACCCGTTTGAATTGGTAAGTTATTCCTTAGTTATTCATTCGATTTTCGGAAACGATTCCCAATCGTGAATTTCTTATTTCTGTTTTGTTGATGCTTGTGTTGCAAAAGTTCAAATAGAAGAACTCGATTAAAGAACCAGCTAAATCCATCAGTTAATGACAGAGTTCAGTAATCGGATAACAATCCAAAAAAATGAATTATCTTTATCAATGATAAAATCACATGGATTTAAAGATGCAGGAACACTTAGTGTGGTCTTCCGCCCCTCTTCTCCCTCTCCATAAGATTGGTTATACTCTTAAGGATTCCTTAAAAACGTTGATTAGAACTGCACAAAATGATGATCATTTACAGAAGCAATTCGGTAAAATCTTCAAGATTTGTATATGATGGTTGTTTTTAGATACAAAATTTTTTTCAGAATAGCGGACAGGTAATTTAAAAGTTAAAAAAAAGCGTTTCAATTGAGAAATTTTCAAGCATTGTGTGACAGTGCTATACGAAAGGCCCACACGCCTAGTTCTCTTAGTTTTGTCATCTTATCCAGGCGTCACTGCCTTTAAACTGTGTAACTTAGCATTTGATAATTTTCAAGCATTGTAAAAATTCTCGATTTTTTCTCAGAAAGCATTCATGTCATCTGAAAAATCATCATTTTTTAAACTCTTGTCTTTTAATAATTAGCAATGGCAACATAATTATAACAACCCACCCATGGTATAATTATAACAACCCACCCATGGTAGAAAAACTGTTTGTGTTTACATAAATACATATATTTGTATGTTTTAAGGTAAGAGTTTACAAAATTATAGGGAAAACGTTACTTTTTTTCAACAATTGCACATCGTGATTAAAACTTGGTTAAAGGGATGAAGCTTGCTGTGAAAGTGAAAGCACTACTATACTCTCCATAAAAATAACTTATCGTATACTCCATGAAGCAATCTTTTCCGTTCTGAGAATATATAAAACAGTGGAAAAGATGAAGAAAAAATGTAACTTATGACAAACCAAAAAAATACTTATAACTAATGAGTAAGTCAAAGAATAACCTGGAATGCCCTTTCAATTTGAAAGTGATCCGCATGTAGAAGACAGTCAGAAGGGAACACGGCAGGATGAACACGATCACCTTAATAGTAATGGCTTGATAAAAAAGTAAATGAAAAACTACCATTCACCAAGTCATTCGTGTACGGCATATATGATACTTGTTTTCCCCAAGCTCATTCCCATTTCGCGACAGATTAAGCACTCACTTTGAGATAAAATACACGCACGTCCTGGTAGTGGCTGATTCATGTGTCACTGCTAGTGCGATTTGAAGAGCCCGTTCGTTCATAGCACTTCAAACATCGCCTAACCCCTCCCATTTGAGTGAACCTATTCGGGGTGGCAGTTCGAACTTGGGACCCTTCGGTCAATTTTCACGCACTTCTAGTATGTCACACCTGTAAGTTAATTGTTAACATTACTTTTATCAACATTACTTTATTAACAACGCGAATTAAGAACTTTACTTTTACTTGTGTATCCGTCAAGATGAATTGCATGAAAAAACTTCTTTTATTTGTGTCCTCAATGCTCTCCTCAGCTGTTATCTGTTTTCAGCAATTTCTTTTCCCAGAACTTCGCGAATCAAATAGTGAAATGTCCCCCAGAAAAATCCATTAGTTTTCTAGTTTTCAGTTTTAACAGTTGAAAGGTGTCTGGTTAAGCGTCACATGCAGCCAAGAAAAAACTCATTTGCAAAAGATTACTTGAACGCAATTTTGAGCGATAACTACATTACTCGAGTTCAAACAATCACAACGCATTTCTTAGTAACGCAGTTTTTTTTTCTCGTTCACGAGTTCCGAAGTAATCTTGTTTTCTCGTTCACGAGTTTCGAAGTAATCTTCTTTTTTTTTCTTCTTATGTTTCAGTGGTCCGTTTTTTTCAGGTAAGCAACCACGTGTTTGCATTCATTAATTTACTCATTGACTTATTTCTTGTCCCATTAGGAATGTATATGATTGGTTCATTACAAAAAACTATATAGTTTTAACCTCACTTTTCCAGGAATTGAGCCTCTCGAGGATTTTTTCATTCATTCATTGTTTTCTGGTGGAGTAGGGGTAAAAAACCTTCAGAGAGTTGAGAATTTTCCCCAGATTCACGCTCTCACACCCCAGTATTAGCGCGGTGAACCTCTCCTTATTTCCTCGACTGTTTTTCATCTTCGGATCAACCGCTTCTGTGAGCATTTACTACTAGAGGCCGTACACCCGTTTCAGCAATTATTATGTTTTACTTACGCGGACCTCTAGTGAACTTGCCAACTTCTATCAATTCCGGCTATCGTACAGTTGCTGCAAGTTCTTCACAACAAATAACATAAAACCTCAACATTATTTTCATGCACGGTTAGGGCTCGATGGTAGTGTGCGCTGTGTGAAGGGTTCAACGGAGACCATTATCGCACTACACCCTTCTAAAATCATCGTGCTCCATCCTTCTAAAATTATCATACTCGACCCACAAGTACATATGGTGCGACCATTTTCAGTTTTTTCGAAGAGTATTCTAAAAATTCTTACTCATTTACGTACAGATTCATTCATTCATTCATTTCATTCTTCATTCATTCTTTATATGTATTATATATGAATGAATTACTGCAGCGAATACCCAGTGTAAGGAGCAGAATCCAACCCAATCGTTACTTTTATACTCTGACTGCATTGCCGACAACAGATTGCTATTAAGTGCGATAGTGCTGTATGAAATGCTCAAAGACTTTGTTCTGTTACGTTTGTCAAGCATTTTTTTGTTTGCTTAATAAATACTCTTTTCCACAATATTTTTGTTTTTCTTGAGTTCAAAACAGAAGCAAAGTTCATGAATTGAAGTTTTTCTTTCTTTTTAGCTTAATTAGTCCCAGAAAGCTTCCCGGAACTATTCATTGGAAGCTTTTTTCACGATCTTCCCGGAAGAAAATTCTTGAGTAAAAGTTCCCCTTCTCTCTACTCCCAGGAAGTTCAGGGAGAGTTTAATTTGTTTGTTTGCTCTTAGCAGACGCCAAGCCATCTCCCATCGCACTATGACTTAGGACTCAAAGAGCATTCCAATAAGTGGAAGAGGGGGAGGGGAGCGGGAGAAAAAGTATGTAAGGAAACGTTTGCTCGAGCCTCTTACCGTAAGAAGCCCAAGCAGCCACTGACGCTGCTCTCTGCCCATCCCGTCCCAGCACGTAGATGACTCTACGTCGAACACTTTCTGAATATTTGCGATTGGGCCAGATTGACTCAGTTTGGGTCAGATTGGGAAGTCACAGTACGGACAGAGAAGTAGACCCGTCATATCATCTTATTCATTCGAATTTTATATTTTCTGAGTAATAATTATATATTTTCTGAGTAACTCAAGATAAAACGGAATGCTCTTTGAGTATCCAGATTCAAGATATCCAGTTCCAGCAGTTCCATTGAGTAGTTGAATAAGGGTCAATGAATTTGACTCAAGGAAGTACGATGACAATGGACTCAGATGCTATGTGTTTAATTACACAGTACCGAGAACTGAGAGGGGGATTTGGAGTACATAAGACGGATGTCACAGGAGATAAAGAAAATAGTTCTAAACCTAATATTGGAGATCAGATTAGCTATCAGAGCAATTTGATACCCAAGTTCAATTGACTGGATATCACGTAGGTGTCAATCAAAATTAGATGAAAAACGTGTATGAGCAAAAATGTCAACAACTTCACTAATATTGGGCTTTCCAAACATATGTAGGTGGCTCTATTGTATTGATATAAGAGCTTAAATAATATAAGTTATGTTCATGGGTGAACATAACTTATATTATAAATAATATAAGTTATGTTCATGGTGTCAAACGATAGACATGAGTGAGTCAGATGATGTGACTGAAGAGGCTAAGAATATATGACTTGAGTGACTCACATAGATGATATCACTTGACTCGCTGAGATAACATAACTCTAATAGATGATATCACTTATCAGTGTGACCTGATGACTTAGATGACTAAGAGAAAGTGGATTGACTCAGAAAAAATGACTTTTGTGACTTACGCCTGCCCGGTCGACGTACTTGGTCCCATCTAGCTTGCTCGAGACCTTGGCAGAGATGGAAATCGGAAGGACAAGTACAAGCGAAAGCACGGCCGTGAATAAGACGATCGCCGTTGTTTGTCGTATGTTGTGAATCTTAACATACGAATTGTGTGATAAGAACTCTTGACTTTCACTTGAACTGAACAAGTAAACTTTTCAATCTTCGAAAAAGGTTCGACCGTACTCTGGTTCACCAAATTCTCTCAATCGCTTGCTCTCGGTTGAAGAGAGACGACAGGTTCGATTCCAACCGTGAAATTGCTTCTTTTTGGGTTTTTGTTCATCGGGTAATGTGAAAGAACACTAACTAAAAGAGAGAAAGTTGGGTTTCATTCAAGATGGTTCCCATTTTTAAGGAAAAAAATAAAACGAATGTTTAAATAAACAATAATAATCCATGTCAAGGAAACAACATAATAAAAAAGAAATAAATAGAGATCGAGGTTACAGGGAAAGTAAACACACACTTAGTTCTAGGTTCTCAGTTTTTTTCCCCAGTTTTTTCTCAGTTTGGAACACACACTTAGTTCTCAGTTTGAAAACAGCTTCAAGGGTCATGTGCATAGCGCCTGGGTACCCTACCCAGGGTAGGGTACCCAGGGTTGACCTACTCTTTCTCTACCAACATGTGCATAGCGCCTAGTTAGTTCTAGGCGAATTCAGTTTGAAAACATTTTCGAGGGTCATGTACATAGCGTCTGGATACCCTACCCAGGGTAGGGTACCTAGGGTTGACCTGCCCTTTCTCTACCAACATGTACATAGCGCCTAGTTAGTTCTAGGCGTATTCAGTTTGAAAACAACTTCAAGGGTCATGTGCATAGCGCCTGGGTACCCTACCCAGGGTTGACCTACCCTTTCTCTGTTCATACTAATTGTGAGGGTAAGGTAGGTTAACCCTGGGTACCCCTTACCCGGGTAACCTACCCCTACCCAAGGATTATGCATATGGCCCCAGAAGAAACTTCTTTAGAAATTACTTTTACATAAGAAAAAAGGATCAAAAATATTCTCAAGCGGTGGTTTTATCGCATTTATTTCATAACTTCAGTTTCTTCTATGCACTTAGATGGAAATTGTGATAGCAGAAGGTATACAAAAAAATTTGAATAGCAAGGTCTTTTTTCGCTCTGACGATGTGTTGGGTTAGGGGTGACTATTACTTCTGGTTGGTTCTCTGATAATTTGTTGTTAGTTTTCTTAAAATGTATTGTTAATTCACTCATATTCCATCAGCTTGTTTATATATTCCATCACAATCAACTCGCACCAACGAATGACCTCACATCCCTAAGTTCAATGTTTTGTACTGAAGGTATAAAGAAGGAAAAGAAAGTTTAAAATTTAACAATCATTTTGAAGGGGCGTAGTCTTCAGTCATAAGTCGGCATAAGTCATCATAAGCTGTCTTAAGCCTAAGCCTAACGAGTGGTTAACATGTTTGAAGTTTGAAATTTGAAGTTTTCTTAGGCAAAGTAATTTGAAACATCACGTGTAAAAGCATAAGTCAGAGAGAAGATAGAGGGTTTCTGACGCATAGGGGCAAAGAGAATTTCAAGGGGTTCAGAGGTGTTTTCCTATGGGTGTCCCAACGGAGGGATTCGAGTTAGGAAATCGAAAATCGAAAGAATCATTGCATACCAGCCACTCAGAATGGCGCAAAAGGGAAAATTACGAGAAGCGGTGAGAGTTGTTACATGACGGCCGCTCAGGAGAATGAGAACAGGGAAGAATGTTGTATAGGAAGAATATTGTATAGGAATAGAAAAAGGAAAAGTAATAGAAAAATAATAGAAGCGCTGCTTCAGTACATAGAAAGAGAAATCAATTTTTCTTGAAATCAAAAACTAGATTTGCACTTAAACTTATGTATTATATAATGAGTATTCATGATTACATTGAATGTATAATTGGACGCTTGTAAATGTGTTATATGTATGTAAGATATGTATATACATTCTAACATTGTTAGAAGGAAGAACCAAATATTATAATGTAGTAATCGAGAATCCTAGCAAAATTGTCGTAGAGTTATCGTAATCTTCTGAATTATTTCTTATGTTTATTTAGCAAGCAAGTGTATTATTATTCATGTTTTCCTGAGCTGTTTGAGATTTTTTTTCCTTTCATATTTAAATTTATTCTATAATGATGTCAATTTTTCTTCTTTTTTTGTCCAAGGTGAGTTACTCTCACACTTCTCTTATTACGATTTACCTACATGTTAAACATTGAAACCTGATTACTCAAAAACCGAATATATCAACTTTTTGATCAGCAAATCATTCAAATCTACCAATAATCACTTGCTTCGGAAAAAATGAGGGATTTTTTCCTCGTATCTTTTTCGGAGTGCATATGATCATTCTCACTTCGAGGCCTCTTATTATTTTAGAAGAGAAAGATTGTAAAAGTGCATAATGCGTTTATTTGAAAGATAAATTACGTAGTATTTGAAAGATAAAGTTCTGCTTTAAATTATGAACAACAAATGCGAAAGTCTGTTTCGCCCCCGAGCCAGCCCAGACAGAGCCCCCGAGCCTGCCCAGACAGAGCCCCCGAGCCAGCCCAGACAGAGCCCTCGAGCCTGCCCAGACAGAGCCCCCGAGCCAGCCCAGACAGAGCTCCCGAGCCAGCCCAGACAGAGCCCTATACTTCCACACTCTTCTCACTAGCATATTTACCTTACTGCTGAAACCAAAATCAGATTAAACAAAATTTATCTTTGGTCACTCACTGTTCGAACTGAAAATTAAGGAAGGTGAAACGGATGAAGCAGAATGAGAGAAATGACGTGTTGATCAGGCAAACTTCATCGATTTATGGTTTCAGAATTCTGGGTTTCTGATTATGGTTTCGTAAAAATGAACGGGTTTCGTAAAAAGGTTTCGTAAAAATGAACGGACTCTTTTAATTTCTGGATGACACACTGCCATATATCGATCAAAAGCCAGAGCGGTTAGGATGAATGTAGAGCACATCTGAACTCTTTTATTGAACTTTCAAGAGTGATAAGAAACTAAAATTAGTGCTCAGACTGAGCGTGATTTTAAACCTAAGTGGGCAGTTGCTTCGCGAACCCAAAGTATCGTTCCAGATGAGGCCTGAGACAGCTGCTTCACTTACCCAAATAGGCACATGCACAATAAAAGGGGGTTAGAAATGAAACTTTTGTGTAAGCTAAACCAATCTGAAACAATTTTTGGGTTTCTAAGTCAAATACTTGGCTTTAAACAAACATAGTATATGCTGGAAAACTTCCAAAAAACCGCAAAACACTTAGGCTATTGCCTTCTCAATCGTAAAAACCAGTAGAATCCTTTTTCTCGCTAAGCAAGTCCTTTAACAAAGTATTGAATTGAGCATAAAAACAACCTTAATCTTCTAGCTTGGTAAATGTGTTAAGTGACCACCAACTGACTTTGCTCGCCCATTCGAGCACCCAGTACAACTTGCAGATGACCGCTCCGAATACCCAAGTGTTGAGAATTACCTTCAAGCGTTTGGATTGAAATTAATGTTTTCTCCCGCTGAGTTCCACTGAGCTTTTTCTATTTGTATGGCGAAGTTTTCAAGATCGGGTTTGATACATATATGCTCAAAGTTCTGTGGCGCAAAAAATCTGTTTAAAGAGAAATGACAGTGTATACGAATCTTGTCCAATGGCTCAAATGTTAAATTTTCACTCCTAATAGATGTACTCGAAACGAGTCCACAAAGTCTCGGTAGGGCTTGCATGTTCGTAAATATCTTTCTCCCCTCCCCACAATACCCTTGCTCTACACACTATCTTAAGTGGAAGTAGCTGGTTTTACGAGGTAGGGTGTTCATCTCGAATCGGTAGACGTGTGCCCTTTCTCGAAGCCAGAAAAAGTGCAAAGAAGAAGATTTCACTCAGGAATCGAGTTTTTGACTGCAAGGGAAGACTAAACACGCCCCCCCCCTCCCCCCTCCTCTAAAAATAGGAGCATCATTTTCCCAGAGAAGAACGACGTGAAATTGGATGGCCGAACCAGAATCAGATGACTATGATGATCAAACATCACCATCTCTGTATACTTTTCGTTTTTTGTTAAAAGAAAAACAGAGCTTCAGGAAAGCAAAACATCTCTCAAATGCCGTAAACATTTTTTTCTTCATAGGCAGTGTTATTTAACATCTGCTCAAGGTAGAATCGAAGACTAATCAAAGGCTGCTTATTAAAAACTCAAAACTGAAAACCGAAATAGGAACGAGAGTCAATTATACTGTACCTTCAGAGATTTCCCGAATTACTCGGGGAAAAAAAGCGGTTTTTTCGCGAAACCTATCGTAGCGTTAGGAACCAATGTGTAAACAGTTTCTAAACTTAGCGAAGTGCTCTATAATTGCGAGTTTCTTGCATTTTTACATAAATTTGTTTTTCATCCAACTTTTTTCTACCTATTTTCGGTTTCTTGTACCTATTAAACATAGATAGTACCTATTAAACATAGATAGTACCTATTAAACATAGATAGTACCTATTAAACATAGATAGTACCTATTAAACATAGATAGTACCTATTAAACATAGATAGAGTAGCTTGGCGGTTAATTAGTTTTCGAAAAAAATACAAAAAAGTGATAAACTCGGCTAATTATATCCATAAATCATGATTTTTTCTTCTTTCGTAAAATGACTTTTTCTCACTTTAATTGTTAAAGTGTTACGCTTGTGTACTCATTCCAAATATATTAAAGTGTTACGCTTGTGTACTCATTCCAAATATATTAAAGTGTTACGCTTGTGTACTCATTCCAAATATGCCTTTATGATGATTGAACTCAATGCGATAAACTATTATTATCCTCATTACTTTTCAGAGACAACTTTTTCTTCATATTCATTTATCCTTTATTAGATATATATTAAATAGTTTATATACATCTTTCGATGCAAAAACGCATAAATTTAATTAAAATCGAAAATGAGGAAAGAATAGATTAGCTTAACAAATGTCAATCAAGTGAAGAAATTCGATTAAAAAGCGATACAGCAATGTGACTTTTATATAGCGAATTCAACGGGAAAAACAAACACTATTCATATACTGTTACTGTTATTCGTTTCAGATACTTTCGAAAATCGAAAACATCTCTCGTCTAAAAACGAGGAGGATTGAGAAAGGTTTTGTTTTACCAAATTAATTTCTTTTTTGAGTCCTTTGTTGAATGATTGTACTGTAAATTATATTTTTCAACACACTTATTCTTGCTTAAATGTATAAAACTATAGATGTGCAAGTTTTTATTACAGTGTTATTGTTATTGTCATACTCGATGTTATTGTTAAACTTATTGTTTCAGAAAAAGTTTACAAACCTGTGAAGTGTGGAAGGGAATGGAGAGTATAACAAGGAGATCGACGGCAGATAGAACCAGAACATAGAGAAGAGTGTTGCCCAAGGCAATTACTGACCACTTCAGAGACCTGTCATTCAATCTCATTCGTATTTAAGTCTCATTGTCAGTCAATCTGAATTCATTCTAACGAATTCCTCACTCAGTCACTCTCCTATTCTTCCTCTCATTCATTTTTAAGAGCCAAAGCATGCGCAAACACATATTTGGAAGGCTGTACATAGTATGTGATGTGGATGCGTATGTGACCTAAACTAATATTGTGTCATATCGAGAGAATTTTGTAAGAGAATTAGATAGAGAGGAAGAGAAAGAGAGATATGTTAGAGTGTTTCTTTGCAGTCAGAGAAAAATATCTCGACATGACACACTATTATTTTAGGTCACAGACGCATCCACATATCACCTGTGCATCGTTATCTCTGCAAAGGAATTGTAATGTCCTTGTTTCCGGTTAGAGAGATACGGCTGAGTTCGATCTCGCCTCAGATACTAATTTTTGTCAATGTTCTTTTTTTTCTTTTGTAACCTACTACTGCTTGATCTACCAGCCAGTTTCCATTTCGTTTTACATTTCGATTAGAAGATGGCCTGAAACTATTGGATTTTATATTTACAAAAACCGATAACGAAAAGTTTCAGTTAAACAAGACATTATTTTCTAGGTTTTCGTTCTGTTGTTTTTTTACAGCTTTTGCCCCGTCCAAAAGGGGTATATATCGTAAATAGCCCTTGCACCCGATTCGTGGCATCTTCATCTTTAAGCCAGATAGAAGCCATGTCTACCTCGGTAATGTCTAATAATAATCTTCCTCGCGCTTGTTCCCGCCTCGCGGCAGGGTACGTGCTCCCCTGAGATGCAGGACAGACCTATCCTGGTAGAACCAGTGGCTGCCCGCTATATAACTGCTAGTGTGAATAGCAGCAGTCGCGAGAGTCAGATTCGTGCGTGAGCACTGCCAACATTTCTTAACCCCCTTGGTTTGGGTGGATCTTTTTGGACTTCGGTACTGTCTCTCCATCTAATTTTGGTTTGCCTTTGGGTCTTATTCTCTCGATTTCAAAATTTAGGGTTTTTAGCAGAAGCATCGGGATAAGCTATTACAACATGTTTCTGGAGGATTTTAGGCGATGAACTGACCTTGTGATGAAAAACACGTAGCTCAAAACAGCCACATTGCCAATGGTTCCCAGTAGGAAGAGCACGGCGTACGGTAAGATGAGTATGAACTGATGACTACTGATTGGCGCCGGCGGGTAATAGAAAGGAACAAGCTCACTTTCCACTTCATCCCTTGTCTCGTTCATGTTTTAGTTGAGGTCTGGCTCGAAGAGTTACTCTCAATGTCCGTTCTCGGGTTTGTGTAAGCAAAAACACGTAGGTCCAAATTTTAGCCCTCTTTCAGAAGTGCACGAATGTGTAGAGCTTTTTCATGACCTGTAACAAAAGCAACTTTTTTTCAAAACAAACATCAAAACAATGGTGTACTGCTCACGGTGATCAAAAGTGAAGACATCAGACTGCAACAACCTAATAGCATCATCATACTCTTACTTATACTCCTTGAAAGATAGTGCGGAGCAAAATAATGTGATGACGGAATGTGGGTAGATTTCAGGACGACTAGCTCTAGGGACAAATTGATATGCGAGGAATCGTGGAGTTCATGGCAGCTTTCTCGAAGAAGCTAAGAGAAAATTTTTTTGATTCAAAGCACCATATCTACCGTTCTGCCAAAAGGGTTATCGAACAACTTTTAAACACCGTTCAAGCGATATTTCGAGGAATGACACATATTATGGGTATAACAAACGATTGTGATGAGCTGACATTTATCAAAGTTTTTTTTTCAATGGGGAGATGTTCTAGCAATTTTCTGAACAGTATTTTTTCAAAGTCAAACTGTAATCAATGTATAAGTTTGTATAAAAGAGTTAATGATTGAATTTGAGAAATGTTGAAACTTCAGGGTTCAAAACTGGTCAGAAGCTCTTGGTGCCAACCAGAACAAAAACCACAGAAAACTCAGCATAATTCTAACAAGTTAGTCACGAAAAGAACGAAGTTAAAAAGTGGTCCACTCAAAAAAGGAAGAGGAAGGAATGGAATTTATAACTAAGCCGCTTGAGCCCAAAATAAGATACATGGCTAGAAAGAGACAGAAAGTCAGAAGAAGAGGGAGAGACAGAGAAAAAAGAGACAAAGAAGAGAGAAAGAGAGAGAGAGAGAGAGAGAGAGAGAGAGAGAGAGAGAGAGAGAGAGAGAGAGAGAAAGAGAAAGCAATAAGGCATGGATTAGAAAACTTTGAAAACAGGGAGAAAAAATACTACTAGATTAACATTATTCAAAACAGATAGATTAACATTATTCAAAACAAACGTAATGGATAGTATGTAATAGGGGGCATCGTGGGCGAACTCAGGAACTGGGGCCGCGTTGAATGTAAAACAAACATCGGAGTCGGGCGAAGGTGCCTGGAAAAATGACGCGGGTGTGGAATGATGAGATTGCACGGGAAGTGCGAGACCATGAGAGGAATCGAGATGATGAAAGAGAAAATTTAAAGAAATCGACAAAGGGGCAATAGAGATAGAAAGAGTAAAAGGGACGTAGGAAGAAAGATCAAAGAGAAGAAAGAGTAAAAGAGCAGGAAATAAAAGAAGAGAAGTTAAAGAAAAAAAAGAGAGAGGGAGAGAGGGGGGAAAGGTTGAGAGAGAGAAAAAGAGAGAGAGATGGAGCGAGAAATAGAGAGGGGAATGAAAAGAAGGACATAACAATTAGGCAGTGAGAATCAAACAAGAGTGCCTCCCGATTGTTTGCAACTTTAATTTATGTATTAACTCCCAGCCATGAATCTACCAGTAGATGTTTCTTCTTTGCAAAGGTAAAGTGACATATCCGTACAAAAACGTTTCAACTGAATGATTTAGATGCGTATGAACTCTTCTTGAAATGTAAGAATGGTCTATGAAAACCGAAATTCGGGAGTTTGTAGAGGTTTTATGAGTATAAAGAACAAGAATGAGTCATCGGGTTTGTGTACACGAAAAAAAATAATGAAAATTTACACATATACGTTTGAAAGTATGACTGTTCCTACTTATAATTTATTACTATTCCTACTTTCAGTAGGAAAGTATGACTAGTAATACTTCATAAGTATAAATAGTCATACTTTCAATTGTATATGTTTAAATTTCCATACTTTTTGTGAGTAGCTGATGATCCAGAAAGACATTAATTGTTGCATCTAAGAAAGCTGAGAAATTCGGAAAATTGTTAGACCTGTCTCAAACTACCAAGATAAATTGTTTGCTTCATAACGTTGAAAAGATGATAAAGAGTATTTAATATTGTAAAAAATTACTCCACCCTTGAACAGTAGCTTTGCAGAGATTTAAGCTACTCTCAGAGTACATACATATACAAAGTATATAATTATACATTTTTGCATTTCTCAGAAAGAGTATTCGATGATTATAGAACACGTCACAAAACGTTAGCTCTCATCTCAAGCTTCACAAATCGTCACTTACTTTTCAAAAAGTATTTAAGTATACATCTTAAAGCTTCATAATCGTAATTACTCTTAAATTTAACGCTTGAAGATGCAAACAAGTCCATTCTTTGGTCTTAATTTCTTGCAAATTTAGATATATTCAAGTTATAGACATTGAACTCAATATTTAAGTACTGTCGTTGGGGTGCGTTCAGTTTATTTTTGTTGTTATTACTATATTCACCAAAGAACAGCTTGTTCTTACTGTCACTAACATGAGATTGGGAAAAGCAAAATGATGATTGAAACAAGTTGAGAACAGCCATCGACGAAAATAACATTCTTTAATTGATACATCCAGCGAAGAAACTGTAATCATTCACCATGATTACCACTGACTTAGTTCTTAATTATAGTGCGGCCCGAGTGCACTGACTTAATTATTAATTATAGTGCGGCCCGAGTGCACTCACCCTATTCTCTAGACATGTTCAAACATGTTCATTATTCTAGATGTTTCTCTGGCCTAAAATGGCATTTTTATCCTTTATGTTCCTTGTTCTACTTCTATTTATTTATAGTTTTCTCGATAGAATACTTAATCATTCTAGAAATTCTTCATCTTCTTATAGACTGCTATTTGAGTTTCTAGCCTTGTTCTAAGAGAATCTTAGTATTTTAAGTAAGAATAGAAATTCTAGCCTTGTCTTGAGAGACTTGCTCTCTCTCTCTCAAGTATTCTAGAGCGAAATAGAGTTTTCAGAGTTGCGTTAAAATACTCAGTGTTCTAGTTTAAGAATGCTATTATTTCCTAAACCGTAGATTTTCGAGTATGTCTAGGGCAATTCGCGTTTATGAATTGTCGTGCGGCTCGGAAATTAATCTATGCAATAGAACACGGGTTTAATTACCCAAGTTTGAGTCAGGTACGCTGTCCCCAACTCTCCCCTCCTCCTCGTCATAAAGACAGAAGAAGTCGTACACGTCGATCGAGACAGAGAAGTCGTCGGCAATATTAAAGGTTTCTAGGTTCGGTTCACTGATTAAATTCCAGCCGCACAGTTAAGTAATTAACACTTCTACTTAATTAGTTGTCAAATTCTCTTCTTCTTAATTAGAACTTCTAATTAACTAGTTGTTCAATTCTCTTCTTACCCTCCTCATTCTTTCTAGTAGTTTGTTCGTTGGTTATTTGGTTGCTTTGGTGTTTGTTAATAAAGTTGCTCAGATAAACATTCTGTGAATCCGCGTGGCAGGCATCGTTCAAAGGCTATCAAGCCTCATCAAATCTGAAGTAATGAGTGAAGGTTATAGAGGGTGTATTCCCGTAACCGAGAAGTGATTCGAGTACAGAAACCTTGTTAGTCATCGAAAAGTGAGAGGGCTAGACACAACCATCTCTGGCACCCAGAGGAGATAAGAATGAGTTCAACAGATAATAAAAATTGAGACACTCTGAAGAAACAGAAGAGACAGCTTGTAGAGGCAGTTTTCTATACGTTCAAAAGCATTACATATCTCTATAGATTTAAAAGCACTAGTACTGTCTGATTAAGTTCTATAAGTTGATTCGTCTGAATAAGTTGATTCGAGAAGCAGCATCTTCTTCTCTTCGTTGTCACGCGCAGGATGAAGTGTGATTCGGGTCCTCTTCGTGAATTCTATTGTACTTCTCGAAAATGAACTGTTTGATGCGTCATAAGGCTTAAAGCTGGCGAGAAGGCAGATGTTGGTTGAGCTTGTCCATCTATCTTGTTTGAAACATGACTTTAAGGCTTTCACCTGAGACTTTTTAAGTCAAGGAGTGTTGTGCATCAACAGTGACTTTCTCCCCCTGACGTCGCCATACCAGAGAAGGTGACCTCGTATCATCTTTTCCTGTATGAATGGCTACGCCAAGCGTCCCTCTCATGATGCAGTTCAGTGCGAAGTCAAGGCGAGTTACTTCCAGAGTTCAGCGCAGCATATTTATCTCGTTCGTGTTGAAGATGTTCGCAGTGGCGCCTGTGGTTGCCAAGTACTCGTGAAGTATAGAGGCACGGGACAAAACACTGTCTCAACCATCGTCTCAACCATATAGAGGCACGGGACAAAATACTGTCTCAACCACATTCCGGTAACAAAAGATTCTAGTAGCCTCTATACACTTCACGTATTCTTTCACACACTCTTTTACGGTGTTTGAAAAGAAGCACAATCCTGTAATAGAAGTACAATTATTGTTGACGTGTTCTGTACAAAAGCCATCTTCATTCTCTTCATCTACTAAACTAAGGAAATGAAAAAAACAGCAGTCATTCATCCATTCATTCTTTAGTGTTGACATTCTTAATGTACATACAATGGATAAGGTAACTGGAATGTAAATACATCGTAGATCTTTGTAAATTTCTTCTTCGGTACACTCTCATTTGAACAATAAAAGCGCATTGGATAAAAAACTTTTTGGGAACAATTTGATTGCAAAAAAAGAGATTCTAGTTATATATTCCTATTCCAACGTCGTAGGCAAACGCTAAAACTCAAACATGCATATGTGTTGTTGATGAAAGGTTTCAATATCATTCATTCAATAATAACAATCGATCAATATTCTTAGAACTTCACTGCTCCAAGGTTTTCCATAGTTGCGGAAAGCTGGGTCAACTTTTGCAATCAGATTAAAAATACTTTTAAAAAATAGAGAAAAAAGACGTGTTTTCGCCACAACAAAGTTTGTCGAGAATTGTCTAGTTAAATGGTATGGAGACACTGACACATGTTTGATAAGGTGTAGGTAGTAACTACAACTGGATGAAAGCTAATGTATGGGGCGGAATCGAATACAGCCAACTCTCTTTCCTTGACGTGGATCAAAAAGCAAAATAATTTTTGATAACTTTGATCAGCGCGTTATCAAAAATGATTTTGTTTCATTGTCAAAGTTTGACTCAATAAATACAAAACGGAGATTCGCTTTGAAAGGCAAATAAAAGCATTAAAACTCATTCGATGGCGAAGCACTATTTGTGGAAAACTGACCAGAGTAAAAAAAAAAGAAAAGGAGAAAGTGAAGAGTGTGCGGATTAGGACTCTTGAAGTTTAAGTTTGAGGTCATTTGAGTGAAATGTGAAGCTTAAACGTAAAAACTGTTTGCAGACTTCTTAACCTCATTAAGTGAAGGAATTTTTTTTTTGGATGTGTGGATCTTGGATCGTGATTGCTCAAAATCGGACTAGTTAATGTGAAACAAATATACTTCTTCTTAGAGCGATGAATCGAAGGAAAAAAATGTGTTGTCCAGATTTCAACTTACCTCAAAATAAACATACATTTGTGCAAGGTAAGAACTATTTCACTACGAACCTTGTCGCTGACTTTGTTCCGCCTTCTTGTCCCTGACTTTGTTCCGCCTTCTTGTCCCTGACTTTGTTCCGTCTTCTTGTCACTGACTTTGTTCCGCCTTCTTGTCCCTGACTTTGTTCCGTCTTCTTGTCACTGACTTTGTTCCGCCATCTTGTCCCTGACTTTGTTCCGTCTTCTTGTCACTGACTTTGTTCCGCCTTCTTGTCCCTGACTTTGTTCCGTCTTCTTGTCACTGACTTTGTTCCGCCTTCTTGTCCTTGACTTTGTTCCGTCTTCTTGTCACCTACTCTGTTCCGCCTTCTTGTCCCTGACTTTGTTCCGTCTTCTTGTCACTGACTTTGTTCCGCCTTCTTGTCACTGACTTTGTTCCGCCTTCTTGTCCCTGACTTTGTTCCGTCTTCTTGTCACTGACTTTGTTCCGCCTTCTTGTCCCTGACTTTGTTCCGTCTTCTTGTCACTGACTTTGTTCCGCCTTCTTGTCCCTGACTTTGTTCCGTCTTCTTGTCACTGACTTTGTTCCGCCTTCTTGTCCCTGACTTTGTTCCGTCTTCTTGTCACTGACTTTGTTCCGCCATCTTGTCCCTGACTTTGTTCCGTCTTCTTGTCACTGACTTTGTTCCGCCTTCTTGTCCCTGACTTTGTTCCGTCTTCTTGTCACTGACTTTGTTCCGCCTTCTTGTCCCTAACTTTGTTCCGTCTTCTTGTCACTGACTTTGTTCCGCCTTCTTGTCCCTGACTTTGTTCCGTCTTCTTGTCACCGACTCTGTTCCGCCTTCTTGTCCCTGACTTTGTTCCGTCTTCTTGTCACTGACTTTGTTCCGCCTTCTTGTCCCTGACTTTGTTCCGTCTTCTTGTCACTGACTTTGTTCCGCCTTCTTGTCCCTGACTTTGTTCCGTCTTCTTGTCACTGACTTTGTTCCGCCATCTTGTCCCTGACTTTGTTCCGTCTTCTTGTCACTGACTTTGTTCCGCCTTCTTGTCCCTGACTTTGTTCCGTCTTCTTGTCACTGACTTTGTTCCGCCTTCTTGTCCCTAACTTTGTTCCGTCTTCTTGTCACTGACTTTGTTCCGCCTTCTTGTCCCTGACTTTGTTCCGTCTTCTTGTCACCGACTCTGTTCCGCCTTCTTGTCCCTGACTTTGTTCCGTCTTCCAATTAGCAAGAGATGTACGAATCACCATAATTGCGTATTTATATAGCCTAGTTTTCTCTTTTCTATTCCAACTTCGCCATTGATGTCAGATGATTTTCTACGGACTTCATTTCAACAAATCGTTTCAAGACCTAAGGCTGTCTTTTAAGTATAGTGAAATATAAAACATCATTCTAACCGTAAAACTTATTTTCGCTTTGAAGCAGTTATTCATCACATAAGCATCCTATGGCGAAAAGAGAAAGTTCGTGAACTTTACCTGGTAGTCATTACCGAAAACTACTCTCACATGAATGATAGTTAGCACGAGAAAAACTCTCCCTTTTATAGAGCAAAGAAGTTAATTCATCGAGACCCTTTCTGGGGATTAAGAGACTTTTGGAACGCAAGCTATCCCAATTACTTCCCCACACGAATTCACTTAGCCCTCAGTGCCGTGTAGTTTCATACACCAAAAAAACAACTTAGTATTGTATCTAGACATTCCCTGTCGCAGAGAATTTCTATAGTACAGAGATCATTCACTCCTTTTAGCCAACGGTTGGAGTGGTCCTCGTCAATAAAGAGCGAGAGCAGGTCGTCTTTTTCCTATTCAAGATGAAGTAATCCGTTCTATTCATTGAATCGTGAATCTGAATGGGCTTCACGCGAAAACTACACAATTCCTTGTGCAACAAACTAGTTTTTGGAGAACAAAGGCACTATAAATAAGTATCCTTCAATTTTTTTCATTATGTGGAATAATTTCTGCAACAAAGAATCATTTTTCGGCCTCGCTAGATAACTTCTGAAGTTTTGAAAACTTTTCAACAAACAGGAAGAAGTACATTTATTTTGAAAAAAAAACTTTAAAAATTTTCTGACTCCCACAAGAGTTCCTCAAGGTATTTCTATTGATTATCTTTTTCTTTAATCTGTCTTCATAACCGACTTTCTCCTTAAACAAATTTGAAGTGGAAACTTCTTCGATTGTGAACTCTTCCCTCATACATATGTATATGACGCTGGCAACTAGGTTTTTCGCCATTTTTGAAAAAATCTTCAAGTTCTGTACTGCTCATGGCAGATGGTGTTGCGTTTATGGCGAAAACATAATTTATTACAAGTAAAAATGGCACAACAACAAAATCAAAAAATTGCAGCAATTTATGACAAACTAGAAATTACACAAGATAAAATGGCAATATCAGTGTTTCACTCAATCTGCCATAAAAAAATTTCTATCTGTGGCTTCAGTGAAATCTGCCACAGAAAGCGGCTTTTTTTGGGTTCCACATCTTGCAGAGCGACACCTTGCAGAGCGACACTTTGCACCGCGCACTTTGCAGAGCGACACCTTGCAGAGCGACACCTTGCACCGGACACTTTGCAGAGCGACACCTTGCAGAGCGACTTTCTTGGCCTTTAACAAAGTGTCCACCCTACGGCCTGGCTTTAACAAAGTGTACACCCTACGGCTTGGCTCAATTAATTAGTTTTTTCTTCTCTTTTTTCATTTTTTTCTCTTTCTTTTTTCTTACTTGTTCTCTTTCTTTCTTTTTTCTCTTTCTGTTTTCTTTCTCTTTCTTTTCTTTTCCTTTAAAAAAAAATTATCTTTATAAATTTTGGGGAAAGGAAAGGGGGGAGGGGGGAGGGGGGTTTACCTAAGCAGGGGAGGAGGGGGGGCCCTAAAGGGGGAAGGGGGGAAAGAGGGCCCTACCTAAGCAAAGGGGGGGTAGGGGGCCCTAGGGGGGGAGGGGGAAGGGGGGGCCCTGAAGGGGGGAAGGGGGGCCCTAAGGAGAAAGGGGGGAGGGAGTTTTCATGAATAAAATCTCTTCCTGATAAAAAAACCTTTGGATGGCTAAAGTAGATTAAAGCCAAATTTTTACTAAGCCTAAGCGTTTTTTAATGTAAAAATAATTTTCTGATGTAAAAATAAAAAATTTATTAAGATAATTTTTTTTAAAAGGGAAAAGAAAAGTAAGAGAAAGAAAAAGAAAGTAAGAGAACAAGTAAGAAAAAAGAAAGAGAAAAAATAAAAAAGAGAAAGAAAAAAGAATACTAATTAATTGAGCCAGGCCGTAGGGTGTACACTTTGTTAAAGGCTCTGCAAGGTGTCGCTCTGCAAGGTGTCGCTCTGCAAAGTGTCCGGTGCAAGGTGTCGCTCTGCAAGGTGTCGCTCTGCAAAGTGTCCGGTGCAAGGTGTCGCTCTGCAAGGTGTCCGGTGCAAGGTGTCGCTCTGCAAGGTGTCGCTCTGCCCTTTTTTTGTGGTAGCTTTCACCGGAGGCTCATTCAGAAAAATGGAAACTTTTTATGGCTGATTTGAACCCAGTTATAAGAATCGTCAATTTTTGTGACACTGAACGAAATCGCCATTTAGAAAAAATTTCAAATTGCTGATTCATAAATCGCCACAAAAAAACATTTTTTCAATGGCTGATTCATGAATCGCCAGAAAAAAATTTTTTTTAATGGTTGATTTATGAATTGCCATAAAAAAAATTTTTAATGTCTGATTCAAGAATCGCCATGAAAAATTTTTTTTTTATTGGCTGCTTCATGAATCGCCACAAAAAAATGCCACGAAAATTTTAGTTTTTTACGCCTTTGTTATGGCAGATTGTGATCGAAGCCTAAGCCTAACAACAAATCAAAAAACATTCAATTGGCGCAGAGTGTGCAGTTTTTTTTGTGCAGTCTTTCACGTTTGCGTCTGGATGCTCCGCCCGTAGTGCTCGGAACAACTGGAAAGAGAGAGAGAGAGAGTGAGAAATTTTGGAATCCAGTCTACTGCAAGTAAATGAGAATACTGTTTGGTACGGATGATTCCGAACCTACCCGAACGAATTGAGTTGTTCCTTCTCGCAATCTTCATTCAACAGTAATGGTAAGAAATCGATAATGAAGAAAGTCGATAGTCATTTCAAGCGGTCTCTCTCTCTCTCTCACTCTCTCTCTCTCTCTCTTTCCAGTTGTTCCGAGCACTACGGGCGGAGCATCCGGACGCAAACGTGAAAGACTGCACACAAAAAACTGCACACTCTATTGAATGTTTTTTGATTTGTTGTTAGGCTTAGGCTTCGATTACAATCTGCCATAACAAAGGCGTAAAAAATTAAAATTTTCGTGGCATTTTTTTGTGG
>OZ057406.1:33965229-34143015 GCA_964056735.1 Allodiplogaster pararmata | reverse complement strand
CATAAATTGCTGCAATTTTTTTTTTGATTTTGTTTGTTGTGCCATTTTTACTTGTAATAAATTATGTTTTCGCCATAAACGCAACACCATCTGCCATGAGCAGTACAGAAACTTGAAGTTTTTTTTTTTCAAAAATGGCGAAAAACCTAGTTGCCAGCGTCATATATGTAAATATATACATATATTATATATGTAGACTAGTGTGCTATCTTTAAACGAATATGTTCGGAAAACTATATCTCAAAAACGATTTTTTTTTGTTTTTACTTTGAGCTACGTTAGCAAACATTGCTACTTCCGACATTGTGACGTATAGCGACTTTGAGGCTTCTCCACTTAGACGTCTGGATTTGTCTCAATAATGAGACAGCTCATGTTTTCGCAACTTGAATAATACTTTCCAAAGCTGATTGAGTCTCTGAGGCTTCTCTCAATTCGATTCAACCAATAACTTTTAATTTGTTTTTTGATGAAGTCTCTACTGTGGAGGATTTCTGCCACTATTCTTCGGCTGTAAAACACGTAAATAAATGACCCGCACTAGCGTTCATGTTGGACAGATTGATAGTCACATTGGACAAAATTAATAGTCACGTTGGACAGATTAATAGTCACGTTGGACAGATTAATAGTCACGTTGGACAAATTAATAGTCACGTTGGACAGATTGATAGTCATGCGTCGATTTTCTCGCTGAGACATCAGAGGAGCTGTTGGGTTTCTACCTCAACTATCCACTCTTCTTCATATCATCAGCATAGATAAACTTGGTTTTTAGCAAATTTGAACACAGGTAAGGCCAGTCGAGAAAATTCCTCGTGAATTTGTCTTTTTTTGTTGTTGTACGATTTCGCCACACAATTGAGAAGGATAGCGCATATAGTATACATACGAGTACATAGTATATAATACATACAGTACATACAGTATTATACATACTACAGTATTATACATACCGTATTATTATACATATATGAATATGAACAATTTATTGTAATTTAAGCTCATGTGATTCAAAAAGAAGCGAAAGAAAAACCAAATAAAACCATCCGAGTGGTGGCTGCTTGAGTTTTGTCTGTTTATATTCCCTAAAAAAGGGGGCTTAAAAAGTTCAGAAAAGTTTACTTTTTGAATCAAAGTCTTATTCGCTAGCGAACTGACGAAAATGTTTATCTTATTCTTCCATAGGACAATTTATATCAGGTCCACGCCTCTTTATTATCCCAACGCTCGCCAAGTATGAGGTTTCGAAGAAAAAACCTCGCCAAGTATGAGGTTTCGAAGAAAAAAACCTCGCCAAGTATGAGGTATCGAAGAAAAAAACCTCGCCAAGTATGAGGTTTCGAAGAAAAAACCTCGGCCAAGTATGAGGTTTCGAAGAAAAAAACCTCGCCAAGTATGAGGTTTCGAAGAAAAAACCTCGCCAAGTATGAGGTTTTCGAGAGAAAAAAACCTCGCCAAATATGAGGTTTCGAAGAAAAAAACCTCACTACGTTCAGCTTCTATCGCAACGTGTCTTTGGAAAACCGAAAAACAATTTCATACGAAAACTTGTCAAGAACGTAGTATGTTTTTTTGTTGAAGTAAGTATCAAAATTCTGGCAGCTGAATATCAACCACAAAAATCAGCTGTCACGTGGATTATGAATGGAGTGCAAGCATGAAAAGGGGGAAGAGAAAGAGCTGTCACATGAATTGTCACATGGATTATGAAAGGAGTGCAAGCATGAAAAGGGGGAAGAGAAAGAGCTGTCACATGGATTGTCACATGGATTATGAAAGGAGTGCAAGCATGAAAAGGGGGAAGAGAAAGAGCTGTCACATGGATTGTCACATGGATTATGAAAGGAGTGCAAGCATGAAAAGGGGGAAGAGAAAGAGCTGTCACATGGATTGTCACATGGATTATGAATGGAGTGCAAGCATGAAAATTAGGAAGAGAAAGAGCTGTCACATGGATTGTCACATGGATTATGAAAGGAGTGCAAGCATGAAAAGGGGGAAGATAAAGAGCTGTCACATGGATTGTCACATGGATTATGAAAAGAGTGCAAGCATGAAAAGGGGGAAGAGAAAGAGCTGTCACATGGATTGTCACATGGATTATGAAAAAGAGTGCAAGCATGAAAAGGGGGGAGAGAAAGAGCTGTCACATGGATTGTCACATGGATTATGAAAGGAGTGTAAGCATGAAAAGGGGGAAGAGAAAGAGCTGTCACATGGGTTGTCACATGGATTATGAAAGGAGTGCAAGCATGAAAAGGGGGAAGAGAAAGAGCTGTCACATGGATTGTCACATGGATTATGAATGGAGTACAAGCATGAAAAGGGGGAAGAGAAGAGCTGTCACATGGATTGTCACATGGATTATGAATGGAGTGCAAGCATGAAAATTGGGAAGAGAAAGAGCTGTCACATGGATTGTCACATGGATTATGAAAGGAGGTGCAAGCATGAAAATTGGGAAGAGAAAGAGCTGTCACATGGATTGTCACACGATTCCCCCTCTCTAGTCTCATTCCCCCTCTCTAGTCTCACTATGAGAGGTGACCCACTCTACAGCTCTCATATTGATTTTAAAACCAGCAAATCTCACATAATGCCTCGTTGCGCAAAAAGAATACCATGCCTGCTCAGCCTCGACATTCCAAATGTTCCGCTTCCGTTCGTTGAATCCTCACTTCAAAAAATTATAAGACAAGCTGTTCTTCCTCTTCAAAAGGCTATATTTGAGCGAGCCCACGAAATAAGTTATCTGCGTCAAGCCCTTGCTGGAGCACAGAGAGATGTGTCTTCTTCACCACAACGTCCTCTTCTACCCCCCAACCACAGTTCCGTGTAACGTTAACAACAAATCCACTTCAACCCAAACCATTCCATCCCCTGCTCATCCTCGCTTTTCACTCATTCCTCGCCCAGTTCACTTTGTTCCCTCTTCTCATGTCTCCATCGCCTCAAGCTCGACAACTCAGCCCAGCAACCCTCCGAATACCATTCAGTCGGAGAAATCATCCATTACCCGACGCAACACTCGCAAGCGCGTTCTGGTCCGGGCTCCACTCGATGCTCCAGCCGTTTCTTCTTTCCTGCAGCCATGCGCTAGTTCTTCTTCAAAGACCTCAGGTTCAGCCACAGCGGCTTCTATCTCCGTAACAACATCGCCGCCTGTTTTAAGAAGTAGCGCACGGATCCTGAAGTTGACGGATCGAAAGAGGAAAACTAACACGAAATAGAACAGGAAGCGTGGGAAATCAAAAGAGCTCAAATGCTTTTCTTTCAACGCGCGATCAATGAAGAATAAGTTATTTGATCTACACCATCTCCTGCGCTCCAGCAACCCTGATGTAGTCTTCATCTGTGAAACCTGGCTATCCTCAGCTGAACCTGATGCTCTCCTTTGTGATGGTCTTCCTTATCAAGTGTTCAGAACGGACCGTCAAGATGGTACCCGAAGGGGCGGAGCAGCTATACTAACCAGAAATCTTCTTTCTCCGACATTTGTTTCATCCTTCTCTGGAGATTCCGTCGAATGTATTTCGATCGATATATTTCCGAGCGACATATGTAATCTACCATTTCCCTGTATTCGACTGATTTCATGTTATCGATCTCCAAACTCCTCTTCTGATGCGATCAATGAGTTCATCAGACATCTCGCACCTCAATGTTCCCTACCTTACCCAATCATCATTTGCGGCGACCTCAACTTTCCCAATGTCAACTGGTCCAATGCAGTCTCCACTTCTAACCATCAATCAACTGAATCTTTTCTCAACTTCACTTGCGACTATCACTTAACCCAATACGTTCTCTCACCCACTCGAGCAGACAACATCCTCGACTACGTATTTTGTATTCAGGACATCATCTCCAACTGTGAAACATCGCATCAATTCTCTACTAGCGATCACAAATCAATATTGTTCAACGTCTCTGGATGCGAAATTCTGCCGACTCGTAATAGTTCTCTTCGCCCTCGATGGAAGAAAGCTCCATGGGAAAACATCAATTCTATTATATGTTCCGTCGACTGGACGGACCATGTTGTTTTCCTCTCTCAGCATAGATCAATGCGTTGACTATCTAACTAACTTCTTGAACACCCTGATATCCGATGTTGTTCCTCGAACTAAAACTAAACAATTTCATCTCAATTATCCTGTGAAAATCAGAAAATTGTATAGTTTTCTTCAGAGATGTAAGAAACGCTCGTCTAATTCTTGTTTAACTGCCCGTGTGTGTAAGAAGCTTCATCGCGAAGTTCTCAAATTCGAATCTATTCGAGAAAATTCCCTTGTCATGCCTAGGAATTACAAGCTATTTTTCCGTACCATCGCCAATAGAACCAACGCTAGGATGCTTTCCCTCGTCATGGAAATTAGGTATTGTTAAACCAATCCATAAGAAAGGCAAACGAACAGAATTGATTAACTATCGTCCGATCACTTTGGGTTGCTCAATGTCCAAAGTTTTAGAGAAACACATTTTTAATTTGTTGTATACTCACTTTGAACACTCAGACATACTCAAACCTAATCAATCCGGCTTTCGACGGAAAAGGGGCACCGTCTCTTCGCTCGTGCAATCACATGCTGAATATCTTTCCTTTCTGTCCAGAAAAATTCCGTTTGATATCTGTCTCATTGATTTTACAAAGGCGTTTGATGTCGTTGATCACAGGTTTCTCTTACATAAATTGCGTAGGTCCGGTGTTCAATACTCTCTGTTGTCGCTTATCCAATAATTTCTTTCCAGTAGATCATATCGTGTTCAAGTCGATGATTGCCTTTCCGACCCTCAAATCACTAACGTAGGCGTCCCTCAAGGCAGTTGTCTAGGGCCCCTCTTTTTCTCAATTTTCATTAATGATCTTGTTGATTTACTTCCTTCTCCGGTTCGTTGCTTTTTATACGCCGATGATGTGAAATTGTTTTCTGAGTCTTCAACTATTTTACAAACAGCCATTGACACTGTTCACGAGTTTTCTCAATCCTGGTCATTGCAAGTATTCATCACTAAATGTTTCATAATGCACTGTGGACGTAACAACTTGCTCAACCCATACCATATAAACTCGGTACTTCTTCCGTGTGTCGATGAAGTTAGGGACCTCGGAATACTTTTTGATTCAGCTTTCTCTTTCACTAATCACATTGACGTAACTGTTTTGAAAGCCACTAGAGCGATGAATGTGATTTTCGTTCTCTTAGAACCTCATGTATGGCGGTCTATATTCGTGCCTACAAGGCCTACATTATACCTCTCCTCGAATACGGCAGCGAAATATGGTCCCCAACAGCCATCGGCAAGATCAATGAACTCGAGAAAGTCCAGAGAGTTTCCACAAGAAGAGTCTTCATTCGCGCCGGACTACCCGCTGCCGACTACTTTACTCGATTGAAGACCTTGTCCCTCTCAACCCTTGAATATCGCCGCCAAATCGCTGATGTTTGTTTTGTTCACAAGATTCTCCACAATAATGTTTCCATGAATAGTGTTAATCTACTCAAAGTTCTTCCCACTCCCTACGTTAAACGTAACTCACATCTTTTGAGAATTGTCTTGCGTTTCAAGATTAACAACTCACATAGCACTTGTGTCACACGTTGTATCAATTTATGGAACTCGCTTCCAGCTCAAGTTGCATTGTTGCCCTCCTCCCCCGCTTTCAAAAATGCACTACTAGCACTTCCTCGAGAGTATATCATCTCGAATTCTAGATTGCGTTTTTTGAGCTATTTTTATCTTATACTTGTGAATTACACAATCCATGTACCATACTCATGTATGTTCAAGGAATAAATGATTATGAAAGGAGTGCAAGCATGAAAAGGGGGAAGAGGAAGAGCTGTCACATGGATTGTCACATGGATTATGAATGGAGTGCAAGCATGAAAAGGGGGAAGAGAAAGAGCTGTGACACGGATTGTCACATGGATTATGAATGGAGTGCAAGCATGAAAAGGGGAAGATAAAGAGCTGTCACATGGATTGTCACATGGATTATGAATAGAGTGCAAGCATGAAAAGGGGGAAGAGAAAGAGCTGTCACATGGATTGTCACATGGATTATGAATGGAGTGCAAGCATGAAAAGGGGGAAAAGAAAGAGCTGTCACATGGATCGTCACATGGATTATGAATGGAGTGCAAGCATGAAAAGGGGGAAGAGAAAGAGCTGTCACATGGATTATGAATGGAGTGCAAGCATGAAAAGGGGGGAGAGAAAGAGATAAACAGAGAAAGAAAGAGCTTCTGAGAGAAAGAGAAAAAACAATAGTAAGCTTGATTGTGAGAGGTTGAGAGAGCGGTGGAGAGGGGTACAGAAAAAAAAGAGAATGGGAAAGAGAGTAAAAGTTTAAGAAAATCAAGGAGAGAAAACGGGCTGCGAAGTCTAGAGAGTGAGGCTTCTATCGTGTAACCACAAATAAGAAATTCTTTAAAATTCCCATTTTGGGGGTGAAAGCTGTTGGGATGGCTCAAAGAGCTCATCATTCAAATAAGAACTGCCGTCAAAAACTATGCAGACACTATTTCTCCACTCCGCGTTGATATGCATATCCACGCCTCATTTGACTTTGAAATTCTCAATAAACTATTTTTACGGAGGCAAGAGTCGAATAATGGTTCAGAGACTTGAATTTTTTTTTAAGCCATAAAGAAAATCGTGAACGTTTATTAAAATATTCTGAGATGGAAGAGTTCGGAGACCTTAAACATTCGGTTTTCATGTCTGATTACGTCAGTTCCAACTCTCCTCTGCGAAGCTCTATATTCTTTCTCCTCCAATACTTGCATGAATGCGTCACTTTGCTATTCAGCGTTATTAGATCACAAAAGGGCTTTCTTTCTTCTAGTATAATTCAATCATGCAACTGCGGAGGTGCTATATATGTATGTTGGAAAATGAATTTAATGCTTTTTGCAGATTCCGTTGTTCTATACGGCAAAAAAGTAAACAAGAAGGCTTAAAACGAAAAAGTTTTTTTTTACAAGTAGAAGTTTTTGCAAAAAAAATATGCAAGTAAACTGTTAAATTCTTGAGTTACTTGACCGCAAAATTTCACCATAAAATAACAACAATAATGCAAAGAAATGTCTGTTCGGAAATGGCGTTTCAAAAGATCTCACTGCAAAACAATAGCAAATTCACGTCACAAAAAAGTTGCTACTCAAAAGTATTGTCAAATTGATTAGAGGAGAATATTGAAAAATGAAGAAAAAAACAGGAGAGCAAAAATAAAAAAATATTATTGAACAGCTGTAATGTTATCAAAAGGAAACAAGCAAGAACAAAATAAAACTATAACTTTTTTCGTAAAGTGTTCACATTAGTTCTTCATAGTCATGAGTCATCAGTCTTCAAAATTGTATAAAAAAATGAGAAAAATTCTTAGATTAATTTTTGAGTCCTGTCCAAGCTATATCTCATATATGTATACTACCTTTGAAAGTTTTAGTCCACATAAGAGGTAGTATATATGAGATATAGTCATCACAGCTTCTCAGCATCACATAGTATAATTAAGAGAGAATCATAGACAGTTAAAGTCTTCGTCGTGCCAGTGAAGAGATGCGGTGTGGTTTCGTGCAAAGAGAACGGATGTTTCGCTTTATTTAAAGCATCATCAGCTATATGCAATTACCCTAAAGAAGAACGAAATTGGTAAAAACAAAGCGAAAAAGCATGAAAGTTATCTCAATACAAGAGGAAAACTCCTAAAGAAGATAAAAATATATTTAGTGAGATATTGAAGCGAAATATGGTAAATCTCGCGTTACAAAAGCGAGATAATTCAAAGACTGGGAAGAAAGATAAGAGCTGGTTGAATCATTTCCTTAGCGAGTTCATTTTGGTTGTTCAGGTCGGGAGCATTGGTATTCATAATAAGGGCTTCGGTTAGACGTTGGCGAACAATATTCGGTTCAACTTGGAGTATAACACCGGATAGAGTCATCTTTTAGCCAGAAAAATCAGAGAGAATCGAGGAAGCAAAGAATTACGGACTCGTGCCAGCCATAGATATGAAGAAAGTCTCTGGTCGGTATATTCTCAACTAATAAGGAGGAGGAAAGGAAGAGTACTCTTTGTCTTGCATAATAGCTACTCCAACTTTTTCAAGCCTCAGTTTTTGACTTATTTTATAATTTTTTCTCTTACTTTCCCCCTTTAGATATCACTCCTCCCTTTTTTCTCTTCTTAACATCTCTTTTTTTCCTCTCTCTTGTTATTTTTACTTCATTTTTCTTATCAACTTCTATTTCTCTCTGAGTTGTATTCTCTCTGTATATCTCTCTTTCCATTTTCATTCTATCTCTATTCCTGTCTCTCTCTTTTTATAACTCTTTTCTCAATATATTTCTATCTTTATTTCTATTTTAGTGCCATCTATTAAATGTTCACTACCAACCTCTTTTCACTAGTTTTTCTTTGTCTCTCTTTATCTCTTACTCTCTTTCACTCTCTCGATTTCTTTCCATCCTTCTCCAACTCTGGCATTTTTGTTGACTCACTACTCAGTTGTGAATATCTGGATATTTCATCATTGCCACTTCAACTTTTTTAATATATATCTCTGTGGTTAATTGGTTTTTTTTTTCTGGCTCTCTTTTTTTTCCTTTTCATTTTTTTTTGCTTCTTTCTGTTTTTTTAAAATTATATCTTAGACTTCTTTTTTTCCCTTTTTCTCAATTCTATCCTGGCTTCAATTTTTTAAGCTGTGTCTTTTTGTCTCCCTGTACCAATCTTTTCACCCTCTCTCTTTCTCTCTCTTTTTCTCTTCTTATCTTTCTACCTCTTACTCAACCTTTCTCTGTCTCTGTCTATCTTCCTTCTTATCTATTTCTTTCTTCTTATCCTCTCTCCCTTTTTTTCATTCTTTGACATTCAAGCCTTATTTGCCAATTATCATCTATTTTTTCACATGTTGTCGTTCATCTTCGCTCGACAACATTCCAATTACTCTTGGCTTCGTCTATTTCTGTCGACTACTTTTCTGAGGATGCCGCCTACCTTTCGAAGAACCTATTATGGATGCTTGAGAAAATCAAACATCCCGGAAAAATACGCAAAGACTAGAATTGTTATACTTATTCTTCGCTAGTGGTTTTAAAAGTACTGGTCACCAGCGTTGTCGCGGTGTTATGCTTATTGGTCACATGCGGATGTTTGAGGAAATGGATTATCCCGGAAGAATACGCGGAGAATAGCAATGTCACACTTATTGGTCACTAGCGGTGTTATACTTACTGGTCACCAGCGTTGTTATACTTACTGGTCCCAAGCGGTGTTACGCTTATTGATCACATGCGGATGCTCGAGGAAATGAAACATACCGGAAGAATACGCGGAGACAAGCGATGTTGCATTTATTGGTCACTAGCGGTGTTATACTTACTGGTCCCAAGCGGTGTTATGCTTATTGGTCACATGTTGGAAGATTAGATTTTTGAAGTTGGGAATTCCCTGAAACACAAGTTAAACTTCATGGTGAAGGAGGTCTAGGAAAGTCTGACCGTTTACTGTTCCTCCGAAGAAGAATGGTCCAATCAGTGGGTCAAAAGCTACCCCTGTCCACACCATCAACCTGGGATAATGGAGTGGAATTTTGAGGTTAGAGTGAGGATTTTCTTCTGACCAATGGCGAAAATTATGCTTGTTCACAAGGCTACTCACTTTGAAAACAGCCTCTTCAATGCAAACGATTCTTTTGAAGAATCTGGGTTCAGCTGCCTCCAGGGCGAGTGGTTTGCGCAGAAGGCGTGACGGGTGGCGTAATCAGATGTAAGAAGTTTCTTAAACAACTTGTGACCAAAAATGCACTGTTTAATACCTATACGAGTGACGTTTGCACGATTGGATTGCTTGGTAGATGGGGGGAGGAACGATAGAGAGTGCTGAAGCTCTACGCAAGGAGAGGTGTGAATTCGAATCGAACGCCCGGAGAACTGCCACAGTGGTGTTCTTTTCGAGCACATGCCGGAAAGATTTGCATTGAAGAAGTGAAAAAAAGTGTTCAAAAATGATATAAAAAATGATATTCAAAGGAGAAGTAATATGAAAAAGCTCAAAAAATAGAAAATGAACAACGAAAACTCGATGAACCAGGATTTGTGTGTATCTTACTTTGTTCCCTCACGCTGCTTCCTCACAAGAGTCCCTATTTTTCGCAGTTCTTGTTTCCAAACAAGAAGAGTGTCTCGTTTCGGTGTAGGCGCTTTTAGCCCATGGAGAGAGTGCCAATGTGTGGCAAATGAAGAGTAACAAGACTCACGTTTGAGAAACAAAAACACAGCTTCTGCTCTCTGTTGGGTAGTGTAATAAACACTTTAGGTATGAGTTGAAACGTTCAAATAATGACAAAAATAGAAATTTTGCATTTTAACAGGTGGAAAAGTACCTCTCGTGTTCTGCCTATTCAAATTAGCATGAAATCATCGACAAAATTTTGTCGAAAACGCCTGTTTTCAAATAAATTAAACAAAATGAAAAAAATTGAATTGGATCAAAAAGATACCACTGAGAAGCAGGCTTCTTTCTACTTCAGGCTTCTTTCTGCAAAAAATATTAAAAAATAAATTTTTTTAAATGTTTTTCTTTCTCAAAAATCAAAGCAAAGTTAGGAGAGGTATTTGAAATTTTGCTAGTTTTCTGAAATTTCATAAACTTTTTTGTTATCCGGAGCTAGGCAAACCCGGAAAAATTCATGTTATTCGGTCGAGTTTTAAAAAAGTTATTTAAATTTTCCATTCACCAATACATAATTAAACACGCTGTATGACACTCCAAGTGACCACCAGTTAATAGTATAACACCGCTGGTGACCAGTTATTCTGACACCGCAGGTGCACAGTGATTATTACATCGCTAGTATTCTTAAATTATCAGCCACACGTTTTGAGGGACTTGGCGCCATGGTTGAGAAGACGATTGATTGTATGTTACCGAAACATAAACAAGTACTAGTCCGGACGGAGAGATTTATAAAAGCCATGACTCATATCTCGATGATTGACCAATAAGTATAACACCGGAAATAGCCAGTAACTATGAAACCGCTAGTGACCAGTAAGTATATTTGGCTTGTGTATATAATAACACCGTTAGAAACGGAAAAATTTAAAAAATTTCAGTATCACAGTTTGAAGACAGTGACGCCTGGCTCAGATAACATTTGACTATACTAGAAAAAGGCTAAAATATGGCCTCATGGCGAAATCGATTCCAGCCATTTCTCATATCTCTGCTGGTGTTCAGTTAGTATAACATCACTAGTAAAACATTGCAATGGACCAATACTAGTAAATACTTAGAATAACATTGCAATGGACCAATAATATTTCAATTCAATTCAATTCATTTAGTATAACCGCAAGTGAATTATGTATAAGAATCAAAAGTGAAAAGCACCGCTAGCGAACGATGATATGAAACCATTGGTGATTAATACAAATAACACCACCAGTGTAATCAGTGTGTATAAAACTGATAAAAATCACAAGCTTAGGAGAGAAAGATCTTAAATCAAGCAAGTTCAAAGGCTATTTCATGAACAATCCAAGCTTTTAAACTTCTTAACAAATAAATTTAACATTTTGTAATTACTTCATCAGTTGTCAAAGCAGTTTTGATAAAATTCTGGTTTTTTGTTGTTGAAAACGAACGGTTTTTATTGTTTAAGAAGTTTTCATTTTTGATTTTTTGTTCGGCTTTCCAGACCTAAGAACCGCTTTGTTGCCTACTCAACAATGCTCGCTGCGTATTCATTTCAAGTAACAAAGTGAACGATTACTATATTTTTTGCCACGTGAGACGACAGAAATTGAATCTAGAAGAAAGTAAAGGTCAGCTGCTTTTTGTTTGAGATCAAGGTAGAGTGTTGTTATGGATATCGAATTTCTCAGGAAAACCCCGATACTGCTTGAAACTTCTGTTATCTTCTTCTTATAATTGTTCTTGTAGCTCAGTTAAGAACATAGACCCAGCAAGATCATCAACTTTTAAAAAATGATGTTAAAAAAGTTTTAACTTGACAGCCTTGTCGACTTACTCACAGGAGCGAAACCTAATTATGCAAACAAAAAGGAACTTAACTACGGAACTCGAAAAACCCAGAACGCTGATCAGTTTATTATATATATATATAAATCATCTACATGAGTTTTTATTGTTATGTTTTCCTTCTTTTTATACAGTTTTTTCACTTGTCTTGTTTCCTTCTTTTGCAAATCTCAGTCTTGGCCTAACTAAGAACTGATGTGAAGTAGTGAAAGAGTGTTTTTCAAGCAAAACTGTACTGAGTTTCTTCGATACCGTCATTTTATTCCCGATGATGTCGCGGCGGATATATAAGATGGAATCGGGGACTCCAATCCTCGGATTCACGTAATCTAAGACTTCGTTAAGACTTCGTTTACGCGAAATTAGCACTAAGCCAATTTTCAAACGTTTTCTTTATTTTTCTGAGTAACCAAGAAAGTGCTCACTCTTTTTTTATCCACTCACTCGTTACCTTTTTATTCTTTTTGTTTTTAACTATTTCAAAAATGTTCTTACTCCAAAAAAATGTGTTTTTTTGGAACAGAACTGCGCTCCGGGAAGATATACAACATTAAATTAGGAAGGCTAGAACAGGAAGAAAAAATGTTTCTAAACAACAACAAAAAGGTTTAGCAAGAGCTGCTAGCAGGGATATTTTTATTATTGCGTTGCAGTTTAAACGATGAATACACAATTAGTTCACGTTGAACATTCTAAAATGTTGACTTGGGGTAATTAGTCTTCTTTTCCAAGCCGCGTGTGTGTGAGAAACCTATAGCAACGGAATTCGTTATAGGAAAAAAAGAACCCAAAAACTGATTTATGTGAATAGAAACTATGAAAAATTTCTAGTTTCTAAAACGGTTTTCGAAGATATCACAGGATTTTAGGGTTTATTCGGGTTCAGAAGTTAAAAGTCACTGAATGATCAGCGAATCAGCGACTGATTCTGAAGATAATGGAAACCGATTAAACTTGAAAAGTTCGTGTTATCATTACACCACGAGGATAAATGGCTATTCCGTGCGATAGTGTTATATGAAAGGCTCATATGCCTCGTTCTCTTAGTAACGCATGCTTATTAAGTGATTGCGTCATGAATGGAGCGTAACTCCAGAATTCACAATTAAGACAGAAGAGAAATGGAAGATGGATGATAAATCTTTTAATTCTAAGTTACACAGTTTAAAGGCACTGACGCCTGGTTAAGATGACGAATGATTGAGCTATCGCACAGAAAAAAGCTAGTTCACTGAGCGGGATAGAACCCAAGCATCTCTACTCAAACCGGGAGCGCGTGTTACCATTGCTATTACATGCGATAGTGTTATATGACGCGGAACGCGATAAAGTGGGACCGGGTGGGGAAATAGAAATTTTTATGTCACCGATTTCGCTGAAAATTTCACCAAAGGGTATTTCAAGTAAGGCGAGAACGATGATCAACTTCATTTTTCCTGATTTTAGCTCTCCTAAAAGCATGAGAGGATTGGCAAAAAGCTTGCTTCGCCGAAAGTACGTGAGGGTGTCGCACTGTTCTAAGAGGCATATGTCAGTCAGATTGATAGCTAGATCCACCAAATACCGACTCGGTGTAGTCGAATGATGTATCTTCGAGTAACTATGTTTGCTTTTTAGCATATTCAACTTTCACGGTTTTCGCGAGAACAAATATCAAAACAGACATTTCATGTAAAGATGAAAAAAATTATTTTTCTCGGAGTACAGGAAAAAATATCGGGATTCCAGTCAGTATGTTGTAGCCCTGAGTTTTTTCTACAACTTTCGTATACATCATTTTTCGATCCACTTAGGCAAACTCGAGATACATCGCTTTGAGTTCGTACATATATTACTATAGATGGGGGTATGTCTAAAGATTTCACAATAGAGCTAGGAGTCTAAAACCAAGAGAATCATACTTGCTATCCACTCCTGATTCCAAAATTCTAACAAACTTGATTCTAGGACGTCGGAAACCCTGTCAAATAGGTAGCTCATTTTCAAAACTAACTTTTGAAAAAAACTTGTTTGGATTTTGAAATAACTAAACGCGTTTTTTTGAATTGAGAGATGAAATTTGGCCAGTATGTTGAAATTTGCTTAAATTATATATACAGGCAGATTCAAGTTTTTAAGTTCGATTATCGATTAGTTATGCCAGTTTTAAAAACCTGAAAACGGTTTTTTGGTCGTAACTCATCATGTTTTGAATTGAGCAAAAAGTGATTTACTACAAAAATGTTAATCATTGTGTGTAGCATGACATGGAAAAATTTCCACGAATACTCGTCAATTTTGAAGCGAGTTATGGCAACTTCAAAAAAATTCTCATCAGCTTAACTAGACAAATCCGAGTATGTGAAAACCTTGAAGATAAACCTACTTTGAAAAGAGTTATTACGGTTAGTTCAAACCTTGAAAAAAGGTATTTTAGGACCCCCAATGAGGTTTTTTGTGTTTGAACTAACCGTAATAACTCTTTTCAAAGTAGGTTTATCTTCAAGATTTTAACATAATCGGATTTGTCTAGTTGAGCTTATGAGAATTAATGAAACAAATTTTTTAAAAAGTCGATTTCAAGGGTTTCAGGGTCTTTTTTTGAAGTTGCCATAACTCGCTTCAAAATTGACGAGTATTTGTGGAAAATCTTCCATGTCTTGCTCCACACAACGATTAACCATTTTGTACTGAATCACTTTTTGCTCAATTCAAAACATGATGAGTTCCGACCAAAAAACCGTTTTTAGGATTTTTAAAACTGACATAACTATTCGATAATCGAACTTAAAAACTTTAATCTGCCGGTATATATAATTCAAGCGAATTCCAACATACTGGCCAGAATTTAGCTCTCAATTCGTAAAACGCGTTGAGTTATTTCAAAATCCAAACAAGTTTTTTTTTTCCAAAAGTTAGTTTTGAAAATGAGGTACCTCTTTGACAGGGTTCCTACGTCCTAGAATCAAGTTTGTTATCTTTTTGGAATCAGGAGTGACTAGCAAGTATTATTCTCTTAGTTTTAGACTACTAGCTCTATTGTGAAATCTTTAGACATACCCCCACCTATAGTAATATACGAACTCAAAGCGATGTATCTCGAGTTTGCCTTAGTGGATGGAAAAATGATATAAACGAAAGTTGTAGCTAAAACTCAGGGCTACAACCTACTGACTGGAATCCCCGATATTTTTCCTGTACTCCGAGAAAATAATTTTTTCATCTTTTCATGAAATGTCTGTTTTGATATTTGTTCTCGCGAAAACCGTGAAAGTTGAATATGCTAAAAAGCAAACATAGGTGCTTGAAGATACATCATTCGACTACATCGAGTCGTTATTGGGTGGATCTAGCTAACAATCTGACTGACATATGCCTCTTAGAACAGTGCGACACCCTCATGTACTTTCGGCGAAAAAGCTTTTTTCAATCCTCTCATGCTTTTAGGAGAGCTAAATTCAGAAAAAATAAAGTTGACCATCGTTCTCGCCATACTTAAAATACCCTTTGGTGAAATTTTCAGCGAAATCGGTGACATAAAAATTTCTATTTCCCAGTGTATGCAGCTAGTAGGTACATTCTATCGCGTTCTGCGTCATATGAAACTCCATTAATTACTTTAGTTTTTACTTTTTTCACGAAATCAACGAGAATTATCACATTTTCTACGTTCTGCAGCGAATTCCGAGCAAAATTTCCTCAAAACTCTTTTTTAAAAGAAATAATGAGAGAAGCGAGTTGACCTTATTATTTTGAAAAGGTAAAGGGACTTAACTAATCGCACTAAAAAGAACCATAAAAAGTGAAGGGAAAAAACTTGTTTTTTTAAAGATTTGACGAAATAGAATAGATATCCTCTGTCTAAGAAAATGCACGAGCTTGAAAAACAGAGTTTTCAATCAGACAAGTCAAATGAGTAAAAAAAAACCATGTGCTTCAGAAATGCAATCAGCTATTGTAAGAGCCGTTGTCAATCCTAGAACTACCTTACCTTATATTCTTTTGCTAATCTATTTTTTTGTTGTTTAGATTCTTTGACTCTTCGCTATCACATTTTCTCCCCCTTCCTTCCTCCACTCGACATTATATATATATATATATATATATATATATATATATATATATATATATATATATATATATATATATATCGAAGAGAAATGCTAAGCCGTTAGCATTGTTTAGTGTTTTTCTGAGTTTTTTTTCAATTAGTATAGAAAACAAAAGCTTTCTCTCAAAAAATACAGGGTGTACAGAAAGTCCAGGTGCATAGTATTTTTCCGATAAAAACTTAACGGATTGAGCAAATCAAACAAAATTTTCATCAAAGTTCATTTAAATAGTTTGGGATATAAATGCGTTTTCAAATTTCAAACAGCCCTCCTTTCTCCTTGACACAGGCGCGGAGTCGCTTGTGGAAGGCACCCACCGTGGTGGACAGGTAAGCGACGTCAAGATCATCCCACGCCTTCTGTAGGGCGCACTTCAAACTTTCCTAATTCTTGTGTTGGGGAAGCATAGGCCTTGCTCTCAAGGACCGACCAAGTACTTTTTTTGCAAAAAAAAAACAACTCAAAGCTTACGTCGCTTCCTTAAGTCACGTTTAGTCCAAAAAAAAATCGGAAAATCAAAGCTTAGTTTCTCCGTAAATGCTTACTAATTAAACTGCAGTATCGCTTCATAACAATAGTCTTCAACGGACATTGTGAAATACGCAAGTTATTACAATATTTTCGCAGTTATCTGTTTTTTTACAAACGTTACACTTTGAAAAAGTGAGAAATAGAGAAAATCAAAATGCTTGCTAGAAGGCAAACAGTTGAGGCAAACAGTTGCATTTATCATATTCTTGGACTTGTTTAGATTATTACCTATTTAAGCACATTGTTATGCAACAATAAGTCTCAGTTACACAGTCGAGAAGCAGTGAAGCGCGTTTGAGATGAGTTATTATTAGACTTTTACAAAGACTTTGTTTAATACTAAAAGAGCATGACGTCAATGGCCTCTCGCCGTCAAAGAAAATGTTTGCTAATTCAAAATATAATTCTTTATTATCACCAAAGGATGAGTTGTGAGATAATCACTTAATGCAATTAGGTTGTCAGGTGGTTATGCAATTTGGTTTTCAGGTGGCTGAAATACATTTAACGTTTGATTTGGGGCAACTTGGGTAGAGTGATGCAGGCTGCAACCGTGGCACTGTTATGTACTGTATCTTAATTGGTACCTCAATCTCATATTTCTGAAGAGTTCCGCGATGAGCTCATTCCTAACAATGTAAAAGAAAAGTATACTATTGGAGACGATTAGTAATTATTGTAACAGAAGAGAGTCGACCATCTCTGTTGATTTAGAATTGACAGATAGAGTTTTTCAGTTCTCATCGGATGCCAATAACACGTTCACCTAATTCAATGAATAAGTTGACGTCTCATTTTTTTAGGTTGACGTGGCACGCCATTAAACGAGGTTTTTTTGAAGTAGGTAGAAGTGTAGCTCAAGTTAGGTCAACGTTTAACTGAAGTAAGGAAAGGTTTATTTCATGTCCGTGCTCATTCCGCTCCGTGGACCAGTTTTGGTGCATGGGCTAGATTTAATCATCGTCGGACAGTGTTATTCTCATCCTTATCTGGTTTCATATGAGTGTGCTTAAACAAACATGATTAATAATCCTGTGCACGAAAAAAGGCACATTGTTGTATGGGCCTTTAAATATCATGTACGTGTGTAGCTCAGTGGGTAAGATCATTCGCCCGGAATGCGAAAGGTCGCGGGTTCGGATCCCGTCACACCCCACGATTTTTGCACAATCTTTTGCGAGAAAAAAATCCGCTACTCTGCTCGGTATAAAAATCCGTTGCTTGAGATCAACGAGGAGTAGGGAGTACTCTTATTTACAACATAATAGAATCCGTTGAGCACTATTTATAAACACCAATATGCTCATGTACAAGACTCTCTGTAAGTTAATTCTCACCTCTTTTAGTAAAATAAGGCCATAATTGAATTATAGAATTTGGATGAATGCTGGTGAAAAAATACGAAAACATCAGTTATATTGGACAGTGGGGTAAGCAATTTGCTAATTTCCGTTTTTCTTATCTGACTTCTCTTGTCTCTCTCTATGTATGTATTTATATGTACATATGTATATCTATCTACACATTTATCTATGTATCTTATTTCTTTCCTTGATATTCATCTTTCTCCAATTCCCTTTCTACCCAAATAATTCTATTTTTCCACGTCTCTTTCTTTTTATATTTCTATATTCTTTTCACCAATCTCTGTTCTCTCTCGAACCATTTTTCCGAGTTCTATGAACTCATTTTCGTGCCAAGTACATATACAGCGCAATTCTAACCAATTATTTTTATTTTTACAAGTTTCTTTGTTTTTTTCTCTAAATGATCATTTTATAACAGTTTAGAAGATCAGAGAAAAGTGAGTATTTTTTGGGTGGCTTATTAGTCTAAGACAAAAATTTGTCTGGTTTCTAAAAAAAGAACATTTACAATAACCTTTTTTCGGAATCAAAAGTTGAGGCATTAATCAGTTTCACGAAAAAATTCTCAGTGAAGCACTGGCGAAAAAAAATTCGAAAAAAGGAATTTAGAAAACAAAACAGAACTTTCAAGAAATCGTGTTGAATTTCTAATTAGAATTTTGTAGCTTTTGTTTTTCTAATATCACACACACTTCTCTGTCTTGGCGTTGCATAATGATGATGGGCGCGAATAGTATGCGGTTCCCAGTTCATCACTCCCTCAGGAATAAGGGATAATAAAGTTTAACACTGCTTGCACGGATCTGACTCTCTTTACTTCATACTCTAAGTCTGCACCAGGATCAGGATTCTATCAGAATAGGTCCATATCTCATTCCAGGGAAGCAAGTATCCTGTCGCGAGGCAGGGCTTCCGCTATAAATCAGGAGATGTTTATGGAAAATGTTATAGTATCTTTTTTTGTTTCGGTGCACATGTAGTTCCGGTGCACATGCACCACATAATCTAACCGTACAATTTCCTCGATTTTAACTGTCATTTTGTGCCAACGCAAATCATTCATAGTCGATTAGGCAATTAACCACCCCCCCCCTCCTACCAGAGGTTCCATGGGTCATACTTCTGACATACTTACATTTACAAAGAATTATTTTCTCATTAAAAAAAATTGCGATTTAAAAAATTTTTTTACATTAAAATCGCATAGGCTTAGGAAAAAGTTTACGATAACGAGGCCGTACGGCTTATGCGAACGAGACCGTATCAAGAAATGCCACTCTCATCTGACCCAATTGAACCTATGAAGGGTGGTTAAACGCAAACAGTACCGGCAATTTACTCAAGGCACTGTTACCTTCAACAGAGGAAGAAATGAAAACCAGCTTACTACACTCTAGCCTCATTGATGCCTACTTCTATCGTCTTCACATCCGTTTTACTGCTATGTAGAGACCAATTCTACAGTTAGAGTGAAAGGAACAATTTATTGTTATTACCTATTTTATTTATTTGGTCAATTTTTCAGTCGACGAAAGTTAATTTATAATTGTTTTATAGGTTTGGTTACTTACAAAAAACCAGCTGAAAGCAACGCAAGAAATGACAATTAGAGACATGAGTAAGTTGCAAAAAAAGCAACCAGAAAACCAATTAAGTAGTAGCACTATTTCGTTTCCAGCTGCTTTTTGTCTTTAAGTTTTTGTTGTTTGCAGGAGAAACATACCTAAAAACAAACGCTGTTGAACAATTCTACTGTAAATTTTCAGGAGCTCAAGTTTTTTTCATTTTTCGGTTTCAAAACACTCATATAATTTTCCATTCTCCAATTTTTTCAATGTTAGGAGTCATCATATCTTTTTTTGGGTACTGTGAGTCCGAAACAGTGTGAACTGTTTTCCATGGAGCTAGTTTTTCGGACGTCGAATTTCGGGCCACAAACACTCAGTTCGAGAAAGCAAGGCTATTCGTTCCCGAGGCTCTAACCGTGCTCCTGTCTGTCTGGCGATTCAACCGCTTTTTAACCCAAAATCTTCTTTTTTTTGAGTTTTCGGGCTCAGTTAATTGAAAAGAGGCTGTTCGACTCAAGAAAGAAACGTTCGCATAGTTGCTATTTTCAGGCTCTGTGACCAAAGATCCCGAAGAAGATGCCGAACGCACGACATGTACACAAAGGGACTGGAAGACAGTGGCCTCTAGAAGCCAAAACTTGTTTGGAGTAAGCCAGCAAACAGATCCTTGTGTAGGGCCTTATTTGAAACTACAAAAAAAATTTTTTTCAAGTTTCTAGTTCTCAACCGGTGAACAAGATATTTCAGAAGTAATGCAGCAATTCTTTATTGTGAAATTTATTGTGAAAAAAGATTTTTTTTAGGTATAGTGACTTTGAAAATTAACAGTGAACCAATTCTATGTAAGATTGAGTATTTCTTTTGTTTTTTAGTTTTTTCGCCAAAAAAATCTACAACCTTGGAAGATTAGTTATTAACTCAAGCGCTTATGGTAGCTCATTATTCTAGATACAATGAGCATTCACAAAAAAATTGAAAATCATGCAAACTTTAAAATGGAACAAACACGCATATGTCAAAGACGCTCAAACAATGTTGCTCCATTTTCCAACAATTTCAAACAATGCCGCTCTATTTTCCAACAATTTCAAACAATGCCGCTCTTTTTTCCAACAATTTCAAACAATCCCGCACCATGCTCAATGAAACAAAGCGATTAAATGAATTGAATATTTCAACTTCATAATTCTACATGCTTTCTTCGAAATCAAGATCCTGCCTCTTTTCTGAAAAGAGATCATTAAAATCATCTTTATTTATATCTTTCTCCATTGTTTCATGTTTAAGTGAATTGTGTGCAGAGAGTGCATACTCATTGTCAGCAAAAGGTGCATAATTAAGACTCAATTCAGAGTATTTTACTGCAAGAGCATTGAGATAACAACTGATTATCTAACCGAAGGTTCGAGGAACAAAAAATACAATCGGCAAAGAACGTTCTTGCGGGTTCTAACTAAAGTGTTCCGAAGGTTCATTGGTCTTTTTTCAAAGATTTTTGAATTGTTACCCAAAAATTACCCGAAAATTTCACAAACCTTAAGAGATTTTTTCGGTTTTTACTCGAGTGAAACATATTAAGTACGCATAATATGAATTGAAATTGCGGAACGAGAACGTTTAATGATTGAAATCAGATCTTCGTCCTCGATCCTTTCCTACCCCACAAGTTGAAACCCCATCTTCCTTCTCGATCCTTTCCTACCCCACAAGTTAAAACCCCATCTTCCTCCTCGATCCTTTCCTACCCCACAAGTTGAAACCCCATCTTCCTTCTCGATCCTTTCCTACCCCACAAGTTGAAACCCCATCTTCCTTCTCGATCCTTTCCTACCCCACAAGTTGAAACCCCATCTTCCTTCTCGATCCTTTCCTACCCCACAAGTTGAAACCCCATCTTCCTTCTCGATCCTTTCCTACCCCACAAGTTTAAAACCCCATCTTCCTTCTCGATTCTTTCCTACCCCACAAGTTGAAACCCCATCTTCTTTCTCGATCCTTTCCTACCCCACAAGTTGAAACCCCATCTTCCTTCTCGATCCTTTCCTACCCCACACCTTCCCGAATCAGAGTTTGTGTGCGAGATTTTATACTCTTTTCTTAATATTTCTAAGCATTTTACGGAACAGCATGGAGGAATAATGGTAATCACGAGTACTATACTCGCTAACACATTTAAGTGAGTTTTGTGCTTTGAACTTTAATAGCCAGGTTTGAAGAAACTTGAAATTAATTGTTTTAGGGATCAAAAATTGTCGTAAGTCTATATGTAGTTTACTTTCAATTATCCCTTTCAAAATAGTTTACTTTCAAATATCCCTTTAAAAATAGTTTACTTTCAATTATTCCTAAAATTTCAAGTCTGTTTGCGTGAACAAAACTCATATGCTACTGACACTGACAGCTACGGTAAACGACAGCTACGGTGATCGAATGTTATAGGAGAGAAGTAGATAAACGTGACTAGTTTTTAAATTAGTGCACTCGGAGTTGTCTCATTGTAATGAGCTTTCAGAAACCTCATGGTAACCTTTTTATGCGAACCGGGAAAACAAATTGCCGCACGTTTAATCTATCTATAGTGACCTTACATGTCACCTCAAGAAAAAGATCATTAATTCATATCAAAAATCATCCACCATGGAGTCCTGAACAGAATTTTCCATTTTTGAAATTCAGTTTACGTTCATTAGTGCTCAATTAGGGAATCTTCATTGAGTTTTAATTCTGTTTTGTCAATTCCTGGATTGGTTTGAACTAAATTTGTCCCCCTTTTTGTCAACTAAAAGCAAATATTGCCACAACTTTTTATCGGGAAATTTACTCAAAACGACCCGAATGATATTTTTTTCTCATTAAAACCTGAGCAAAAATTCTTCTTAAAGAAAAGAATTCGAGGGGAACAATTGAAAACAAACTTAAATGGTAGAAAAAATCTAAGAAGCATGAAAGAAAACATTCTAAAATGTTATGAAAAACAATACAATTGATAAACATTTGAAGTTTATTTTCTTGAATTTTCAAATTCAATCATGACATGAGTCTTAGATCAACAGATGCAGAAAAAACTTTGCTTTAATGAACTCCAAGACAGTATTGTGATGGAGACTTCTATGACACTTTTCTACAATCTTTAAATCGAAAACAGAAGAAAAAATTTTAAAAGCAAAACCATCGTTTAAAAACTTCTTTAAAAAGTTTTTTGTTCTAATTCACTGCCTTATAAATTAATCGCAGGTTTTTCATGAGGAATCAAGCTGGATTGACTGTGAAACGTACGTTTTCACTCTGTTTCAGCGCATTTGTTGTAAGCGGACCAAATGTTGTTGTTTTTTTGGTGTACAAACTGCTAATAATTACAACCTGTTAACATCTTACATTCTGTTCGTAATGAAAATACACTGGCATATGAAATCTCTACTTCTCTGACTTTATGCATTATTTTTCGTTCTCTCGCACTGCTCGTAGTTTACGTCGTAGTTTTAGAGTGAGTTCTTAAACGAAACAATGAGCTAACGCTCTCTTGTGCGACCTTTCAATTTCTTCTTTGTTAATTACACTGAGAAAAGCGAAAGCTTATTTTGCGAGCAACGAGCTAGGTGACCGGTCGTCGACCGGTCACCTAGGTAAAACATAGATTGAACGTGCGGTTGGTAAACTATGTTTGAAACAGGACTAAAATAACACACGAACAAAAGAAAACCCATGACCGGGGTCAAACCATAGTCCATAGGGCAACGATCATAACCATCGGGCGCGAAGTCACCTCTCTTTCGCTCACCGAGAATTCAAGCAGGTTAGAATAATATAGAGAAGTGAAACGTGCTCGCTTCTCATGTGTTTCATGAATGAGAGTCCAGCATCCCTATCAAAGAATTCAAAAGAGAAAAAATTGAGAGTCATTTCTATGGAAAGATTTTGTGATTGTAATTTGAATATCAATACTTATTATTTGTATGTATCCTGAAACCTTGAATATCAATACTTATTATTTGTATGTATCCTGAAACCTAAATTCTTACAATAATACAAGCATAAGTCCTAACCGAAAGCAATACTGGAAACGTGAAGCGAAAAATCGAATGAGATTTTTTTTCTTAAGAGTAGGCTTTTAGCATGACATTTCCAAACGTCATCACACAAAGCAAAACTAATTTTAAAAAAACCTCCGAAAAGAAGGGACAGTTAAAGCCACCATTGCGCTCATTCTTCAACGAAATACCCAGGTGAAATTAAATTAAAATCCGTTTATAGAAAACAGGTTTTTATAAATTTCCATTGAACTAATTGTAAGGAAAAAAATTTCGACACTAGAACAGACAGGAGAAAGAGCGAGAGGGAGAGGAAAAGAGGAAAACGGAAAAGAGAAAGAGTGATAGAGAGAGCGGTGAAGAGAGAGAATGAGATAGAGAGAGTGATAGAGTCAGAGAGATAGCAAGAGAGAGAAAGAAAAATGAGAGAAGTGAAGAGAGAGAGAGAGAGAGAGAGAGAGAGAAAGATAGATAGAGAAAGAGATGGTGAGACAAATCTTACCTTAGTTTACTCCCTGTAACAAAGTATTATTATTATATGTACATACATAGCCCCGATAAATTACTCCTTCCAAAGCCTTACTGTAAAAGCATCCCGAGTTCTTTTCATGCCGAGATAAAAGTTTGAGGTAGAACTTGTTAAAATTTCTTTGTGTGCCGGCTCCATGTATTCATAGAAGAAAATAAAATATTGGAAAGAAGAAAGTCCTTTCTTTGACAACGGTTGAAAGAGAGAAAGAAAAAGAGGGAGGGAGAGAGAGAAAAAAAGAGAAAAGGAAATAGAGAGAGAGGAAGAAAGAGTTAGGAGTTAAAGAGAAAGTAAGAGATAGAAAGAGAGTAAGAGAAAGAAAAAAGCGAAAGAGAGAAAGAGAGGATTAAAAAAGGGGAAAAGAGATAAGGAAAAGGTAAAAAGAGGAAATAGAGAGAAAAGACTTTGTTGTTCTTGAAGAGTAATATTGTATAAGGGTTGTTTTTATGCTCCCCTGTGTTCATTTATGCGTACATATGTACATATACATACATATGTACATATTTTCTATACACTGTGTAACAAGCATATTTTACATCATCTAATTATAACAAATTCTATACTAGAATAATTTTCCATTCAGATACTTAATCAACGAATCTTCTTTCTCTTTTATTCTCCTTTTTTCTGTTTCCACCTTTTTCTCTTTAGCTTTCTCTCTCTCTCTTCGATTGTATCTCTGTTTTATTTTATTTTCTCTCTATCTCTCTCTCTCTTTCTCTCTTTCTCTCTCTTTCTCCCCCTCTCTCTCTCTTTCTCTCTCTCTCTCTGCTTGTTTTTCTCTCTCTCATAAATGAATTAGGCAGGAGAACACTAATTTCCGAAAAGGAAATATGATGGAGAAAACTTTTTCCGGTTGGTTGTTCTCATGATGAAGATTTTATAGACATCAACGAAATAATAGAGGTTTGATGCAACCCTCCAAATTAAATTTAGTTTTTTTTCTAAATTGAACGAATAGTTTTTTTGCTCCTCATCAGCAGAGTGAATGTTGTGAAGCTAGGCTTAGGCACATATTTGAAAGAATCAGCATTGATGAACGAATGAATAAAAATTTTTTATTTAACACTCTAAAACAATTCACAGCTCCATGTCTATAAAGTTTGATTTTGCCCAAACTTATTCAGATAAGTTATTCAGACAATTTAAAAGTTATTCAGACAATTCAAAAGCGCATTTTGAAAAATGCAAAAAAAGATATGTTCTTAAGGAAACATGAAACGAAATAAGCAATTTGACAGTTTTCTTCAGGTCCCGTAAAAACTAAATGTATGAAATGATGAAACTAAATGTATGAAATGATGAAACTAAATGTATGAAATGATGAAACTAAATGTATGAAATGATGAAACTAAATGTATGAAATGATGAAACTAAATGTATGAACTGATGAAACTAAATGTATGAAATGATGAAACTGAATGTATGAACTGATGAAACTAAATGTATGAAATGATGAAACTAAATGTATGAACTGATGAAACTAAATGTATGAAATGATGAAAAATTAACTACATATTATAAACAAAATTCTGAGTGTAAATTTATGTCTTCTGTGAAAAAAGCTGGTTTTTTTTCGAAATTTGTTCACAAATCTGGAAATGTGCATGCAATTTTATGAGTCTTAGAGTAATACTACTTTTTTGCGACTTTTATTACTCTAAGTGCTCTCAAATGCAGTTTATTTTGTTTTTTTTAGGCTAAAAGTTTTCTGTGACGGAGGGAAGGGTAAAGGAGAATAAAAACAATGAAGGGTCAGCACAACCACGTGGGTCCATTCCGTTGATCAGAGAAAGAATACAAGAGTCACGTGAGGGTTAATTGTTCAATGGATTGATAGCTACACAGGTACAAACGACTTTTTTTAAAACAGTTCTGCTATTTTTGTTATTAATAATTTCATGCATCATCCATCATGTGTTATGATAACCACAACAAAGTTCTCTCGTGCTATATATGAGTCATAATGTCGGAGTTCATTAATGAAAATGTCCGTGCTTGATTTGATGCTCGCAGAAACATGTGAGTGTGTGCATATATTAATGAAGTCCCGTCATGTTTGCTAGCAGAAAGCGCTTAATTTGTGATCTAGAGGAGGCGGAAAATTTCGTCAATAGTTATCATTCCCCAAAATTTAGTATACCGATATCCAGCGGTTCTCGAACACTCCAAGGCCTTTCGGCAGTTTTCTGAACGACGTTTTCAGCATTCCAAAAAAAAGCATTCGCTTTCCGAAAAAAATTCACTTTGTAAGACTGCCCCTGGAAAAATTGAGAAAGCTTTCAAAAAAGCTTGGTTCAATGGCACTTTTTGTCTCCTGACTATGATAACAAAGTGCTTGAAATCAATCAAATTGTAGGTCCTAGAGCAAAAACTGAAAACGAGGACTTTTCTCATGAAATTCTTCTGAAATTTTCATTGAAATCATTCTTTTTTCTTTATACGATAATTGTTTATTACCGTCTCTTGAATTAAAAACGAGAACAAAACGAGAAAATGGAATAGTGCGCCCTGCAATGTCAATTCAACACTCATACAAAGGAGTTTTCAAGAATTTACCACGCGGAAAACATCGAAAATCAGTGGTTTGACTAGGAAGTTACTACACGGAAAACCTTGTTTTAAACATTCAAAAACAAATAAAATCATCGGAAAATTTTAATGATTGGGATCATTATTCTCTAAAACCAATTTTTTTTATTGAAGTGTGGATTGTAAATGAACAGTGAACTATAATAAACTATTCATGTCCTGAATTCTCCACAATTAGAAAAAATTGAAACCCAGAAGTCGAATTAGACACACCGGAAAAGGCCGTGGAATTTTCTTGAAATTCTGAGAGAAAAAACACTTTCAACTTAATAAATCTTCCAACAGCTTCTACATAACGGAAAAAAGTTCAATTTTGAATGCGCTAGAACACATGAAGTAGTTAACTAGTAATTTTACCCTCTGGTACCGTTCCCGCTCCTTTTTTTGCGCGTATTTTTTCAATATTACTGTGTAATACCGATTTTATCTCTCTTTTTCTATTTATATGTCCTTCTCTCTCCTACTCTCTCTCTCTCTCTCTTTCTCTCTCTCTCTTTTTCTTTCTCTTTTATTTCTTTCTACTTATTTTTCTTTGTTCCTTTTTTCACTACATTTCTACTGCATTAAACCGAAACGCAGGCTGAAAATTAAATATAACTATTCGCAGAGAATACGGTACATATTAATTGCGTTTCCGAGGGCACTTATGTACATTCATAGAGAACAGAACCGTTCTCAGTGTTATTTTGATCAGAGCACTCTCAGAAGGGAGGGTGGGGGTCCACTTGCTATGCCAGCGAAATTTTTAAAACGAGTCCACTTGGTTGGATCCTTAAAAAGGGTACGGGCTAGTTACACGGTTTATATATACCTCGCGCTGGTTTGCGCCTCGTGGAATAGAGGCGCACCGCTGATATACGGGACATACCTATCCATGTAGAACCAGTGGCTGCACGCTGGAAGTATAGCAGCTGTGTGAAGAGTCATATTTTGATTTTTGCTACCTAAATTTCTTAACCCCATGGTTCGGGTGGTCAGACTTGCTATGGGAATACCTGCGAGCAGAAGTGCGTTTGGTTCATTGATGCGCGAAAATCGCTAGGCTCATTTTATCATCTCGCACAAACGACGATATCGTTCAACTAAACGTGGCATAGGGAGGACAACGGATGAATCGAGCTAAACGAGAGGACAACGGATGGATCGAGCCGCTTTGTTCCAAGAGTTTTTGAATCAGCTGGTCAGAATTAATATCTACCTCGAGAATTTCTTACAATTGCCCGGAGAAGTAGAAGATTTGCCAATGAAAGGTTCACTTTTCTGTTCCTGGTTCCTACATCACCTTACCAAATTTTGAGCTTTTTTCTGACGCTGGAATGTTCAACATGGCCTACAATTATCCGAACAAAGACAAATCATGCCCTCATTGTAGAGAAAGTCTGTGCTCGACTCTGACTCAATACTTGAAATTAAGCTATGTTTTAATTGATGCAAACGCGTTTCAGTTGAGTGACAGAGAAATGCCCCATTTTCCAACGGTAATATTAGAATTGGACAAGAAGGTATGTATTTTCAAAACTTTACTTTTGAATTTGTTCGAAATTCAGTTCTGTGAACTTCGAGATTTGAAGGTTCGTAGAATTGAAATTCAAACAACTAATGAGAAAATTTCAAACAACCATGAGAATTGTTCTCTTTTTGGACGCTCTTTGAATACATAGCTAACTGATTTTTAAAATGGAACATTCTACTTCATGTATGAAGATACCTTCTTCATGTGCATCTGTCATTCTGTAGTTTTGCAATAAAGTTTTAAAATTTTGCATCGAAAGCCGCACTTGATAAGCCTGTTTTAAAAACTCCTCAAGAAGAAGGCAACATTATTGTTAGAGGGCTGTGATTCGCAGAAAAATATAGTGACTATTTTACTCTTTGGTTAGCAAACCGTCAATGAAAACGTCAATCACTTTCTTTTCTCCTATTGTCAGAGTCGGTCGCTTCTCTCACGAATTTTCTTCGACGATGGCTCATAAATATTTCGGCACTGTTTGCGTTTATGCCCCCTTCCCTACCAGAGGCTCCATGGGTCATACGTCTGACTTATTTAAATTTTCAACATTTATTTTTACATTTAAAAAAATTAGTTTTACATCAAAAAACACGTAGGCTTTCCCAAAAATTTAAGCTAACGAGGCCGTACGGCTTAGGCTAACGAGACCGTATCAAAAAATGCTACCCTCATCTGACCCATGGAACCTCTGGTAAGGGGGGGGGGCATAAACGCAAACAGTGCGAATATTTCTTCTTTTTTTAACAATAAGCTTTAAATTTCTCACTTGTACTTCGACATCGCGGACTTACCAGAAGGTTTGAAGCACCGAATGGAGAAAGCGAAGCAGTCCAAAACAAAAATATTGTGAGCGGTGTAACAGTTTTTTATTCCTCTCCTCGATGTTTCTCAAACCTCTATTGGAGAATCATCTTGGGTATGGCGATAAATTTGTTAAAAAGGTTGCTAAGCTTAGTTTACAAGAGTTTTTTTTAAACATCGCCTTTACGAACGCTAGTAGACGGTGTGGCACTTTTACCAGAGGTTCAATGGGTCATTCGTCTGACTCTTCAAGTCTACTTCCTTGCACAAATAGGGTGCTATAGAACCACACGCTAACACATGACGCAAATTGCCTGTGTCTGCTCCTACTCCCCCATGTATAGGGTGCTATAGAACCACACGATAACACATGAGCGCATTCTCAGACAGCATATAGTCTATATGATATAGAGAGAAGAATGCGCAGACAAATAGAGTAGGAGGAGGCAATTTGCGTGATGTTTTATCGTGTTGTTCTACATATAGCTCCCTATATATGCAAGGGCAGGCACAGCGCACAATCTGACCCATTGAACCTCTGGTAGGGGGGTGACTAAAGTGCAAAAGTTCCGACGGTGTGATATCACACTCAGCCGTCACTCTTCTACTGGGAGTGGGTGCGTTAGGCCTACAGAAGTACATTGATAAATGGTGGGATGTTTTGTTTGTTAGTTACGCGAAGCATCGTACTAAGGGAAAGGTTATGTGACATAGGCATGAAGTATAACTTGAGACGCTGGACCCAAGTTTGACGAGGAGTGGGAATAAGAATCTCGAAGTTCGTAGCAGCCATTCTGGAGGAGAAGAGACAGAACAAATAAGCACGGTAGTGATAACAAGACGACCGTCCTGAATGTAGAGAAGTGGTCAGAATTATGATATGTGAAAGGCTCAATTGGTAATCGTGCGAAAACAGCGGGTCCTATCTTCTTTCGTCACATATGAATGTAAACATATAGCTCGCCTCTTTCTGAATATTACTCTTTAATCAACTATCATATAACTCTAACATATACAAATCGTCTCTGCTATATACGCTACATGTTGAAACTAAATACTTGATAAAAGATTTTACATCTCATTATCTATTATAACTTTTCATTAAGATTCGAAAAAATTTTGCCCGACGTTTCTGCGTTGAAAAAAATTGAACGTTTGTGATGTTAATTTACCAGAAAGACCTATGATATTGTAACTTTGTGCATTTTACTGAATGTGCAGAATTATATTTTTAACTGAATAAAAAAAACTTGAAGTTTCACTTTGCGAAAAAAATCTATCGCTTGAAGTTTCTCTATAAAAATGGAAGAAAACATCAAATTTGAAGAGAGAAGAATCTTTTTTTTCAACTCTAGAGAATTTCTCTACATATTCTACTATGATCACTTAAACGACACAATCGGTCATTTACAAGAATGGGTTTCCTTTCACCAAATTCAGTTTATTGCGAGAAAGTGCATAGAACGGAATATTGGTAAAAGATTTTTTTCCTTTTTTTATTGATTGAATGAAAGCAGAAGGTTGGATTGAAAAAAGGAGTGAGCAATCAGCTAATTTTCATCTAAACTCGTTTCAGATCTTCCACAGAGTGTTACTTCATCTTTCTGTGTTTCTGAAGTTTACTCATTTGTTGTTAAACTTCTGCACTGTATAAGTGAGTGAACAAAAAGGACTTCTAGTGTGCTTCCGCTAATTAAAGCAACAACAAAAAAACGGATGCGGGACTTAGGAGAAAATCTCAAGAGCTTACATGCAAAATGAGCTTTCCAAGGTCCATTTTGCTTGTGAGTTCTTTTCACAAATTTTACAGGCTATTTGAAGGGCATAATGTGTATTCTGCGTATATGCACATACATATGTATGCACATATGTATATATAGGGGGGGGGGGGGTATGAGGATGGGGGCGGTATCGAACTTAGCAATATCTCCATCACCAGAAGTGCAAGCGTATCAACACTATCAGAATATCGTTCAATGTAACATCTCGCTTTTGAGTCTACTCTTTTTGAGCCTCTTGAGTCTCTTACGAGCCCTAAAAATTTTCCTAGCTTAACCATATACCGACTTTGAAGTCCTGAATTGGTCTTCATACCTCGTAGGCCTGCCATAGCAGACCTTTCTCTTGAGTCCTTCGGGCCCTTTTGATATCCTAACCAAAGCGGATATCTAAAAACTTCAATCTACTGAACAAATGCTCACTTACGTGGTTCCGAGGCAGTGAAATTCGGTCAGGACTAGAATTTATTCAACTACCACATGGTAAACAGTCTTACCAAGGCAACGTTAGAATTACCATTTACACTTTAAGATTTGGCGTGACTGGAGAACGATTTGGTTTCACGATAATGAAAAATTACGATTCATAACTGAGGGAAATAATGTCTAATGTGAACTATCATCTCCATGGCCTATTCCCTAATACTATTAGCCTGATCATTGACTGGTCCCTCACTTCTTTTAGTGTGGTATATGGCTTCTCCTTTCATGCTAGTCGTTTCACAAATGACTTCTTTCTCTATGCTATTGGTTTGGTCATTGAATCCTTTTCAGTGGCTCTTCCGTTTTCTCTATTGCACTTCAAATAAAGCTCTCTTGACATGGCGGTTAGACATATCATTAGAAAGACGGTTCCGGCTCTTCTTTTGTTCTTATGCCCCCAGGGAAAAAAAACGTCTCTTTTTTATTGTTTCTTGTTGACTCTTTATTTCAGCTCATCGAAAACTTTGAAGAGATTATGGGAGATTCAAATAAACTTTCTCCTTTTGTAGAGCCGAAAGCTTTTTTTCCTCCTCTAGCTTCGACCTCTGAACTTGGGACTCTGGAATAGAGAAATTAGTGGCTGGGACTTGATCGACCTTTTTACTATTGTTTCTTCGATTCAGACCAGCTTTTCAAATGCCATTTAGATGAATTGTAATTCGACCTGATACCTGTACTGAAAATAAACGATCGGGTTAAAGGGACCTTTCTTGGTAAAGGTCCATCTTGGTAAAGTTAAATTAGAAAAGTTGAAGAGCGAAGCAGGATCTTTTCTTCTTTTCTCTCTTTTCTTGGGAAACACTGACGAAGGCGACAAATTCTTCGGTGAAAATAATTTATACTTATTAACTTCTCGCTGCCAATGTATTGTAAGCGAAAAATTGTTACACCATAACGATAAGTTTTTATAGAATAGAAATGTTATAGTTGTATATATGTATAATAGAAATGTTATAATTAGAGAAGATATAGGTTGTAAAAGTGCATATTATTTGAAAGATAAAAGTCTGCTTCAAATTATGAATAACAAATGCGAAAGTCTGTTTCGCCCTCGAGCCCAGACAGACTTTCGCTCTCTCTGGCTGGGGCTCTTCAGCGAGTTCCCAGAGAGACCGTAATAGAGAAATAAAAAATAAAATTTGAAAAAACAAACTGAAATTACTAAACTAAAATGAAAATAATAAAAATGTTATACTTCCGAAAAAAATGTTATACTTCTCGATTTAATCACTCATTTCAAATGCCTGGAAATTCGTTGGAATAATGAATATTTCCATGCAGTGCATGTTCACACATACATTTTTTTCACTTCGTAGTCCTGTCCGTGTATATATGCAACTAGAATAATTTCAAAAAAGTTATCATGTAAGCAGCGAAATTGGAGAAGTTTCGAAAAAATCTCTTCATAGCGAAGAAAGGTCAAATAAACATTTTGAGCAGCTCATTTTTCTCACAGAATAGATAAAAAAAAACATTTATGAGTGTTCCCGAATGACTCACTGATCTAAGGAAGAGCCTTCTTGAAGTTACGATGAGTCACTGAATCCATGATCATCGCATGACAACCGCACATACAAAAAACCTCTAATGTATTTTATTGATTTTTTCTGTTATCATTGGCATGCTATTTTGTTCATGATAAGAGTTCTCAAAACAGCTCATATGTTCTATCACCTAGCACAAAGCTCTATCACAGCTCTATCACCTAGCTCAAGAACATTTTTTGTGATGTAAAAACCCTAGTTTTCTTACTCGGTTCGCGATGACAGTTATGTATTATAGGATCTCGCCTTCAGAACGCAGTCTTTTTCGTCTTTCTCTCTGTTTATTCGATCATTTTTTTGACTTTTTTGCAGAACTTTTCGTATTTGTTCCCAGAAAAAATTCTTGGAGGGTATTTTATTTGCATGTTATCTTACATTAACTTACATCTTATTGAATATCGCTTCTTCCTAATTGTGATAATAGGACGAAGAAGAAGAAAAAAACCTTATTAGAAAAGTAGTGAATAAAAAAAATGTTTGAAAATGCGCATAAAATTTTGAGAGGAAGCTTATAGCGGAAAAAAACATAGTAAAAGGTGTGAAATTGAAAGGGGCCCCCCTTTCAATTTCAAGAATTTGAAAGGATCGAGTAAAAGTAAGGAGAAAGCGCAGAAAAAGGAGAGAGGGCAGAAAAAGGCCAAGGGATTTAATCAGCCGCGCGAAAGAATGAATATCAGTGGCATTGTCTATCACTTTTTCATTAGATTTTCTCCAAAGGTAGTTTTTCTTCGTGTTTTTCATTCGTTTTTTTCATCTTCCTTTGCTGATCTCACCACAATATTCGAAGAAGTTGAGAAAGATTGAGCGTGAACTCGTCGTAAGAGCTTTATCTCGAGTAGCTTTTCATGTTTTTCGTATTTCATAGTCCCTCATTATATTTCTCTTTATCTCTCTCTCTCTCTCTCTCTCTCTCCTTGTCTCTCTATGTCTCTTCAAATTCCCCTCTACTTCTTCCTTCCTCTCTCTCTCTCTTACTCTTTTTCACTCTCTACCTCTCTCTGATTCTTTTTTTCGCTCTTTCTCTCTCAAACTCTCTATCTCTCTTCCTCTCGTTGTTTCTCTTCTTTTTTCTGCTTTTATTCTTGAAATCTTCTCCTCACAAATTTCTTTGACTTATCAAGCTATTGCAAACTGGCCTTTTTAATACATATTTTCACATTTCTTACTCTCTCTCTCTCTCTCTCTCTCTCTCTATCTCTCTCTCTCTTTCTCTCTCTTTCTTCGCTCTATCTTCTCTCTGTCTTAGCTTTATCTCTTTCGCTCTCTGTCTTATCCCCTCTTCCTCCTTTCCCTTCTCAATTTCTCGTATTTCCACACCTCAATCCCTCACACTCCACCCTCTTAAGGGCGATTCTTTATCCCAGGCACATAGAGCGGCCATTATGCGGCCGAGACCCCTCTCTCCTTGTTCCGCTGCTTGTTCCACTCCTGGTCTGCAGTCGAACTTTCTCCTCTTCTCCCAGACTCGGTCCCGCATTCGTTAGCGAGCCACCCATAGAGAAGTGCTCATTCTCGAAGGGCTTTGAGGATGAAGGTCATTTGACTCGAGCTGTATAAGACTCGTTAACTCTTTCAGAAAAACTTGCCATGATAAGCCAGTGTTACCAATATCAAGTACTATTTTAATGGTTGCCAGGCTGCATTCCATATTTTTGTTGTATGTTAAAATAAACATATTTTTGTTTAAACTGCATTTTCCGAACGCAGATCATGGTCCATGTTTCAGAAACTAACCTACTCAAACTGAGTATTGATATCATAAGAATTCCTCATTTGTAAGTTTAATCAATAAATGTGTTAGTATTTAGTATGAATAATTGCGATGGCATTCGACACTGCTTCTTTCCACATTAGTTGATTGAGCTCATACTCTTGTTAAGAAGAATGATTAACACCGAATCGATTCTGTGACTGAGATTAGGAATTCTCTCCCACCCTCTCTTGATTGTAGACTGATTCACACCGAATCGATTCTGTGACTGAGATTAGGAATTCTCTCCCACCCTCTCTTGATTGTAGACTGATTCACACCGAATCGATTCTGTGACTGAGATTAGGAATTCTCTCCCACCCTCTCTTGATTGTAGACTGATTCACACCGAATCGATTCTGTGACTGAGATTAGGAATTCTCTCCCACCCTCTCTTGATTGTAGACTGATTCACACCGAATCGATTCTGTGACTGAGATTAGGAATTCTCTCCCACCCTCTCTTGATTGTAGACTGATTCTTGTGAATCTCAGTGTACTATTTTCTCAGCTGTGTCTAGAAAATTTTCAACCAATGTCGCGAACAGAACTATTTCGCAAGATACTACTTTTTCTTTAAAAGCCCAACAGAAAAATCAAAGTTATTCCAGAGGTATCGCCAGAAAATGCTCCTAACACGTTTGACGCTCCTCACGGCATTGACTGTACCGACGACGGCCTTCTTCTTCGGCAGCAGTGGAGGCGGTGGGTGTGGATGCGCGCCTGCCTGCCCACCACAGCCAAGCTGTGCCCCTGCACCTCGTTAGTTTTTGATTCATTCATCAAGTCATTCTTATTTTCATTCGTTTAATCATTCACTAACTCAGTCACTCATCGAATTTCATGCAAAATCATTATTTTTCAAATATTTTTTGTAGAAGAACATATCCGATGCAAAATTCAACTCTCTAAATCTAATAAAATAGTCTCTCAGGGTGTACAATAAAAAAAGCAATATAAGCCCAGTCTTGAACTTGCTGCTTGACTGAGGCTTGGACAAGGTTCTGTTGCATAGATATGAAGAATGGACACCTATTAGTCACTAAGGTAGATGAAAAATGATAACGCCTCACATTTGGACTTTGAAAACTTCTCAGTAGCAACCGTACTTACTGATAGAAAAACAATAAAGAGTTCAATTTAGTTAAAACTTTCGGTTTTTTTCTCTTTTTAAAAGTGTGCTTGCGTTGAATTCTCCATCAAAATGCCACGTTCTTTCATCGCTAAAACCTTCCAAACGTAACCTAACTCTCTTAAGCCAAAAGAGGAAATTATGTAACATATCAGCTCCTTCCTAGCGGGATAATACATAGCTTAGGGAGTATTCCACTCTCGAGCATTATCACGCAATCGCTTCTCGTCACTAATCAACGCAATCTTCGGAACCCGTTTCCGAACTCTCTCTCTCTCCCTATTTCTCTCTCTCTCTCTCTCTCTCTCTCTCTCTCTCTCTCTCTCTCTCTCTCTCTCTCTCTCTCTCTCTCGCTCTCCTTCTCCTTTTCAGAATTTTTTTTTCGTGCTTGTGGATCTCCCGTTTTGTTCCTTTCCTCTCTGGTAATCATGAGATCAGGCCAACGTTTTTTTGTTCCCCACATTTAACTTTTTTCTTTCAAACCCTAAAACAAGAAAGTACTAGTAAATGATTGCTCAAGTTCAGCTGCTTGGTTTCTTGAACTTATAGGTCCGGATAGTACCTATCACATTGCATCCTGGAATTTGTTTGTGGGAGAAATTCCCATTAGACTTTGCCTTGAGGGGGATAGATGAGGGGATAACTCAGAGACTCTAGCTGCTGCTTAGAACGTCATCCAGTACATTGAGTTCTCGATTCTATGTAACAAAGCCACAAAAAAACATGGTGGATCAGGTTTTTGGGTAGGCCGTCTCTTCAACGCTCTACTGTCTCGCAATCTCCCTCTCTCTTTATCTCTCTCTCTCTCTCACTTTCTCTCTCTCTCTCACACACAGTCTCTCCCTTCTATCATTGTCTTTTGTACTTTCTCTACATCTCTCTCTGCCTTTCTCTTTCTCTCATTTTCTCTCCCTCTCCCTCTCCTATCAGTCTTTCTCGTACTTTATCTTTCTGTATTTCTCTTTTGTTCTTCTCTTTCCTCCACGTCTTTCTTCTAACCATTGAAACTCTTGTTGTGTTGTCTTTTTCCTCTCCATACCCGCTTGGCTCCAACTTGTCAACTTGCCATCTCTCTCTCTCGCTCTCTCTCTCTCTCTTTCCTTAACTTCTCACTATAAATCGTTTCCTCATGTAGCATACAAATAATTAGGCATTCCCGTTGTTTAAAGTCTTGGTAAGCATTGCTCAATGCTTTCCTCACTCATTCCGCTTGACGATTATGCCAATCAGACCCGAAGCACACACTCTTTCCCATACAAATCGGAAAAAGGAAGCTTTCAGCAGAAGACACTTATCTTATGTTTCATAGGAACAGCATTGAATACTCCAGCCAGATTGTCTAGCATACCTGTTGTAATCCATAAAATGGGCTTCGTGGTGAATTTTGTATTGTAGGCACTGTTAAATGGATAAATCGAAAACAGAATTTTTTGGTGAATTTTCACACATTTGGTCAACGGTACATCAAAACTCTCCAGTTCAACACCTAAACAGCTCATTTATTCTTTCAAGTTCTCTCATTCAGAAGCCCTTTCATGGCAACCATGATAACTAAAATTCTGGACAACTCAGCTCATGCATTGAAAAAAAAAATCAAGCAATCCAGTGAAACTTCGCCGGTTGTTGGGAAGACGTAGTTCAGAGAAATAAGGCAGGAGGTGAGTAAAGAACCAAAGCACTCAACACCCAGCTCATGGGTTAATCAGCAGCGGAAAATATCAGTAGAAAATATTTTTACGGTCAGAAGTAAAGGCTAATATTTTTAGTGTCTATTTATGAGAACCCCATCTTTCTACAATGAATCAAATTTGCTTTCCATTGACTCTCTTTCTCATTATAAGTTTCGAACCTTTTCTGGCGGACCCTTTTGCTCTAACGCTCATTTTCTCTCTCTCTCTCTTTCTCTCTCTCTCTTTCTCTCTCTCTCTCTTTCTCTCTCTCTCTTTCTCTCTCTCTCTCTCTTTCTCTCTCTCGAATCACTTGAGGTCGAATCACTTACAATGACATAAGTGTATGGTCATGTCTAAACTTTTATTCGAGAAGAACTACGAAAAGGGATAGAATATCTAGACTGAGTCCCTGAACGATTCAATTCTCTAGTCTTGTTCCGGATGAAGGTTCACAAAATCCGGCTTAATGAGTCAAAGCTTTAAACACTCAAAAATACGCCTGCCTCAAGTGGACTGTTTTTAAGCTATGTGCACTTAGAATTACGTCTGCATGTGTTTGATGCATTTTATATGTATGCTATATGCATTTTTAAAAACTTATTTCTCGAGTGGGCTTATTTCTCAAAGGGTATTGAATATGCACGATAACTATGTTATCAGTTATAAGTAAAGCCAAAAAAATAAAGGATGACAGCTATCATTTTATATCGTATGGAAAACGTGTGAGAGATTGAATTTTTCGGGCGAAGTTAGAAAGTACTAGTTAGTTAGCAAGAAGTGATTCAGAACTACTTCACCCTTTGCAGAATGCCCGCCACCTCCAGTTTGCGGCGGAGGATATTCTCAATACGGTGGGGGCAGCAGTTATGCCGGATACGGTGGCAGCTATGGAGGTATGGTATTTCTTGAGAACCAAGCTATTTCATTGTATGAAATCACTTTATATAGAGCTTGTTGATGGTTTCTGAGAAAAATTTCTTTATTACATTTTTGTTTTCGAAAACTTATGATACATTGACTTTTTGAACACGAAGTCAATAGTTTAAAGGATAAGAATTAAAACCTTTCATTAAGTTTTTTTCTACAAAACCGATGGACGTTAGAGACCGTTCTAATTGTTACCATACTGTTTTTCTCTGAAATAAGTTGAGATGATAAGAGGGTAAGGTAACGATTGTGAGCTACAGTATACCTTGTATGTGGGTGGCAAAAGAATCGTTTCAGGAGGAGGCTCGTACGCAGCTCCTCCCATCTCCTACGCTCCTCAATCTTACCAACCCATGCCACAGGTTCGGTTTTAAGAAATAATGAGGGTTTGAATCAAAGTTTGAATCATGATTTGTAGAGCGTACTTCCAGGAGAGTGAACTTAAGAGAACATATTCCTTTTTCTTAGTAATTGAAATACTTTCTCACATCAAGTGATTGGAAAAAAAGTTTTCTCTGCCACCATTTACGTCTCGTGGCAGATCACGCTTGTGCCTGGGATGGTTGACAGACCTATTCTGGCAGAACCAATGGCAAGCTCTTAGTGAATCCTAGAGTATGTTACAATAGTGGTAAGCATCACTTTTCTGTGATACATATCTCAATATGTAGAGAATTGAACGTTTGGTTTGAAGTGAATAAATATGAATTCCCAAAGACTTATAACTTCACTTTTTTCATATTTCCCTAAATCCCCTTCCTCCATCTTCGCCCCCATAATTGATTGATCCGGAAAGAATGGAAAAGGTGGTGTTGTTAGTTCATGCCTGGCTATGAAGAAAGTTTTCAACTTACGCTCCGTCAACGACGAATCGCTTCATAAGCTTGCATGACTCAAAATAACTAGACAATTGAGTTGCACTTACAACACTATCAAACGGACTAACAAAGTGTTTTTGGTTGTTTAATTGGTAACGGTTTAAAAAAAGGGTTAGGCCTAGTGGATTGGTTTTTGTACATCTGAGTGTTTTCAACCTACGGGAACTCTGCTTATCCGTGCGATGGCGCTATACGACAGGTTCGGCGGCCGTGTTCTTTTTGTATCATACTTGTTTTCCAAGCTTGGTGTTCTAAGTCAGGTTGTAAAATGAGAATACTGATGATTAATCGAACTCTCGCACGATAAAAAACTGCTTTACCAAGCGGGATCGAACCATGCCATGTCTCATATTTCTTACCGTAAGTTACCATCACACCGCGGCTACACGTTGCTATGCCGTGCGGTAATGATATATGAAGGCCTCAAATGTCTTGTTCTCTTCTTCACGCATTCTCATGAACCGATTGCGTCATGAGGGATGCTTTATAAATCACGATAATTACACAAGAGTGTTAAAAGATAAAGGAACAACCAATCGATAATTGTTGATTTTTCACTCAGGCTCCCCCGCCACCTCCGGCCAGCTACTCATCAGCTCCCTCAGGTGGCTCCTACGTGCCCGTCTACCCATCCGCTGCGAGTGCCGCTCAAGCTGCTGTCAGTCTGTTCTGTACAGGGCTAATACACTTTCCCGACCAATCCAACACCTAGATCGTCCTCTGGCTTGCACAACGCATATTACTGAAGTTTCTGTAACGCCAACATACATAGTTTCATTCCTTCATTTCTTCATTCATAAATTTTTCAATCCTTGTGAATTGAATTGAATTGATGTAAAATCTGAGAACAAAAAATATATAAAAACATTAATAATTCAACATGGAAATTTTTATCTTATTCTGAAAAATACTATGTCATTTTGTTGAAGCCTGTAGTCAAAAACTGATCTAATTGTTAGTATGAAAATCTAATTGTTAGTATGAAAATTAAAAAAAAAACTTTTTGTTCTTATCTGATGGATTGCATATGAAGTATAAATTTTCCGAGATTAGTATTTTCTGAGAAGACAATCTCTCTTTTTATAACAACCGTTGATATTAATTTAGACTATATTGATGAAAGGATATCTCTGTTCAGTTGATATGTACCAGATGAAAGAATAAGAACTTTCCAACTTTTAAAAAATTTAGTCGAAAGAAATCGAAAGCCTCAATCGAGAAAAAAACGGTTGGTGCTTGAGGGGGAGGGGGGTTGGATGATGTTGGCCCGGTCGGTGTTATTGTCCGGGGTGGCTCCACGACTGAGACGGGGTGGCTCCACGACTGAGACGGGGTGGCTCCACGACTCAGACGGGGTGGCTCCACGACTGAGACGGGGTGGCTCCACGACTGAGACGGGGTGGCTCCACGATTGAGACGGGGTGGCTCCACGACTGAGACGAAGTGGCTTCAAGGCTGAGACGCCGCATCCGTAGAAGCCAGAACTTTTTAACTTGACTGAAGCTTGAACTCTCTCAATTTATTCCCACCTCGAGTTGCTTTAATTTTTAAAAAAGTAAATCAGATAATAAAACATCAATATTGTAAGAGGTGAGGGAACTTCTGGTTACAGAACTTCACAAACTATAACTTTTTGAACTAGAGCTTTTTGAACTAAAACTTTTCCAACCATTCTTCTCAACCAATCCAGAAACAGGAGACAATGTTCAGTATCATTGTGATGCTTGAGGCCGTATCTGAAGTTGACGAGCGACAGAACGGATTTGCCGAGTCCTCGATTGACTCGCCCTCTGCATCGACATCATCAGATTCAGCCGCCTCTGCGCCCCCAGATATTCTCACCGGAGCAGCCAAGGTTACATCTCTTTTTTATGAATCTTCTCTCCCATGTGTCGATGACTCGCATGTTCAATGACTGATATCTTCTTCTCTCTCTTTCTCTCTCTCTATAACTCTTTCTCTGTCCCATTAAAAGCAGAAACGCATCAAAATTCGAACATACTGAATTCAAGATACTCATCTCGAAGTGGTAACGCGCTTCTTTAAGATGAAATACAGATCTTCTCTGGTAGAACCAGTCCGTCTTATTTGCATATGTATGTGCTGAAATTCGCTTAGAGATTCGCTTAGAAAAGGGGAGTAAGAGAAGTGTGTGAGAATCAACGACATTTTCATTAGTCTGATGTATTCGCCTGAGTTGACGGTATGAATCAAAATCCACCCAGTACTAAATCACACTTTGCAAAAAAAAGATAAAAACTTCGAATAATCAGTAACCAAGATGAAGTTTGATTGAACTTTAACACGGACAAAAGCTATTCCACAGGGCTGGATCGAATTCAGCCCTCTGATGTGCGAGCGCATTACCAGTTATACACTTTACCTTCAGAACTTTTGTCCCTTTCAGGGAGCAGCTGCAGTGAAAGTTGCCGAGGTTGAGGATGCAGATGAGAAAGCAGAAAGGGAAGACAACAAGGTGCGGGATGATCGTATCATGTTGAAGTTGAAATTAATAGATTCCCATAATCGTTATCATGGAACATTGAGTACTATTGACTTGAAATCTTGATGAATTGAATGAAAAAGTAGAGACAGGAATGTTCATAATAACTTTAAAGAAGACGGACTCAAGTTGTTCAATTTTCGCTAGCGAGTTCCGGTTTCAGGTTTCACGATTGCTTACAAATAATTCAATTCCGTGCGATTTGGAAAAAAGTTCCCAACACGATTCATTAAAAATGCTGAGTGGCAGCCTCGTGATAATTCTCTCCCCTTCCTATCATCATACCATATTTTCGTCTTCCAGAGCTGCTGTTATATGATTAGCATCTCCATTCTTCATTTCAAGTCTTCGAAATTTACAGAGAAGTCTCATAAAATTGCGTTTAAGAACCCCAAAATCTCCGTTCTCCTGTCTACATAATTTCTTTGACTTTTTCAAGTTTTTTTTAGGTTTTCAAGGTTCTTTAGAATTTTAAAAAAATAATTCAAAAAAATAACTTTAAAATAGGTACGAGTAAAAAACAAGAAAAATTTAGTTACTGAATGAATAACTGGAAAGTAGCACTCGTTTGCAGTCAGTTGAGGCCAGAGAGGCTGCGGTAGGCGAGGAGCGAATTGTCGACATCGCCGATCTCAAGCTAACTGATGATCCTCTCTGCAACTCGGAAGACCTCCGAGCACTCATGCTCGAGGTAATTCTACTATTTTCTTCTAAAGTTAATCTTGCTGCCTCGCTGGAAAACAGGATTTACTTTTTTTGAAAACCTGAAACTAATTTCTACTTATCCTCTCACGAGAATTTTTGTCTAAAAAAAAGTTCGCAAAAGTGTTCTCTCTGCATATTTGAACACTTCGCAAAGTTTTTTGTTGTTCGTTTACCTTGACTCTTTCCCCGACAAAAGCTTGCCCTTATAAAAGATTCGATCAAATACGGCCACTTTTGCAGAACATGGATGATAACTTGAACTCTTCCAAGCGCCTGATACAACTCGCAGCCGAGGCTCAATTCGGCGGTCGATTCGACGTAATCTGTGCCAATGGAGACTTTTCATATGTCACAAATACGGAGCTCTTTTGCCAAGAATCAAAAGGCGACGTGTCCTGCTATACGTACAGACAATTGTGAGCCAGTTTATCGATTGAAATATTTGTGAACCCGTTCATCGATTGAGATAATTGTGAGCCAATTTATCAATTGAGCTTAAGAAAAGCCGGGGAAGCAAAACTTGACTACTCAAAGTCATGAATTGTATCAAAGTACCGCAATCGCACTGATGATCTTCCTGGAGAATTTGTTAAAGTATAGTAAAGTTATAGTTCATGATAGACAGCTTCGAAAGCTGTCATTCACTACCCATCACTGGTAATTGATCCTTTTTATGAGAAGAACCACTGCCCAACAGATCGGAATTGTGCTAATATTATATGAGTTCCTACGTCAAAGGACTATCAAAATCTTAAAGTGAGTGTAACTGCAATAACACGGCCCTCATCTCGGTCACAGGGCCCAAATGTAAGTACAGCAATGAAACAGTCCCAGTTTCGAATGGGATGTGGGTTTATGTTTCTTCGAGGTTTCGTTGACCCGATCAAGGAATTCGATTGTCAGATTCAGTTAGAGATTCCGTCTAGATGACACTCATGACCTCATGCATATCGTACAATGCTCAGTGTGCGATGTGTTTCGATGGGTGTTTTGGTAATTACCAGTAGCCCAGTTATTCCTAAAACTCTTTTTTGTGATGTTGTAATCTTTTTTTGCTATTAGTATCATTCGGCAAAAGTCGAACAACTATAATGAACTTTTTTCTTTATTTTACAAGAACTTACTAGTTAAATGTTTGTTTTTGAGTTTAATGTCCTGTAATATTTTTTCTCGCTCATAGTTAAGACGAGAAAATTCAATTGATCCTTCACTTATAAATTCACTGAAATTTTGAAATCCTTGTTATTCTTCCCCAAATAATAATTCGACTTCTCACTAATTTTGAGCTCGAAAGCACATTCATTTCACATCAGATTCGGATGTTAATGTTTGAAGGTTACCATTCGAAACTGTTAATTTTTGTTGTTCCTGGCAGTGTTGCTCATTGAAGATAAACGAATAACTCATTGCATTAGCATGACAAAAGTCATCACACTTGATATTTATCGAACCCTTCCCAAACTAAAAAAACGTGTTTGAACCACGCCTAATCCATTCAACTAAAATTAATTGTTTCAAAAACTTTATTTTGAAAAAAATTTGAAGCTTCATCCTTCTCAGTATATCGAGTTTAAGTGGTTCGTTTAGGATGAGGCATGAAGTAATGCAGGTCCTGCGTAGGAAGGACAACGCAAAAAAACAAGCCGAAATTCTCGAAATAGAACTATCAAAAAAACACCCGTCTAACAAGTGATACATTTTTATATTCTAACATGGTTAACTGTCTCGAGCCCTTACCCGGACCGTACCCGGACCGTTCAACTCAGGCCTTACTATGTATGAGAATAATTTTGGGCTAACAACTGAAAAAAAAAAACTGAAAAAAGGCGAGAATGAGGAAAAGAAAAATAGATGAAGTGGGAGAGAATTGAAGAAACAGCAAAAATTTGGAGAGAGATAAAAAGAGAGAGAGCGAGAGAGAGAGACACAGAGAGAGACAGAGAGAAACAGAGAGAGAGACAGAGAGTGAGAGAGAGAGAGATGTGTTTCACCTACAGCTTCTACTACTCCTGCCTTTGACTTTATTCATAACAACTTTGCCTTCACAAGTTTTTTGGCAAGAGTTTTAAGAACAAGAAACTTCTACTTAGTCTATATAGACTTTTTACCGCCAATTGAGTGGATAAATTTATCCACAAAAAGTAAATCTTAGAAATAAATTATAGGAAGGATACCAAGAGTGGCATAGTGGTTGTGTGCGCGACTATTGGAAGTAATTTCTCGACTTCAACTCCACATTGATCAACTTAATCTTTACGTTAAATGTAGTGCTTGCTCAAATCTGACCCACCGCTGCTACACATACGCCAAGGGCGCAGCCACTGGTTTTGCGAGGATTCATCTGTTCACTCTCCATCTTGGATAGAGGCGGATACAAGCGCGAGGAAGATTTGAGAAGTAAAAAAAATCGTTAGAATTTTTTCACTGTAACGTATAGCTCACGAAATGATTGCACAGAGAGAAAGAGAGAAAGAAATAGGGAAAGAGAAATACAGATGGAAAGGTAGTCCACGAGGGAGAGATTGTGATAGCGAGATACAGGAAGTAAGAGAGAGAGAGAGAGAGAGAGAGAGAGAGAGAGATAGAGACAGAGAGAGAGAGAGAGAAATAGAGAGCAAGAGAGAAAGAGGGAGAGAGAGAGAGATTGAGAGAGAGATTCACAATTCGAACATTGAACACCGACTTCCGCTTATTCTCTCTAGTACCATTATCCTCATTGTCTTTCTTCTTCGGATAATGCAACAACTTGAATGTGTCAAGTATTAATAAAAGAAGTGTGGCAGCATCATTGAAAGCCTCTTGGCATATATTGGTCTCTCACAGCTAAGATAGATGAAATATTACCTCATAACTTTGAGAAAGAGGGAGAGAGAAAGCTCCTCTCTCTACATGGGTAAAGAGAGCAGGGAGAGAGAAAAAGAGAGAGTAAGGCAGAGAAATAGAGAGAAAAGGGCGGACGAAAGAGAGAGAAAGGAAGAAAAAGAGAGCCGCTTTATCTATGACTTTCTCATTAACGGTTCTGTTGACTTTTTTCTGTTTTTCTTGAACCCTCATTGATTCCCTGACTCTCTTTTCTCTCTGTGTTTTTCCCTCTCTCTCTCTCTCACTCCTACCTCTCTTTTTCTATCTTTTTTCTTTCTCTCTCTCTCGCTCTCACTTTCTCTCCTGAAAACTCTTCTCCCGAAACTTTCCTGTTCCCGCGAGCGCATTGCGCCAACAAAATCATGCAATCACTCCGGTTCTCAATCCCCCGCTTTTCTGTTTCTCTCTCTCTCTCTCTCTCTCTCTCTCTCTCACCTCTACCTCTCTTTCCCTCTCACTCTCTCTGGCTCTTTTTATCTCTTACTCTCTCTCTGTTTATTTTTATCTCTTACTCTCTCTCTCTCTCTCTCTCTCTCTCTCTCTCTCTCTCTCTCACTCTTCTTTTACTCTATTCTCATTTTCAATCCAAAATGCTCACCAAGAATCAGGTGATTAGGATCGACAAAGAAGGGGAAAATAATACCAGTGGCATGGTCGGGAAAGTGAAATTTCTCAACGCGGGTTATCAATAGCAGATAATTCTCGATTATAGATAAAGCATCCCGATCGAAAAGGCAGAAAATTCGGTTAAAGAATGTTTATGATAATGAGTCGGAACCGAAATGGAGAATGATGGGCAGCGAAATAGTCGGGAATGCTAAGAACAAGAAAGGAGAAGAAAGAAAAATTAAAAATTGGGCAGGCATTTCTCGATAGGCTCGAGTTTGCCTTCGAAATCACTTCAAACCGGAAAAAAACACCTGTAAAACAAGTTTGGATGCGGAACTTTTCTAGGTCAATGACGTTACCGAAAAAAGACCAGGTAGGCTAACTGTTGATCAAATTCATAGCGGGTGAAAAAGAGGGACTTTACGGAAGCAATCAGTTTTCCAACAATTTATGGAGCAACGCAGAAAACTCGAGCACCAAAAATTGTCCCACGTCTCTTTTCAGATAGTTAGGTTTAAACTAAACAAGGGAAATTTTTAATCATGACGCTCCAATCCGTAGAGAACAGAACGTACCCAGCTTTCAGTTACTTCATCATACACATGTGATTGAGTGAAAAAGACCTTGGAATGGGTTTTTGATGAGGCTGTGGTGATTTCAAACTTTTCTGTAACAATAGGACAGCAAGTTCGAGCCCGTCCCGTGGTGTATTTTTTTGCTTGAGCGAAATTTTGGTCATTTTTCGTCTTCACCAAGTATCATTGCCTTTGAACGGTTAAGCGAAGAAAACTTTGAAGAATATTAACTTCCTTTATCTTTTACATATATGTATACATCAAATTCTGGATGAACCCGAGCAGGTCATACAAACGAGGTTAGAACATTCTGGATGAACCCGAGCAGGTCATACAAACGAGGTTAGAACATTCTGGATGAACCCGAGCAGGTCATACAAACGAGGTTAGAACATTCTGGATGAACCCGAGCAGGTCATACAAACGAGGTTAGAACATTCTGGATGAACCCGAGCAGGTCATACAAACGAGGTTAGAACATTCTGGATGAACCCGAGCAGGTCATACAAACGAGGTTAGAACATTCTGGATGAACCCGAGCAGGTCATACAAACGAGGTTAGAACATTCTGGATGAACCCGAGCAGGTCATACAAACGAGGTTAGAACATTCTGGATGAACCCGAGCAGGTCATACAAACGAGGTTAGAACATTCTGGATGAACCCGAGCAGGTCATACAAACGAGGTTAGAACATTCTGGATGAACCCGAGCAGGTCATACAAACGAGGTTAGAACATTCTGGATGAACCCGAGCAGGTCATACAAACGAGGTTAGAACATTCTGGATGAACCCGAGCAGGTCATACAAACGAGGTTAGAACATTCTGGATGAACCCGAGCAGGTCATACAAACGAGGTTAGAACATTCTGGATGAACCCGAGCAGGTCATACAAACGAGGTTAGAACATTCTGGATGAACCCGAGCAGGTCATACAAACGAGGTTAGAACATTCTGGATGAACCCGAGCAGGTCATACAAACGAGGTTAGAACATTCTGGATGAACCCGAGCAGGTCATACAAACGAGGTTAGAACATTCTGGATGAACCCGAGCAGGTCATACAAACGAGGTTAGAACATTCTGGATGAACCCGAGCAGGTCATACAAACGAGGTTAGAACATTCTGGATGAACCCGAGCAGGTCATACAAACGAGGTTAGAACATTCTGGATGAACCCGAGCAGGTCATACAAACGAGGTTAGAACATTCTGGATGAACCCGAGCAGGTCATACAAACGAGGTTAGAACATTCTGGATGAACCCGAGCAGGTCATACAAACGAGGTTAGAACATTCTGGATGAACCCGAGCAGGTCATACAAACGAGGTTAGAACATTCTGGATGAACCCGAGCAGGTCATACAAACGAGGTTAGAACATTCTGGATGAACCCGAGCAGGTCATACAAACGAGGTTAGAACATTCTGGATGAACCCGAGCAGGTCATACAAACGAGGTTAGAACATTCTGGATGAACCCGAGCAGGTCATACAAACGAGGTTAGAACATTCTGGATGAACCCGAGCAGGTCATACAAACGAGGTTAGAACATTCTGGATGAACCCGAGCAGGTCATACAAACGAGGTTAGAACATTCTGGATGAACCCGAGCAGGTCATACAAACGAGGTTAGAACATTCTGGATGAACCCGAGCAGGTCATACAAACGAGGTTAGAACATTCTGGATGAACCCGAGCAGGTCATACAAACGAGGTTAGAACATTCTGGATGAACCCGAGCAGGTCATACAAACGAGGTTAGAACATTCTGGATGAACCCGAGCAGGTCATACAAACGAGGTTAGAACATTCTGGATGAACCCGAGCAGGTCATACAAACGAGGTTAGAACATTCTGGATGAACCCGAGCAGGTCATACAAACGAGGTTAGAACATTCTGGATGAACCCGAGCAGGTCATACAAACGAGGTTAGAACATTCTGGATGAACCCGAGCAGGTCATACAAACGAGGTTAGAACATTCTGGATGAACCCGAGCAGGTCATACAAACGAGGTTAGAACATTCTGGATGAACCCGAGCAGGTCATACAAACGAGGTTAGAACATTCTGGATGAACCCGAGCAGGTCATACAAACGAGGTTAGAACATTCTGGATGAACCCGAGCAGGTCATACAAACGAGGTTAGAACATTCTGGATGAACCCGAGCAGGTCATACAAACGAGGTTAGAACATTCTGGATGAACCCGAGCAGGTCATACAAACGAGGTTAGAACATTCTGGATGAACCCGAGCAGGTCATACAAACGAGGTTAGAACATTCTGGATGAACCCGAGCAGGTCATACAAACGAGGTTAGAACATTCTGGATGAACCCGAGCAGGTCATACAAACGAGGTTAGAACATTCTGGATGAACCCGAGCAGGTCATACAAACGAGGTTAGAACATTCTGGATGAACCCGAGCAGGTCATACAAACGAGGTTAGAACATTCTGGATGAACCCGAGCAGGTCATACAAACGAGGTTAGAACATTCTGGATGAACCCGAGCAGGTCATACAAACGAGGTTAGAACATTCTGGATGAACCCGAGCAGGTCATACAAACGAGGTTAGAACATTCTGGATGAACCCGAGCAGGTCATACAAACGAGGTTAGAACATTCTGGATGAACCCGAGCAGGTCATACAAACGAGGTTAGAACATTCTGGATGAACCCGAGCAGGTCATACAAACGAGGTTAGAACATTCTGGATGAACCCGAGCAGGTCATACAAACGAGGTTAGAACAACTCAGAAAATTGGAGAAGTGAAACATTTCTAACTTTTTTGCAGGTTCATGATTCAAAAATTTAAAAGAAGAGCGTGTGGAAACTTTTACTTCTACCAGATGTCTTTGAAATCCATCTGAACTCCTCAATAAAACTTGGATATGATAACTCAGCAGGTTTTGAAACTCCGTCTGTAAAAATTCCAAAAAGAGAACAAGAGAACAAGAAAAGAATTCTTAAGATTTATTTTCCATCGCCATCTCTCCGAACAGAAGTACTTCGAAAACTACGAGTCCGTCGTCCTGAAGTACTTCGCATATTTCCTCACGCGTACGCGAGAGAAGACCTTACCAGAGAAGGACTCCAACTCGAGAAGGACTGCAAGAAACTCGCTAAAGAAAGAAACGACAAAGCTGGATTGATGGAATGGGGGGTACAAGGAACAAAGCTCATTCGATTCTCTCATCCGCGTCCTCTATACACTCCGAAGACAGACGCTGAGGCTAATGGTTCTCTTCAAAACGTGACGGTGACAAGAGGAAAAAGGATGGACGCAAACGATGTACAGAAATAGGTCAGTAGTGCTGATGGCGATAGCCTGTTTACTTCTTCTGATATTTGGAATAGCCAACATAGTATTAGAGGAAATTTTAGTTTTTACCATAGTAATTGTCGCTCTATACGGAATAAATTGTACGATCTTAATCATTTATTATCTTTAACGCAATACAATGCTATTTGCTTTTCAGAAACTTGGTTACACGATAGTGAACCTGATGTCATTTTACATTCAAATAAACCATATTCTGTTTTTCGTTCTGATAGAAACTCTAATATCAGTAACAGAGGTGGCGGAGTAGCAATTTTAGTGCAATCTAGACTCAGTCCAGTAGCAACTTCGTCGATGTCAGTTTCAGAATGTGAAGCTATTACAGTTGAGTTACAATGTAGTGACAAAAATTCATATTTTTCTCGGGTTAGATTAATGTGTGTTTATCGATCTCCCAGTGCCCCAGACGATATCATGAATGAGTTATTAGCATACTTCTCTTTAAATACCATTCCCAATGTCCCTCTCATAATCGTTGGTGATTTGAATTTGCCTTGTATTGATTGGGACAAGTTGACGTGTTCTAAGAGCTATTCTTCTACTCAATTTCTTAATTACTGTTGTGATAACCATTTCACTCAGTACATTCTGATGCCGACTCGAAGTCAGAACATTCTTGATCTTCTTTTATGCAATCATCCGATTATCTCTTCTTCTAGTGTTATTGCTCCCTTCACATCCCAGTGCGATCATAATTCTATTTGTTTCGATTGTATTACCTCCAAAGTATTCGATGACATAATCAAGCCTATAAAACTTTATTCTGAGGCAAACTGGCATATGATTGAGTACTTTATTTACTGTCATGATTGGACCTTGGCATTATCATCTCTTGACCCTAATCAAGCTTACAACTATATCGTTGATCTACTATGTGACCTTATCGATCGCTTTGTGTCAACTGTTGTTCCTAATTCGTCCTCCTATAGATATCCAGCGCGTATTCAACGCTTATTCAATAAGCTTCAGAAAGTTTCAATTACTGCTCCTTACTCCGAATATTGTAAAAATCTATCAAGAAATTTTTCTTCTGAGCTTTATGATTTTGAAACATCTAAGGAATCTTCTCTGATTGTTAAAGGCAACCGTAAACAGTTTTTCTCGTATTGTACAAATCGTATTAAATCTCAAAACGATTCCTATGTTTTGTATGACAGTAGTGGAACGGTAGTGACGGACCCTTCCATAAAAGCTGAAATGTTTTCTTCTCAGTTCTCATCAACTTTCTCTGAACCGTCTCAGAATGTTCTTCCTGTCCCTATTTTAGCTCCCTTCGATCAACACTTTTCTCTTGAAATAATTGATGATCAAATGATAATCGAGGCTGTTTCTAAGTTAGAGAATAAATGTAATACCTCACCCGATTCCATTCCGAACATTTTTATCAAAAAATGTAAATTTGCGTTGTTGAAACCTCTGCGTATTTTATTCAACAACTGTTTAATGACTGGAATCGTACCCGATATAAAGAAGTTTGCTATTGTAAAGCCTCTGCTCAAAAACAAAGGACCTCCTATCTTATCAGATTACAGACCCATTTCTTTAACCTGCTCGATTTCTAAAGTAATGGAAAAAAGTTATTGTTAATTCTATTTCAAAGTATCTTGAAGAGCGTTCATTGCTCTCCCCTTTTCAAGCCGGTTTTCGACCTAATCGATCGACAATCACTTCTTTAGCCGAATCATATTCCTTCATAACCCACTCTCTGAGTTCAAGTATTGATATTGATGTAATTTTCCTAGACATCTCAAAAGCTTTTGATTCTGTAGATATTCGATTTCTATTGTTTAAATTGAATTCACTTGGTATTGTAGGGCCAGCACTTAAATTTATCTCTTCTTTCCTCAACTCCCGTAAACAATCAGTGATCATCGATGGTATCAACTCAGTACCAGCTTCAGTTTTAAGTGGTGTTCCTCAAGGTTCTTCAATAGGCCCGTTGTTGTTTTTACTGTTCATTGACGACATCAAGAAAGTTATCCCTGCTACTATTCGCTTCAGTATTTTTGCCGATGATGTTAAGCTGCTAGCTCAAGTACCCTTATATTCAGATGACTTACAAACAGCAGTAAACAATATATTTGAGTGGTGCACTCAGTGGAACCTTACTCTATCAACTTCTAAATGTACTGTTCTTCATATAGGCAAGCAATCGGTGTTTCACCCCTACTCTATCAACCATATTCCATTGATTGTTACCAACCAGGTTAAAGATTTAGGGATTTTGTTAACTCATGATTTCCGTTTCAATTCTCATATTGAGAAGATTTGTAAAAAAGCCTCTTCTACTGCAAACCTTATTCTGAAGGCTTTCAAGACCAAATCATGCGAAATGCTCATGCTTGCTTTTAATGTATACGTTAGACCGATTCTCGAATACGGGACTGAAATTTGGTCCCCTACCACGAAATACCTCATCAATGATTTAGAATATGTACAACGTAATTTTACTAGAAGGCTGTTATATAGATGTGGTAATGTAAGCCTGCCTTATTCTCAGAGATTGAAACTGCTCAAAACTGAGTCATTAGAATATCGTCGAGCATTCAGAGATCTATGTTTTTTGCACAAATGTTTACATAACAAATGCTCTCTCGATTTTTCCTTTCTATACATTTTATCTCCCCCCAAGTATAATACAAGACAAGCGCACTCTCTCAGAATTCGTCTGCCTATCGTTTACCCGGCTAGGTTGTCTACGTTTGTCTCTAGATCAATAGCAATATGGAACTCCCTTCCGGAAGATATCGTTGTAATCGAAAGTTCTTCAAGTTTTGCGACAAGACTAAAAAAAATTCCATTTGAAGTTGTGCTTCCTTGTCCGAGTGTAACAGATTGACGATTATTTGTATTTACATACATATGTATAGGACACAATCTTCTGATTATAAATAACTATAGACGCTATTTCATATCATTTTTTTTTTCTTAGATGATGTTTGGATTAGTTGAATGCCATTCAGCACTTTTGAATGAATGAATGATTGTTTTTTTTTCTTTGTCTCCCTATCCTACGCGTCCATGCTAATTGGAACTACCATTCATAATTGTTTTACAAGTTGTTGTTCTTGCATGGAATAAATGAATTGAATTGAATTGAATTGAAAAAGGTCATTCGTTTTTCAACTATACTCAAAATAGAATAATTCTGCAAGTTAGCAAAGCTGTTTGTCTATCATTTGTAAGAGTACGACCCATAATTATGAGACATGGATATAAACATTAAACATGTTATAAATGAAAAGTTACGGCATTATGTAAGGCAGCTCAGTCAACATTTGTACTTATAACAATGAATTTGGTTCGGAGTTTTATAGTTTCTAATTTTGAACACTCATATTCTTTCTCAAATTTTCAAGGTTTTTTTACTTTTAAAACCAAGTGAAGAAAAAACTTCTAAGTAAGCAATTTTTTAAAATGAGCAGCTGAATATACTCATTTGATTCCAGCAATGGATTAAAGTTAATATTTTAAATTAGGTTTGGATTAAAAGCAATGGATTAAAGTTAATATTTTAAATTATGCATAACCGCTCAAAGTCTGGTTTTTTAAAAAAAATTGGTCAACTATTAAATGGTAAATATAATAGATAGTTAATATAGTCATAAAAACGAATATATGCTCGTTTAAAGACTGTAACTGTAACACTGTTTGAGGAGAAGGGTAGAAAAGTGAAAGAATTTTGTATCTTCAATGAGATTCAAGTAGTTGATCTCATCTAAGCTGTCGTACCCTTTTTGTCACTTGATGGCAAAATTTGAAGAAGCCGAATTATGGAAAATAACTAAATAATATCAAGTAGCTAGAATTACTAATAATAAAAGATGATGTCTTATGTGGAACAATAACAGCAGAATAGAAAAAACAACGTATTACCCATTTGAAAAAGGATTCATACAGATAACAAATATAAGTGCAATAATAACGCTTAAAAACGAGCTATTAAGTTTACAGAGATTATTGATGATATCTTGATAACACAAAGTTAGAAAAAATCAAAAATTGGTATGTAAGTGATTACAATTGTTTCAATAAAAGTTTACATAGCTTTAAAAGACTCTCATCTCATTATATTTACTAGTAAAAGCTTTTTCGCCCTGCGTCGTGTTCCCGTTTAATTCCTTCAGCCATGTATTCATTTTGTTGATTCATCAACTTGAAACACTCCAAGGAGTTACTTCAAAGAATAATCATATCTCTGTTCTTCCTCACGCCTTAATTTAGTGTTCCATTCAAATGAAACTTTGAATGAAAAGGAAGTAAATTATCCTCCGAAGACGAATTCTAATTCGAATTCATTTGTTCGGATATTCAATAATACACGATCAAATAACATTTGACAGACAAAACATAATACGTTATGAACAAGGCATATGAACCTTTCATATAACACTATCGCACGGAATAGCAATGTGTCCCCGTGGTGTAATGGTAATACGCGCTCCCGGTTTGAGTCAGAGATGGTTGGGTTCGATCCCGCCCGGTGAGCTAGCTTTTTTCTGTGCGATAGTTCAATCAATTGTCATCTTAACCAGGCGTCACTTCCTTTAAACTGTGTAACTTAGCATTTGAAGATTTCTCATAATGGGTTAACTTTGGTTAGTTTTCGTTAATTTATTGACTAAACAGAATAAACTAATTTTCGTCATAGCAGTCCAGAGAAGGCGGAAAGCGGTCGGTCTGGTTCTGTTGAGCAGTCCACCATCACTTGGTCACCCCCTTCTCTCTCTTCTTCCTCATCCTCATCAACTTCCGCTTCTTCGTGTCCCTCAGGCAACGCATCACACACCGAGGGGTTATAGTAGAAGAAGGCGAACGAGTACTCCAGGTTGTTGACTTCCACTGTCATGTCCGCGAAGCCTGGAACATACTCTGGTTTTCATTAGACTTTTACGATTTCCAAGTTTAACTTAATGATAACTTCACGGTTTTACTGCTACTGCACCGTTATTGTTTACCCGGGTGTCGTATGCCTACGACTGGCTTGATCGGTGAACTAATAATCTCGAAACTTTAAAGTCGTGAAAAATCCCTTTTACCAGAAAAAAAATAAAGTCTTCACTCAACCTCAGGCTGTATTACTACTAGTTCAACCCGGTCTCTAGCAGGACTTAGTTATCCAGAAGCCGTAACTTCCTAATTCTAAATTTCCCTGTCTTTAAGTTTTACTTACACGCTCAATTCGCCTCAGGGATTCATTTATCAAAATTCATGAACGACTACTAATTCATCTCTTAATATCATCATTAAGTTTTTTCATAGCATCCTTTTTTCGGAAGGGATGTAGCTATAGAATAGTACTGAAAGACAGCAAAAACCAGTCGAGGCAGTCATGAAATTCGGGATGTCTGATTATCTCGAGATAAAATCTCGTCCGTTTTTGATACAGTTATTTATCGCAGCAGTTTTTAGCCATCCCCAAGCGAAAAGCTTTTTGAGAAAACTCGAGCTAATATAGTTTTCGAAATCCTATCCAAAGTTTATTAAAAATCTGAGAACTTTTCAGAAAACGGCTAAAATTTGCGCACTTAACAGCTAAAGTACATATAGTATGTATATACGTTTTAAAGTCAAGCATGAATATACCTAACGAAAAATGTGTCTTGGTTCGTGAGAACACGGTAGCTTTTAAGGAAAGATTCGTTAGCTAGTGAAGATTGACTTAGTAGCTTGAACTAACCTTGCACGGGCTCGATAACAAATTCAGTCCTCGCCTTGGCGTTCGCCTTTGTTAACTCCGCGAGAATGTACTCCATGCCAAGCATGAGAGAATGACGAGGGACTAGGTCGTTATCGCGCATGTCTATGCAGCAGAATGACAACTGCAACCAAAAAAAAATGTCTGGTGACGTGGTAACGCGCTCGTATTCCCCGTAAGGGTAAGAGAGATGGCTGGGTTCGATACCATCAAGTGGCTTTTAGCTTTTAGCTGGTAAGAGAGATGGCTGGGTTCGATACCATCAAGTGGCTTTTAGCTTTTAGCTGGTAAGAGAGATGGCTGGGTTCGATACCATCAAGTGGCTTTTAGCTTTTAGCTGGTAAGAGAGATGGCTGGGTTCGATACCATCCAGTGGCTTTTAGCTTTTAGCTGGTAAGAGAGATGGCTGGGTTCGATACCATCAAGTGGCTTTTAGCTTTTAGCTGGTAAGAGAGATGGCTGGGTTCGATACCATCAAGTGGCTTTTAGCTTTTAGCTGGTAAGAGAGATGGCTGGGTTCGATACCATCAAGTGGCTTTTAGCTTTTAGCTGGTAAGAGAGATGGCTGGGTTCGATACCATCAAGTGGCTTTTAGCTTTTAGCTGGTAAGAGAGATGGCTGGGTTCGATACCATCAAGTGGCTTTTAGCTTTTAGCTGGTAAGAGAGATGGCTGGATTCGATACCATCCAGTGGCTTTTAGCTTTTAGCTGGTAAGAGAGATGGCTGGGTTCGATACCATCAAGTGGCTTTTAGCTTTTAGCTGGTAAGAGAGATGGCTGGGTTCGATACCATCAAGTGGCTTTTAGCTTTTAGCTGGTAAGAGAGATGGCTGGGTTCGATACCATCAAGTGGCTTTTAGCTTTTAGCTGGTAAGAGAGATGGCTGGGTTCGATACCATCAAGTGGCTTTTAGCTTTTAGCTGGTAAGAGAGATGGCTGGGTTCGATACCATCAAGTGGCTTTTAGCTTTTAGCTGGTAAGAGAGATGGCTGGGTTCGATACCATCAAGTGGCTTTTAGCTTTTAGCTGGTAAGAGAGATGGCTGGGTTCGATACCATCAAGTGGCTTTTAGCTTTTAGCTGGTAAGAGAGATGACTGGGTTCGATACCATCAAGTGGCTTTTAGCTTTTAGCTGGTAAGAGAGATGGCTGGGTTCGATACCATCCAGTGGCTTTTAGCTTTTAGCTGGTAAGAGAGATGGCTGGGTTCGATACCATCAAGTGGCTTTTAGCTTTTAGCTGGTAAGAGAGATGGCTGGGTTCGATACCATCAAGTGGCTTTTAGCTTTTAGCTGGTAAGAGAGATGGCTGGGTTCGATACCATCAAGTGGCTTTTAGCTTTTAGCTGGTAAGAGAGATGGCTGGGTTCGATACCATCAAGTGGCTTTTAGCTTTTAGCTGGTAAGAGAGATGGCTGGGTTCGATACCATCAAGTGGCTTTTAGCTTTTAGCTGGTAAGAGAGATGGCTGGGTTCGATACCATCCAGTGGCTTTTAGCTTTTAGCTGGTAAGAGAGATGGCTGGGTTCGATACCATCAAGTGGCTTTTAGCTTTTAGCTGGTAAGAGAGATGGCTGGGTTCGATACCATCCAGTGGCTTTTAGCTTTTAGCTGGTAAGAGAGATGGCTGGGTTCGATACCATCAAGTGGCTTTTAGCTTTTAGCTGGTAAGAGAGATGGCTGGGTTCGATACCATCAAGTGGCTTTTAGCTTTTAGCTGGTAAGAGAGATGGCTGGGTTCGATACCATCAAGTGGCTTTTAGCTTTTAGCTGGTAAGAGAGATGGCTGGGTTCGATACCATCCAGTGGCTTTTAGCTTTTAGCTGGTAAGAGAGATGGCTGGGTTCGATACCATCCAGTGGCTTTTAGCTTTTAGCTGGTAAGAGAGATGGCTGGGTTCGATACCATCAAGTGGCTTTTAGCTTTTAGCTGGTAAGAGAGATGGCTGGGTTCGATACCATCAAGTGGCTTTTAGCTGCACGACATTCAATCATGTTTTCTCACCATATTTGTGATGCCATATTTTTTGCAAAAAAGTAACATCAAGTATATTGCTACTATGAGTAAACAACGGACTGAAAAAGAGATAAGAAAACTAAAAGATAAGAAATCAAGACAAATGGAGAAGCATGAAAAGATGGTAATTAGCTACCGAGTGCCCTGCTTGTTTTCCATCAAATCTAATGTTAATTAAATACATAAAAAAGAAGGCTTATAATCAACATTGTCACAATCTTCCTCAAAAATCCTTATTTTATCAACACGTGACATCTTCGAGAAAAATTCTTCTACCTGGATCAACCTTTTCGAACTATCCCTGATCAATCTATAGCACGTTTTGATGAACTGAATACATATCTTATTCAGTATATTTTGAATGTGGAACAGTTACCTTAAAAAAATTTTCATGCAGCATGCGCTTAATAATTATGTTAGACACTTTGAGAGAAATATGTAGGAGATTAGGGAGTTCTAATTCAGCCGGTCACAGTTGTTCTGAATACAGAGTTCCACTGCACGGCTACATTAGTGAGCACTACGTATGTTTCGGTAGTGAGCACTACGTATTTTTCGGTAGTGAGCACTACGTATTTTGCGAAGTGTTTTTTTATCACCAGCCCAGAAAGATTCAACCAAATCGAATAGTTTCAGGAATGTTGGAACTTTTTCGCATATATTTGACCAACCCCACTGCTGCTATCAACAATTCAATGAGCCACCAAGCATTCCATGGTTCTACTAGGTTAGGTAATTACTTTATCTCAAAGGAGCGTAAACCCTTCTTCGAAACAAGGATAAGTAAGAGGCAGAATTCAATTGATTACCTGTACAAAGACGTCAAAGTACTCCGCTGATTTTGGATCTATCTCATTCGATAGATAGTTGAGGCAGAAGAAGAGATCCGCGGTTGGACAGGGAAGAAGCATGTTCTTAAAGCTTATTTTGTTGAAGGTCAACTCATTCGGGTCATCTTTATCATTAGTCACATTCTCACGCTCGCTAAAATCAAATAGTTTTAAATTTTTGAATTCATTCGTTTGCGTCTATAGGAACACCCTGACTCCTACACTCTTCAGCCCATAAAATATATAGGTCTGTTCTTTGACTTCTTCACTGTCTGGACCTATTATAATTGTGAAGTTATTTTCACCGCATAATCTTGGGGCCCCCTGTGATGAACCTAACCCTGAGAGCCTTATGTCTCTCCGAGGGTGGAGCGAAACAAAATTATGTGAATACCTTAGAAACAGTTAATTTTGAAAGTTTTGGTTCTCTCTTCAATCTCATTCATGACAATATGTACAGTAACTGCTTTTATGTACAGTAATAATATGCACAGTAACAATATGTACAGTGATTTTTCAAGAATTTTAGTTGTAAGTATAGAACTTTATACTCATGTATCTAGTTTTTGTCCGGAATAGCCCAAAGCTCCCTGAAACATTTACTGAAAGACCTCACCTCGATCGTTTCAAGCATGACATCAACATGTACAGAAATTTTCTTCAATCCTTTGCCTATGAAGGGTTCCACGAGAGAGTGGAGATAGGCTGAGTAACCTCCGGGAGTGTACGGAGAGATGCCTGAAACAGAAATTGGATAGTATAGTTCGTCAAAGGAGGGCGATGCCGGAATGGCCTGGGCATGCCACCGGATAAAACATCAGCCGATACTCCCCATACTTTGTAATGGCAAGTCGAGGTGCCAGTAAAATAGCCTCTTGCCCTTCTCCGGTTAACAAATGGGTCTCGCAAAGAGGATCGCCGACTGCGGTACGAGTGTAGACGGAGAAAATTCTTCCGGACTCAAAAGGATCCTCACAAACCTATATCAAAGGACTCCCGTCGACAGGACCTATGAGCAAACAACAACAACAAGCTTGAAACAGTTAAATACATTTTAATCGCGACGGATTGAATTTGAATGAGAAGGGAGACTAGACCCAAGTTGAAAATGTTGGTTCAAGCCTATTCAAAACTTTCATTCGAATTGAGATGCTGATAAAACATTCCATAACTTTTTTGGAAGTTCATGCAAGACCTTTTCGCCCTATCCGAAATTCTATGTCTCGCTTCTTATGTTGATTACAACAATTAATTTCTGATTCATTTGAGTCGCTAAGCAACGTTCTTTTTACTACTTAAATGCACCCACATCTTTTGTTTCACAAAAAAATGTCCAGACCATTCAAAAGTATTCCTATTCATTCTAATGAAGTATGAAAGTATTCCTATTCATTCTCATGAAGTATGAAAGTATTCCTATTCATTCTCATGAAGTATGAAAGTATTCCTATTCATTCTCATGAAGTATGAAAGTATTCCTATTCATTCTCATGAAGTATGAAAGTATTCCTATTCATTCTCATGAAGTATGAAAGTAGGGGATATATTGCTTCTGAATGTATACAAATCTTTTCAAATTTTTCCATGTTTGATTTTTTGTGTTCAGAGGTTTTTCAAACAACTTAGTTTTATGTGCTTTCTAAAGAATGGAATTCGTTTCTCAGTTCATGGTTTCCCACTTCTTGTTTTGCAGCTTCTCTAAAGGTTCGAAAAAAGTTTGAGATGACGGTAGACAGAGTGAGTAAGAATTCATAAAGACAATGGAAGTAAAAATTTTAAAAAAATTAATAAGATAAGATTTTTCAAAGCATTAAAGCCATTGAATTTCTCATGAAATGCATAATTCTTCACCATTCTCACTCAGGTCATTCAGTTAGTCGTAATCTAACAAGTTTTCGATTTTCAAAGTTTCCAGTTTCAGATTCGTATTTTTTCCTCTCCATAGTTCCTTTAATCAGGAGAAATTACCCGAAGCTCGAAAAAGAACCAACGAGAAAAGGTGCTTGTGCTGGGAGTCGACAGATCATGCCCTGGACCAGCTTCCCTGACGAGCAACGTGATCTCTCGAAGACTGCGCATCGACGTCAAAACATCTCGAGTCGACTCTTCTCTGCAAATCAACTTCATTGTTTCAGTATCACTCATCGTATTCCCTCTAATCTTCATTCTTCATTCACTCTTAATCAGTCGGTTGCTTCTTTTTCCTCTGGCTCTACCCAATGCCGTACTACTCTCTTGAAGTCTTCGGATGCATGTTTGAAACACAAAGCGGTCTACTGCGAATTTCTTAGCCTCTGCGAGTTTCCTTGTTACTAATCATCTCTCTGGGAACTATGCTAATTTCAACTGGGAGCAAAAAAAATTTCGGTGAAAAAGCAATCGATTATCTTCGAATTCGAAAATTTCTGATTTTCTCTGATTTTTTCTGATTTTCTCTGATTTTTTCTGATTTTCTCTGACAACTCTGATTTCTGATTTTCTCTGTTTTCTGATTTTCTCTGACAACTCTGATTTCTGATTTTCTCTGTTTTCTGATTTTCTCTGACAACTCTGATTTCTGATTTTCTCTGTTTTCTGATTTTCTCTGACAACTCTGATTTCTGATTTTCTCTGTTTTCTGATTTTCTCTGACAACTCTGATTTCTGATTTTCTCTGTTTTCTGATTTTCTCTGACAACTCTGATTTCTGATTTTCTCTGTTTTCTGATTTTCTCTGACAACTCTGATTTCTGATTTTCTCTGTTTTCTGATTTTCTCTGACAACTCTGATTTCTGATTTTCTCTGTTTTCTGATTTTCTCTGACAACTCTGATTTTCTTCCCCGAAAATTCCTGAAAAAATCCCGATTTCTCCAGCAGAGTTTTTTTTAAAAAAACTTTTTTAAACAAAGCAAAAGGAAACATGACTAGGTGCATTGGTCGTAAACCGAACCCAGGACCTTCGCTTTCCAGGCAAAGCACTGAGCTGTTAATGCACACAAACACTAGCACTTCCAAGTTTATTTTTGAAATTAGCCATTCTTTTGATCCCATTCACATTGAAATTTATCTTGATGCCGGGAAAAGGTTCAGTTTGAAAAGAAAATGAGGAACAGCTATGGTAAGGTGACCGGTTTAGGCGAAGAACACTGAGAAGCTCCAATGTTGTTCTTTCTTGCCTGTGTGGGCTTCCTTTAGAGGAATAGGAGGCTTCAAATACATAGCTCCTATTTTAGACATTGTCATTACAGTCTCTCGCATCTTCTACATCTCTCTCTCCCTCTCTCTCTCTTTCTCTCTATCTATCTTTTTAGCTGTTTCGCATGGGAAGCAGGCTATGTGTGCAGAACAGCATTTTTGAGACTTGTGGGAAATCAAGAATCATGAGGTACGGAGCGAGCGTCTCAGCCAACTGGAAAAGTTATTGAATCTGTACAAACTTGAAAGAGCGTTTTTTTCTGCGCCGAGAATCCTCTACCCAGCAGTCGGCGGGTTCATCGCTGATCTAGAAGAGAAATTCTCAGATTTAACTCTCATAAATATGTATGTCCTAATGATAGAAATTTTTTTAAATGAGTCGTATTTTTGTATGAGTCCATGCGGTGAGTTCTTCCCCTTTTACTTCCTCTTAGTGGCTATGATGATATGACTCCCCACTCTTTATTCCCGACTCCAATTCCCTCCGAAGTAACTTCCTTTAAATAGAGCCTATGGGTCTCTGTATTCCTCTTCTCACTTCCGTCCCTCTATTTCTCAGTCTATCCCTGAAGTTTTTTAAAACTTTTTCACGCGATATTTTGAGAAAAAAATTTACAGAGTAAAACTACAAACTTCAATTTGGAGTTCAGAAAGACATACTTGCATTGAACTGTAGCCGGAGAAGTTGTTCACGAGAACTTGTTGAATGTGAAAATTGCTCGCCTGCAAAGCTTACATCATTCTTTCAATTGAAACTTCTTATACTTCCAAAACTCAAGTGTTCTTGAATTTTTTTGTTAAATAATTAACTGAAAGAGAACATTCCACAAAATGCCGACTTATCTAATCCGTAAAATAATCAGTTTTCTCATCATTTAAAGTATAAATTCTTGCGAATTGAGTTCTATGATTCGAAATGATTGAATAGGTGCATAGGCAAACTACCAACTGGCGAAAAAAAAATTTCTAGGGCGACCGACCTACCGACCCCCTCCCTCACTCGAAATGAATGTAGCGAATATTTCACAGCTAAAATTAAAAGAAATCTACATAAATAGAACATTTCATTAGCCATAATTCAGCTTCAACTGGTTTCGTAAAGCTGAGAGTGAAACTTTTAACCTACAGTGCAGGACATAATGATAAGACACCCCTGATTTTTGATGATATCAGCCGAACGGTAAAGGTAAATGGAAAATTATGATTATCATATTTTTTTCGCCTTCGAAAACCATAGTAGCCGTAGTTTAAAAAAACAAAATTTCTTAGTTCTCGATATTTTTTGACCTAGACATAATGATAAGACACACTTAAGACACTGGGCCGTTCGCGTACTGTCATTATCAACTACCTCGCCGACCCTCTTGGATATGAATCGAAAACCTCTGGAGGACGTCCACGCAAGCTCACGGAACGAGAAGAGCGGCGAATCGCCAGAAAAGCTTCGAACTCAACCGCCTCCGTAATGGACATTAAGGCAGAGCTCAACTTGAATGTCTCTCGCAGAACGATTCAACGCGCTATTCGCCGTAATCGTCACATCACACGTCAGAAAATGACGAAGATTCCGAATCTCATCACTGTTCAGCATCAGCAACGCACGGACTTCGCGAAACACATCATGGCACGTGATTGGACAAAGGTAAATTTTTGCTCTTTTTTATAACTTAAGAAATAATTATTTAAAATAATTTAGACAATTCAGATCATTTTCTCGGATGAGAAGAAGTTCAATCTGGACGGTACAGATGGCTCCAAGTGTTATTGGAGGGATCTCCGCAAAGAGCCCCGCTACTTCAGTCGGCGCAACTTTGGGGGCGGATCAGTCATGTGTTGGGGAGCTTTCTCATCGTTCGGAAAGCTGCCAATCTCCTTCCTGTCATCTAGGATGAACTCGGCAGAGTACCAGGCGGTGCTGAAAACAACTCTCATTCCATTCATGAGGAGTCACCGTAGTCGTCAGCTTGTCTACCAGCAAGACAACGCTCCTATTCACGCCAGCGCCTCCACCAAGTCATGGTTGTTGGCTAAAAACGTCTCTCTGCTATCTTGGCCGGCTCGTTCTCCGGACTTGAATCCGATGGAAAATCTCTGGGGACTCTTGGTTCATCGGGTCTATAAAAATAACAAACAATACGCCACTACAGCCGAGCTTAAAGCTGCGATAACCAAGGAGTGGGATGGAATAGAGCCACATGTAATTTCTGCGTTATATAGAAGCATGCCAAATCGGATTTCTGACATTCTTTCGAAGAAAAGTCGTGCTATCAATTATTGAATCGTTTTTGTTGACAAGAAATATCAAATAAAGATTTATTGATAAAAAGCTGTTAAGTGTCTTATCATTATTTCCAGGTCAAAATCCTTAAAAAATGTTTTTCTCGAGAACTAAGAAATTTTGTTTTTTTAAACTACGGCTACTATGGTTTTCGAAGCCGAAAAAAAATATGATAATCATAATTTTCCATTTACCTTTACCGTTCGACTGATATCATCAAAAATCAGGGGTGTCTTATCATTATGTCCAGCACTGTACTACTGCGATCGACCTATTGAAAAATTAAGACATGTTTTACCTATGAATAGATGACAGCATCCATAGCATGTCTCCTACTTCCGCGAGCCAATGTGGGCTTAGAAGGTACCGAAAGTAAAACTCTAACAACGCATTGAGCGTAAAATAATTTTGGCCCAAGCGTATGTAACTCTAAATATAAATTTTTCTCGCTTATTCAGTGACTATTTTAAATTTTGTACCTAACAACAGCTGACATAGCGATCAGAAAAGGGTTGTGGACGGATGATTTTGTTGAATCATGGTTGAAAAAATCCATTTGAACCCCTAATTCACTTAGCCGACCTCAATATACTTTTCAATATGATTAAGACCTAGATGGAGCCCTCTAAGAAAAATTTCTCGAAATTCTGACATACTATACCAGTTGATGAACATCGTGAAGAACGAAGACTTTTAAATCTTTTAAGGAGCAACATATCTACATATGAGTCCACCTCGAAATAGACTTTGAAGATTATGAACTTTTTGGGTGCAAAACTTGAAAGTTATTGTATGTACACAGCGATTAGGCACTTTTAGACATTAGTCACTTTTTTCACAATAATTTTTCACACTCTTCGTACTCCCTTTTTCATACTCTCTTCCATTAAATTTTCTTTCTTCCATTCTCTCTCTCTCTCTCTCTCTCTCTCTCTCTCTCTCTCTCTCTCTCTCTCTCCCTATTTCCCTCTGTCTCTTCATCTTCATCTTTTTTTCTCTCTTTTCCATCTCTCTTTCTCTTTCTCTCTTTATTTTTCTCTATATTTCACTCTCCTCCTCTCTCTTCTATCTAGATCTCTTTTTTCTCTCTTGTTTCCTTTCATTTCCTCTCACTACCTTTTGAACAGATTGTGTTGTTGTTTTCTCAACTTTTAGAAGAAGACCTGTGCAAAAAAGAAGTTTAAAATGAACTGTAAAAGAAAGTCATTTTAGATTGAGAAAAATGATATAAAAAGAATTTTCTAGTTAGAAAACTAGTCAGTGATGAGAAGTATGGGATTGAAAATGTAAATTAATTGACTTCAGCTCGTTTGCAAGGGTTAAAAGACGATTTTCGGGGAAGGGGGGGGGTTCTCAGGCAAACTTAATAAGCTTATGAGATAGAGATAGTTCCTGATTCAGAATTATCCGGGCTAAGACCTACCAATAAAACTACTGAATGAAACAGCGAAAGAAAATTACATCCAGTTTTTATCGGATTTTCTCGCAACTTTCCAGGTACCTTTGTTCAATGCCAATCAAATGACTTCCTCTCGAAGGTAACTGGTAAAGTCACTCAATTTGACTGAGATTGAGTGACAACTTTCAAGCCATCACTCAGTGGAAAGGGAAACAAGCCAGGAGAAGAGTGAGGACAACTAATAGAGCAATCACTCACTCATATCTTGGATGGACACAACGGAAGAGAGATTGGGTGAAGCATTCTTTAACGCACCCATAGAGAACAATCTCAGAGGCTTATACAAATCCAATGTTACTGTACGTTAATTTATGCCTTGCGTTCATTAGTCTAATCGGTTTTCTCTTTTATGAAGTTCCCTTGTTCATTCAAGATCTTCCCGTTTCTCTAGATTGCTTATGATCGGGATATGAGAACTATAACAAATATGTATATATGTACATATCTATATGCAGATATATGTTTGAAATTCTTTCGATGTTCTCCGAAACCCCTTAAAAGACCTTCAAACCATCAAAAAGTTTGAAAAAGTAGTTATTTCTATCCATTTTCATCCGTCAGAGATAGTCCATTTCGATACTTGCGTGTTACAATATCTATGTACTACTCGAACACTTCCGATTGATCGCCGGGAATCTTCGGAAATATGAAGTTGAGATTACAAATAACTCACAGGATAATCACAGCAGTTCCACAATTGCCCACTCCATTTAGCTATCAAAGTTTTTCACCTTTTAGTTTTCTCTGAATTCAGCCATTCAAGCGGAAACCCAGAATCAGTTTTTTTATGGTGACGAAGCATTGCTCTGTTCTTACTGAGTTCATGATCTCTATCAATTCTAACAAGCTATGTTTTAGTCATAAGAAACATTTTTTAAACATTGAAAAGTAGGTGTAATTCTAGATCATAACCAAGTCGACTTGCAAGATCAGTAAAAACCTTATTTAAAAAATCAAGACTTTTTTCACAAAATTAACTCAACCAGCCAAATTTATATATGTCCATATGTTATATTCATATACATATGGATGTCTCATGATTGAAAATAAGTTTTGATATAATCAAAACCAAAGATTCTCAACATTTGGTCAAGTTCTGCAACAACAAAAAATACGAAAAAGTGTCATTAAAATGTTTTTAATGTAGTTGTAATATTCTTTCCTGTATGTAGTTATTAGTTATTGAGAATTGCACATAAGTGTGGGCCCAAAAAGATCGGAGTGCTTACGGGTCCTATTTTATGTAATAATTAGCTCTCTGCAGAGTAATATTCTAGACAGTGTCTAGGGAAAACAACATTATCAGTGCAATTTCATAGAGACTATTATCGTGGGAAAGTTTTCATGGCAATACACTTTGATTTTTTACAGATCATTTAAACGATTAACGCATTAAAAAGCTTTTGGTGTCACCTTGAAAGAAAGGCTGTCCTCAAACGATAGATATTCGTCAATCTCTTCAACGAGCATCTCCGGAAGCAAGTTCAAGTATGAGACGCAATTCATCTGGAAATATCCAATTATCAGATACAATACAAACTACATTCATTATCCGAAACACAATGGCCCGTTAAAAAAATCACTTGAGGCCTCCAATTCGTATACAATACATGAAAGCACTTATAAACCATTCCGAGAGAAGAGTTTTGATAATGTAGGAACAAGATATTTTTTTGGAATGAGTGTGACTAGATTTGCAATCGAAATTAGAGAAAGCATTAGAATTTATGAACAGTGAAATTCGCAGAAACTAAAAAGGATAATGTAGGCAAGAATTTTTCTCCCAAAACCGTTAAACTTGTCTTCCAAGAGATCAAGACTAATAAAACAGCATTGTTCCACACCAACCGATGTTGCACAGTATGACTTCTTAGCTATCCAGGTACTAATGACCGTTGCGTTTTCTGGGCGGAGTCTTGATTGAGAGCAATTACAACAGGTATCACGCATTATTAGAGTAAAAAAAGCACAGATATCGGGTGTGCTGCATTAACATGAGAAACCGAGAATAATAAATAAATAATAAATAAATTAATGAGTGAAAAAATTAGTCGCCCCAAACCAAGTATTCAAAGTAAGTTTCTCAATAAAGGTAGATTACCTATTCATACAATAGTAACTTAAATAAATTTTCACGCCTTTTAAAAATGTGATTGAATCTTCAAAATCGTCTTTGAGCATGCTGCCTAATCATTCACTTTATCATCTTTATTCGTCTTTCACACTCCCTTCTCTCTCATTCTCTCTATCTATATCTTTCTATTTTTCTTTATATCCTTTTCTCTCTCACTTTCACTCTCCCTCTCACTCTTCCACTCTAACTCTCCCTTCCCCTTTCTCTCAATCGTTCTTTCTTTCTCATCTCGTTGCCTTCAATCATATGAACTTTTGTCTTTCCAACTATTCAAAAATAGTGACATCAAACACTCGTTTGAGGCAAGAGCGGAGTTTTCGGGAAAAGCTGTTAGAGGACTGACTAAATGGCTTGAAATGAGTCCGCGGGGTGCGGGGCAATAGCCGGCTGAGGCGTGTGTAGTTTTCGTGTAAGTTATATGTATGCCGCAACGAGACAAGAAGAGAGAAGAGAGAGAGATAGAGAAAAACCGAGAGAGACAGAGGGAGAGCAAAAGAAAGCAAAAAAGAGCGATTCAGAGAGAGAGAGAGAGAGAGAGAGAGAGAGAGAGAGAGAGAGAGAGAGAGAGAGAGAGAGAGAGAGAGAGAGAGAGAGAGAGAGAGAGAGAGAGAGAGAGAGAGAGAGAGAGAGAGAGGTAAGACGAGTAGGAAAAGTAAGGAGAGATAGAAAGATAAAGAGAGGGAGAAAGAGCAAGACAGAGCAAGAGAGAGAAAAAGAGAGTTGATAAGATTAAAGAAAATACCGAAAAAGAGAGCTGTAAGAAGAGAAATGGAGAGTAATATATGTAGATAAACTGAGAGAGTCAAATATTATATATGTGCCGTTATTCTCTCTAAAACATGCCCACAAACATTAAATCACGTAGAGAAAGTAACGGAGCACCATGAGATTTTCGGAGGTTTGAGGGTACGAAAATGAGGTGAGAGTTGTATACCCATGGCAGTATAGGGTAGGGTAGAACAAAAAGGGGGAACTTGTAGAAAAAGAGAGGGACAATCACAATTTACAAGAGACTGAGAATGAGAGAGTAATGAAGAAAAAGAGAGGGCTAGAGAGAGGGAGAAACAGAGAGTAGGACAGAAAGACACAGGAAAGAGAGAGAGACAGAGACAGAGAGAAATAGAAGAGAAAGAGAGAGAGAAAAATGAACTATGAAGACCAAGAATCAATGAGAGAGTCAAAGAAAGCAAAGAGTACTTTGACGACCCAAAATGAAATCGTTCATCTTGCCATTTTATAACTGTGATTTGCGCTTTGTTCCATTGGCACGCGTTTAAAATTCAGAGCCTTTCTTTATTATCTCTGACTTGTAATCTTTCTCTTCGTCTCTCTATTTTCCCCGCTTCTCTTCCGCTATTTCTCTTCTCTCTAAATTCTCTCTCTTGAACTAACTATTTAGTGAGTGTGAAAATGCGGCGAATCACGTTCAATCCGAAAACAATTCGAGAGAACAAACAAAATAGGGTCTCGTCTAGCCAACGGTTCAACAAAAGGGTCTCGTCTAGCCAACGGTTCAACTTTTCACTTTGCAAAGTAATTTTCTGCAAAGTGATCCCGTTGAACGCTCCAATGTCTCACCACGAATTACCGTGAAAAGAAAAATGGACTACGGTATTACTTTTATAATAACTTTTTTTTTGGACGTAATTTTTTATGAATTTTACAGAAAAATCGTCGCTTTGTCTTAGAATACATGTGTTCTTTCTTTTTACCGTAGTCCATTTTTCTTCTCACGGTAATTCGTGGTGAGACATTGGAGCGTTTTACGGGATCACTTTGCAGAAAATTACTTTGCAAAGTTAAAAGTTGAATTCTAACGCTCCATAAAAAAGAGTATTCCCTACTCCTAGTTGATCTCAATCAACGGATTTTTATACCGAGCAGAGGAGCGTGTTCGCAGAAAATAGTGAAAAAATCGTGTGATGTGACGGGAACCGAACCCGTGACCTTTCGCATTCCGGGCGAATGCTCTCCCCATTGAGCTACACACGCACACATGATAATGCACATTTTAAGGGCCATACAACACGTCTAGCCAATGGTTCAACAAAAGGGTCTCGTCTAGCCAATGATTCAACAAAAGGGTCTCGTCTAGCCACTGGTTCAACAAAAGGGTCTTGTTTAGCAAATCCTTCCACAAAAGGTTCTCAACTAGCAAATCATTTCACAAAAAAATTAAATTTATAGTGAGGACTCTGTATAAACAATATCTCAAATTGGTCACGTGAATTCAAACTTTCTTAGCTGTCGAGAAAATCAGCTGTCTCCGTCTTGGGAAATCTCAAAACGATTACTTCATTGATAGCTCGCTGATAAAAGTCGTTAATTTAGTCAGAGACTTAGGTATTTTTGTGGACTCTAAGCTCAAATTCAAGCAACACGTAGAAATCATACGTGCAAGGACTCTGTGTAGAATTTCACAAGTTTTCAAAGTGTTTAGATGTTTGGACTTGAACGGTTACAAAACCGTTTACACCACTTACATCAGACCACTACTGTACAATTATTTTCTCTCCGAAAGTCCGCAGTGATAATTCGAAAAGGTTGGAATACCCTCAAAGACTTTTCACAAAAAAAGCTTATTCTCGTTGTGGAAGTATTAGGTTGAGCTATCCCCAACGTCTCGCTGAATTCATTTTGGATTCACTAATCATTCGACGACTCCGTTCTGATTTATTAGTAGTTTTTCGTCTACTTTCTGATAGAGCGGATTGTCAGACGTGCAAAAAAGAGCTGAAGTTAAGAACTGAAACCAATCTCCGCACTTCAGACCGAACCTCCAAATTAACTCTGATGAACTTTAAACAATACAATGATCCACATTGTTTCTTTTCTAGAGCAATTGCTTTATGGAATAAAGTTACAGATAATTTCAAAGAGATTCAAGATATCGAGGCATTCGGCAAGGCTCTAGAAGAAATCGACCTCTCGAATGTCATAGCCTTACCGAACTTTCTGTTGTCAACAGCAAGAGTTGAAACCAACGAAAATTGACCGTCTTATTCCTCATTATTCCCCTTCCTATTTCATGATTCCATATAAGCGATGGCCTTACAAGCTATCCTATGGTAATAAAGAACTACAAGTAAAAAGGTCTTATCTTGTGAATGGTTAAACAAGTGTCACATTCAATCAATGGCTCAACATTACGGTCTCATCTTCTCAAAACTTCCACAAAAGCCTCAAAGTGCCAGCGTTTTTTACTGGCTTGACCTTATTACCTTGTACTGCGATTTAAAACTTCAAAATCAACAGCAACGTGATAGAACTGGTCAGAGATTGATATTGAGCTTCTTTTTATGATGAAGTACGGTTCTACTTTACCCCACGCCACACTCCGTCTCTGACTTCCTAGGTCTGCTGCATCTTGCAGTATCAGACACTGCAAATTTCTCTGATCGTATGCAGTCTCTTCTCAGGCATAAAAGTTTTTTTCAGGTACTTTTTATGTTTTTTTTTTCTGTTTAGGCTGAAGCAGAGGTTACGCTATCGAGGTCAAGCGGCTTAGGAACGACACCATAGGGCTAAGGAACGAGACCGTACGGCTTTGCAACAGGAACTTAAAAAAGTCGGAGACGCAGTGTACGTGGGGTAATACTGATCCTGAAGTACTTTGCGGAGTTGTGAAAGTTCCAGCGAGAAAGGTATGTTTTCACTCAGTAGTTTTTTGCTGCTGTATAACGAGTACAAGAAAAGAAGAAAGCAAGAAATTCTGTTATCGCTCTTCAAGGCATACAATGCAATTAAATTTGACGGGCCACCTCTTACATTGTTTGGAAGGCTTCTGTTTTACGCGTGAAATGAGAAAGAGAGAGAGTAGAGAGTGTGAGACAGAGAGGAACGCATATTTTGCTTCCAAAAATCAAGTCACATATATAGCTTTAAATAATTTTTTTCAAAAAATATGAAAATTTTTCTGGGTAACAGGTGAAAGGAAAATACGGTCGTTTGGTTTTGAGACGATAAGAGGCATCGAACTGAAACCGTGGAAAGCACTCAATCACCGGAAGGAATAGTTCTCAAAACTCGATTTCTAAGGCCGTACATGTTTTACGGTACAAGAATTAGAAAAAAATTAGAAACCGAATCGAGGGCGTGCGGAAGAAGAATCTCTTTCGGGATAACAGCAATAGATACATCATAGAAGATGCAAATGTGACGAGAAGGGTAGAGATAGATTGGCAAGGTGGGGAGATCAAAATAACCCGGATTCAATTGTGGCAGAAAGAGAGGTAGAGGAGAGAGAGATAGAGAAAGTGAGAGACCGAAAGAGAGCGAGAAAGCGACAGAGAGGAGACAGAGAAACAAGAGAGAAAGCAATAGGAAGGAAAGAGACAGAGGAAGTAAGAGAGAAGATACAGAGGGAGGGAGACATGGAGGAGGATTGTAACGAGGAGAGAAGATGAGGCTCAGAGTGCGAAAAGAGCTGAGAAGCAAGAGTTGATGCAAATACATAGACAGAAAGATAGAGAAGAGAGCGAGAGAGAGGGAGATAGAGGGTAAAGACTCAGAGTAGAATGAAAAAGAGAGCGATATGCATACTTAAATTTCTCCCTAAAGGAGTTCATAAATTTCTCTCGCTCTCTTTCTCTCTGAACGACTCAATCTCTATTACTCGTTTTCTTTTTTTTTCTCCTTCTTTTCTCTCTTTTTGTGTCATATTCTCTTTCTGTCCCATACTCTTTCTTCCTCACTCTCTCCCTCGTTCTCTATCTGCCTCCTTTTTTCTATCTCGATCTCTCTCTAGATTGTGAGCCACACATAAATTATAGTTGAACGAGCTAATAAATGCTGAAATGATTACAAGAAATAAAAAGGAAAGGTTTCAAGACTTGGACTTGGCTCCGTTTTGACATGAGCGCCAATAGTCTCATAATTCACGTTTGAAGCATCTGCCGTCTACAAATCTGATTGCTACAAGGATTCGAGGAGAGATTCAAGGATTCAAGGAGAACTTCCTTTTTTGTTGTTTTTCAACCGCATATTCATCATATTTAAGATGATCCATTTCATCTTTTCAAATCTGTTCCGCCCTGGGCCGCATTATTTCTACTCTTTTTGATTTCTTCTGCGGTTTTCCACAACTTTTTTCCCTCTTCTCTTTCTCTCTCTCTTCCTATCTGTTAATATCTATCAAAATTTCTCTCTATCTCTCTCTCCCTTCTCTCTTTTCCAACCACTCTCTTCACCCCTCTATGTCTCACTCCAGTTTTCTATCGCTCTGAATCTTGTTTTCTCATATCTCCTCTCCCTCAGTCTCTCTTTACATGATGCATCATGGTCGACTTGTTACTGGAATGGCCCATTTCTACTATTGTAAGTGGGGGGGAGGGACTGCAACATTTGTCTCCAAAGATAACTTGCAGCTTACAGCTCAGTGACATTTGACCCTACAGAACGACCATGAGCTTCTATTTAACGACCTCTTCGGACGGATTGGTGGGGCAACTTCAATGTTGTTGTTGTATGGGCCTTATTGTGTGCATTATATTGTGTGCGTGTGAAGCTCAGCGGGTAAGAGCATTTGGCCAGCGAAAATCGGTTCCGCTCATGTCACACCACGCGATTTTTGCACATTTTACTGTGAACAGTCCACTCCTCTGTTCGGTCTACTGTGAAATCAATTGATTATCAACAGTGAATAGTAGGGTGTACTCTCAACATTAGGATAAATTTTTTACGTGTTTCAAACTAACTATATCATTAAATATGGAAAAATACTTGACAAAGCTGGAAAAACCTTACTTTTTTAATTCCTAAGCTCGCCTGGATGAGAAGAGGAATCATCAGTTGAAAGCTCTTTATGGTTCAGAAGTACAATGATTCAGAGTTCAAGAATGAAAGAAACAGTGAGTAATTTTGAAAAAAAATGTTGAGCAAGAGCAAGGGGGTAAAATTGGAATAAGTATTTGCAAAACAAGTCTGAATTTCCCTCGTTCATGTGCAAAAAAGTCTTTTTTTTTCTTTCTTTGTTTTAACTAGTTAGTAATATTATCATAACACCTTTCGGAAAAAAACAAAAAATTAATTTGTGGCATACTTCTTTCGGAAAAACAAAAAGTAAGTTTGAAACGTACTTGGTCAGTCACGTAATTATCTACAAAAATTTAGATCATGCATTTATCACCTTGTTATAAATGAAACGGAGTACGGTTCAATCATGGCATTGTTGAAAACTCTACCATCGGTGGAAACCAGCCGACAGAGAGAAAGAGAGAAAGAGAGAGAGATAAAGAGAGAGAGAGAAATAGAGAAAGAAAGAGAGATAGGATAACATAGAGATTCAGAGAGAGAAAGATAGAAGGAAAAAGAGAGAGAGAAATAGAAAGGGAGAGAGCTCCGTTAGAATCCACCCATGCTCAAATTTTTCTCGAAAGATCATTCAGTTACAATGAAAAGATAGTTCTGAATTGCTGGCTTCAATATTCCCAGTATTCGTCAAGAATGAAACTGGATCAAATGAAATTACACCTCTCATACGAATTGATTCCTTGAGGAGAGACCAAGGTTTTATTCCCAACCAGAACATGAATGAAACCTCGCCGGACTTTACACTATAATATTTAAATGAAGTATCTGGTACCATGAATTATAATAAATATTATTAGAAGTCTAAGCTCTAGAATATTCTAACTCTTTCTCTTCAATTCGTTATTTCAGCACTTTTATTATTGGTAAAACTTGAAGAAGAAAAGGGATCGAATGAAATAATACACACAATTTCGTTGATCTTCTTACATGATTCGATGTTTTTAGTGAGAAAAAAAAAGGTTTGTAATGCCAACCAACAACTAACAAGGCAAACTAATTAAACCTCGAAAAGTTCTTCATTATAGAAACTAAAGTTTCCAGTGGCATGAAAATCTTGCTTATGTGATAATCTGATGATGTTAATCTTGCTTATGTGATAATCTGATGAGGTTAATCTTGCTTATGTGATAATCTGATGAGGTTAATCTTGCTTATGTGATAATCTGATGAGGTTAATATTGGAAATCTTTCCTTTTTCTCCCTCATATTGATTCAACTTTCTTATAGCAGACAACTAATGAGCAGATAGGTTCCGAATTAGAACAGTTTTAGAATTAATTTGCTATTTCAAAAACACAAATAGAACACAGAGTTTTTAAACTTCCGTTTCCGACGAAAATCGCTTTGCAAAATCATGTGATTTTTCAACAACCAAGAAGAGAAGAAGGGAGGGAATGAATGGAGCAAGTGATGGAAAGAGCAGACAATGAGACTACAGCTACTGCTTATCACTCTAATCCTCATTTGGAAATCTGCCGAAAGGGGATGCTAACGCTGGTCTTCATACATTCATTTAGTCAATTGATTTTCAATTTCATACCCTTTAAAAACCGTAAATCAAACCACTTTCTCAGTTCCACCATTATTCATGTTCCCCATTCAAATTCACCGATAATTGAACTTTTTATTACGCGTAAATAATCACGTGGTAAATACATACATTATACATAATGTTATAGAGAATATTTAGAAAATATATATGTAAACACAATGAAACTGAACAATGAATCCGAGCGTAGGGAGGGACATAGGGACATATAATGTGCAAACTTTTTGATCTTAGTTAATCGTTTTAAAGCAACGATGGGCTGAGACTATAATGAATGAAATCCATCACATGCCAATTTTTGCGATGGATTTCCTTCATTATAATGGGCAACGTAGGGACATATTGGTATGAAATATCGTTTGGAAATCTCAAAGAGTCTATTCGGAGAAAAGGTAAACGCAGCAGGCAATAACAGAGGAATGATGAAGAAAAGAGAGCGCCAGTTAAAATACCTCAACGATAGACTGCCAATCTGGCGGTGATCTATTTATCACTCATTTCACACCTATTGAATAGACTCAATTGGTTACCAGAACCAGGTAGCATCATCAAGTCGGCACAAGAAATGCACCGCGGGTTCTCTTTTTATAGTGCCAGAGAGCAAAATTCTCTACAGTGTATTCAAATCCGAATACAATTCAGTCAGCTGAAAGGCGGACGCACAGTCTTTAAAGGGATGAGGTGCTAGGAAATATGATCCCTTAAATTTATTGTTCTCACCAATAACATGGAGCGCACGAAACGATCTTCCACAAGGTTAGTGCTGAAGCACCGTACACCAAAAATATCTCGACTGTGTTTTTCGGGTACTGCAAAGTTATAGAAATTCGATGTAAAACAGTGTTTTTTTTTCTGGGAGCCGTTACTTCCACGAGCGTTTTACTGAAGATAGCTAAGTCGATGTCTATATTTCATGAAAAAACTGTTTACTTATTTCAATCAGACTTAATGTTTTTCCTCTTTTCATCGCACTGCGCTTGCTCTCCACGTTTTTTGTGTGCGAACATCACAAAATGAATTCGTATATAGAGTTCCAAAACTGTGTTCTAATATCCAGACTTGAAATTGATTTCTTAGTAAAAAGTTTGCAGTAGATGTTTCTATTTTCTATAACAGTGGAGGATCATCCATAACAGGCTCAAAAATACACCATTCAATGGAATTATATAAGAAAAAATGAGTCGTCATTTTTCAAAGCATGGGTCTATTAAGTAATAATTTTAATCATGGGTAGTATCATATACAAAACATGAGTTCTAAAATATACTGAGTGAAGAGATGGAATATCACTACGAAGTCAACTGCGACGCTTGATTAGTGATGATGAATATTTTCGTGGAGGAAAACAGTAAGGTGCTTGTATGATATGGAACAAATTTCTGCTGAATTTCTGATATTTGATTTTTTGATTCTGCTAAAGAACAAGTTTACATATTTCTGATTCTGCTGAATAACAAGTTTACATATTTATGATTCTGCTAAATAACAAGTTTACATATTTCATCGGTTTCTTTGGGATTTAATGCGCAGTTTTGAGAGTTTCACGCGACTGGGCAGTATTTCGGGAAGAGAAACCTCAAAATGCATTCTTTCATTAATTACTTAAACAATTTTTCCATTTGAAGTTATATTCTTCACTCTAGCTTGGCTCAGTTTTTCGAATTGTACTACGGGATTCGATCTGCAACATCATACAGCGAATCAGCAAAACACTGATTCAATGTATCTTTTTTCCTAAAAACCGTTTTCATAGTCCTAAAAATTATCCCAAAGGCATGCTTTTAGGCTCAAAATCTACCGGTGAACATCAAATGAAAGAGTTCTAAAAAGGTTGCGTAGCCTAAGTAATCAAAGAAAAAAAGCTAGCGGAATCGTTGGTGACTATCATAGGCCTTCATCGTTTGATAGCTGAACCGACTTTCTGTCATGGAAGATAAGACCGGCTTCGGATTAGAAGGTCTTACGTGACAACGTCGTCTCTCTACTTTTCTCTCTCACTCTATCTCTCTTTCTCTCTATCCTTCTCTCTCTTTCTATTTCTCTCTCTTTTTATTTTTCGCTATATGTTCCTCTAACTCTCCCACTCTCTACTTCTTTATTGCCTCTCCAGTCTCAATGATCTTTTCTCTTAATTCGTTGTTCTCACCCCTTCCTTCCTCTTATTACACGTCTCCATTTTTAGGCCTCATTCTCTCTCCCTCTCTATCTCGCTCACTCTCTTCCCCCTCTCTCTCGCTCGATCTCTCTTTTCTCTCTCTCTCTCTCTCTCTCTCTCTCTCTCTCTCTATCTCTATTTCTCTCAACCATGAATACCTCAACTCTTATCGTATTACCACCAAACTCCTGCTTCACTCTCCTTATCATGGGTTCTAACGCTAATCCGGTGAGAACAGAATATTGAGAGAATAAGCGAAGACAAAAATGTATGAGAAAGGTTCAGAGAGAGAATCAGGTTCAAAAAAAGAAAATGAAAAGGAGGAGAGATAGAGCAAGAAAGAAATCGTAGCGATATCGATTGAAGTAATCGACAACAACAAAATAAATAAAATATTGAGAATGTAATTTCATGACATGAATAATTCACTATTTGAAGAAAAGTGAGTCATAGGTTTGCGTGTTTGTCCGGGAAGAGGCTTGACCAAAGGCTTTACTAAAAAAATTAGATTTCTACATGTGAGGTCAACACGATAGACCGAATGTATTGCACTTTGAAATCAGAATAAATTATTCGTGAAATTTTTTTGAAGTTTTGATGGAATTTGTTGGACCGAAAAAAAGTAGAACAAAAACTTCTATAACCTTTAAATTGTTTCTCAACAACAGCTGACTTCAAAGCAAAAAAAAACTCCATCGATCAATAGGTATATAATATATATATATATATATATATATATATATATATATATATATATATATATATATATATATATATATATATATATATATATATATATATCGTTAACTTGTTCTTTACAAAGTATTTGTTATTGAAAGGTTTTATCAAAAAAGTCATTCATTTTCAATCGACGAAATCTCTTCCGTCAGAAATAGAGTTAAAGGTGCCTGGATTGGGGGGGGGGCACTGGGCAAATGGAGAAGTTTGGTCTAAAAACTAACACTGTTGTTCGACGGTACAGATGCTGAGAAGAATTTCGTATCACGTCACTGGGCAAGTTTACCACAATCAAGGAAATATGTTAAACTGCGAAGTTAATCAATAATAGGGTTCCGTAAATCAATAGAAAATTCTATAAAATCAATAATCGGACGTACAAGTTCTGTACACACAAAGTTAGAAGCGGCGGAGCGACTTCTTGAAGAGTTACGTTATGAAAGTCGCTTAGAAAAAATAATAAATCAAGTATTAGCAATTGGTGCCTTTGATGTGATGGTAACGTGCTCGAACTTCTGGTTTGAGATGTAAGAGATGGTAGGGTTTGATCCCGCCTGGAGGCATAGCTTTTTTGTATGATGGTTTAATCAAAAAGAAAATACTAAAAAGCTTCGAAATGTCCTTACTTTTTTGAACTGAATATAAAAAAGGTATAAATGACTGGACAAGAAACAAAGTTTTCTAAATGCGCAAGCTTATCGAACGAAGTAATATTTCAATTACCTCGAAATTTTCAATCGGAAGCTTGAGATCAGTTATTTCACTAGAAACTGGTTCAAAAGGGGGAGAGGAGGCTAAAAGAAAACAACTTCAATCAAAGATAATTATCATAAACTCCAGGAGAAATCTATAGAAAATTATTAGAGATACAATTTCCTTCATTCAACACCGTGAAATCGTTTGCAAAAATTTAAATGGAGAAGATCTTTAAACTCTTAGAAAAATCCTAAGTACAAAGAAAAGCTTACGAGAGGTTTTTCAATGTCTGAAACTGTTACAGATCAAAAAGAAGAGAGATCCAGCAAAAACAGCTAAACTTTTAATGAAAAGCGTTAGAGAAAGGAGGAAACTCGAGGTAATAGAACGAAGGAAAATACAGAGCACGAAAAGATTAAAAAAAGAAAGATGATAGGGTCTATTTTGAAAAAAACCTGGTGTTGAAAATAAGGTGAAGAAAAGACCGACAGAGAGAGTTCGCTAACCGAAACGACGAAAAACGAGAAGAGAGTTCAAGAAATCATAAGAGCGGAAGTCGTGGAGAGATTAAAAAAGCTAGGAATGTGATAGACAAGAAAACAGAACGAGAGAGTTAGTGGGAGCACTATGAAACGAGAGGAGATGAGCGAGAGAGATGAGGAGGAAAAAAAAGAGAAAGAAAAGGAAAAAGAAAGAGGCACGCCGAATCAAGGAAATGACAAGGAAAATAGAGAAGTTGATAAAGAAACAGAGGGAGAAGAGAGAGGAAATATAACAAGGAGAAAAGGAAGAAAGAAGGGGAGAGAAAGAAGAAAGAAGGGGAGAAAAGGAAGAAAGAAGGGGAGAGAAAGGGAACTGAGAGAGAAAGAAGACAGCCATTGGCCGAAGATGTAAAAAGAGATAAACCCTTCTTTCCCGCCCCCAACCCCTATCAATTCTTCCTGCATCGTATCTACCGTATCGCATTTCAACGCTGTATAATCTCTTGAGAGAGTGTGAGTGTAACAACGGAGCGACATTGAGACTCGGTCCTCGCCGGATGCCTTTCCCACTCACTTGATTGGCATATCTTAGCGAGAACCAGAACATATTCAATTGTACGAATAATTTTTGATACTACAAGTTATTAATAGTTCTAACACACCCACTGAGAACATTTACAGGATAACTACCATCATTGTTTGTAAACCAATTCATAGCATTCACCAGATTACTAACATCATTCTTCCCAACAAACCAACTAAGAACATGACCAAATTTTCATTTTTTTATAAATTACTCTTATTTCTTTACAATTGTACTCTCTGGGCACTCACTGATGAGCCCCACCCAGAGAGTGCAGAGGTCTGTCTGAGCGGGGGCGAAACAGACTTCTGCAATTTCTTCTTTGCAGTAACATTTTACTTTTTGTGCTTATAAATACTTTTCACATGTTTATTCATCTTACTTATTATATTAACTATAACTCATTTTCTTCTTTGTCACCTTTACTATAATAATTCACCAAATTACTACCATCAGTGTTCCTCACGCAACTACTGAAAAAAATTTACCACATTACTATCATCAGTGTTTCAAACGCGATCGCTGATATCGCTCACCAGATATCATGCCTTGGGGGGGTGACTTGCCTATAAAAACTAGGTGAGTATTTCTTCAGCAGCTTGCCTCAATTTCCTTGCAGGGGGTATGATAGCCCAAAATATGGGGTATGTGCCTTTTTGCCCCTACATCAGTCTCAGAAAACATGCCTGAGTATACTGTCATTCTAGTAAGCATCGGGAGTAGAGAATGTTTGTTCTGCTTCTGTCAGAAAGACACGTCCACACACATAATGATGATGGATGATGCGAACGACATATTCTCGTCAGAATCTATGCTTCATTGAGAGAGAAACGCCAAGGAAGAAGGACCAATAAACAAAAAGCAGACTTAGACGATCAAGAGGTCAGAAAACAAAGAGATGAGCGGAGGAAATTGCGGCACATGGGTAACAGGTATGGTAACAGGTAACAGTATCAGTATCGGCACATGGTAACAGGTATGGTAACCGGTAACAGTATCAGTATCGGCACATGGTAACAGGTATGGTAACCGGTAACAGTATCAGTATCGGCACATGGTAACAGGTATGGTAACAGGTAACAGCATCAGTATCGGCACATGGTAACAGGTAACAGTATCAAAAGAAAGTATTTCCGTGGGAGAAAGAGTGGTAAAAGATGTAATCGAGTATAACAAAATCACGTTGGGAGGAAGCAACAGAATAATGATGACCTTTTTATAGAAATAGGAATGAACAACCGAAGAGGTGAGGGCACAGCTTAGAACCATCAAGGCTTCCTACCTCTAATTAACTATACTAATTGAAATCGGTAGGTGACAAGATCAAAGGGAAGGGAGACAGATGGTGAATGGAATAGAAAGAGAAAGAAATGTGAAAAAAGATTGAAAGTGGTAAAGAGAAGAAGAGCGAGGGTTTGAGAGTTTGAGAAAGAGAGGGAGAGAGAGAGAGAGAGAGAAAGAGAGAGAGAAAGAGAGAGAGAGAGAAAAGGAAGGTTAGAAGGAGAGTAAGAACAAGCGAGAGAAGGGGAGAGCGGAGGAGAGAAAAATGGAGACACAAGAAAAGCGGAACAGAGTTATTAAATAATAGTGTTAGAGAAAAATAAAAAGAGAACAAGAGAGTCTTCGGAAGAGCATTGAGATAGTTTGAAAGAATATCCGACGTTGAGAAGGAAAGAGAAAGCAGAACAAAAGAGTAACGAATATATTGAGAATCAAATCTGAGGTTGATAAGTGAAAAGAAAATACGTAAAAGTGCCTGGAGTCATTTCGAACTTACAAGTTGAATGCCATCACGTTTGGATCTACAGCAAAATCTTCATAAGAGCATTTCAAGAAGAAACTAAACCGCATTGGAGAAATTTTTTTTCAGTCCAGAATTCAGTCATGAAAATTATAAATTTTTGATCAGCTTCAATCATTTCTCCATTCGGTCAATACTTACCATCTCTTTTGTTCAATATTTCGATGATTCATTCACTCACTCATTCATTCTTAGTATTTATTGACAAATTAAACTAACTTCAGCTACTGTATGCTAAACTATACAAAGATTATCGGCGGTTCTAATCAAAAGGTTAAGTGGCTGTCATTGTCAGAAGTTGTAACGTGTGCAAGGGTTGCGTAGGGTTGCAGAGAGAAATAGGAAGTCTAAGGGAAACACAATGTACAAAGAAATGTACAAAGAAATACACAGAAGTAATATAAAGAAAGAAACATAATCTAGCCAGAGAAGAGACTCGGAGAAGCACACAGGTCCAGTTAGATACATATTGGGAGAGCGCTTCTGGGCAGCTCGACAGGAATCGGTAGCAGACAAACAAAGAGTAACAGGGAGAGAGGGAATGAGAGAAGACTACAGATATATTAAAATAGAAGAGAGAGAGAGAGAAAAAAACGGAGAGAAAGAGAGAAAGAGAGATAGAAAGAGAGGTAAAGAGATAGATGAAAAAAGAGAGTATGAGAGAGATAAAAAAGAGATGTGGAGAGAGAAAGAGAGAGAGGGAGAAAGAGAAAAAGGCTTAACAGTATCAGATCGTAAATCCGTCTCGATTAGTCAGCGTTTGATGAGGTGATGAGGGGGGTGTGCGGATCAGCATTAAAAGATCAAAGCGGAAGAGGGCGGATGCACACGTGGGAGAAGACAGAGAGAGAGAGAGAGAAAGAGAAAGAGAGATAGAGAGAGAAATGTTGATCATTCCAGATAGTATACTTATCGTACTGGCTCAGAGGGAAGGGAGGAATGAGACATAAGGCTAGTCAGAAGGATTAGTCGCGATTCTTACGAGTGATAAGTTCTGGAATCTAGTCACTGAGTTCATCTACCCGCTCAGTTCATCTAATCGAGAGTCAGTGAGGAGATAAACACGATCCGTAGAGAAAATAAACTATTCTCTAAGGTTTGATCACCTGTCCACATTGCAATGAACGTAAAAAGTAGCTGCATAAAAGCTCTCTTTACATTGATAAACAGTCTCTTCATAACAATTCGAAAAACCTGGAGAAAATTTGTGTAGTATGCACTCACAATGTTTGGAAGCAAGAGATGAGCATGTGTGGGTGGAAAAATGGTGGGTGAGAAAGAATAGAGAGGCGGAGTGTAGTAGACAAATCGGGCTGGACAGAGTCGAACGAAGATGCAAATTCGACATGACAGCGCAAGTTGGGACATCTTTCTCCCCGCTGCATTCCTCACGTGGGGCCCATCAGGGTACATTCCACGAACGTTTCAGCCTATTAGTAGGCTTGAGAAAGTGTCATGACACTTAACATGTAAAATTTAGACTGTTACGAGTTCTTGTTTGAGAAGAACTTCTTGAGAAGAACGAAATTGCGCCAAACAAGTTCAAAGTTGCCGCGGAGACTGTGGAACAATATTATATAAATAAACTTTTCCCGTTGCTTTAAAGTTGATTCTGATTTTATAAACTCAAAATACGATTGAAAAAAATTGCAAAAATTAGAAGCTCTATCACTTTCTTTCTCTCTCTCTTGAAGGGAGCACGAGTTTTATCACAAAAATACTGAAGAAACATTGCTGATTCATGCACGGATTTCGTGCAAACTAGCAGTAACTGCTTTCAAATTTCTTAGTTTTCTTAATTTTTAAAGATGTAAAAAATTCCCTTTCCTGCTTGGTATGACAATATCATTTGTGAATGCTCTGAGAAAATTGTGAATCAACTTGATTGATCGCATTGTCACACGTGAAAAAGCTAGCTCACTTAAATAGATGGAACTCATCGGTTTTTTCCTCTTCGGAAGCAGGTTTTCTTGTCATTCAAGTTTTTTTCTTCTTTCTTAGATTTGTTCGACAAGACCCACTTTTATTTTCGGATAGCTCGAGCAACCTTAAATTCAAATGTGATGGCCTTCAGCCACATCCCTAGATTCCATCTCGAAGAGATAAAGTCCCCCAGTTAGTTATTCAAAATTACCAACATTATTAATAAGTTATCGTCTTCTACCTAGCCACCTTTTGGTGTGTCCGGCCGGAAATCTACTTATTCGCTGTTCCTTCGTCTACCCTCTCCTTATCCCGATCTAAGACATTTCCCGGGCTCGAGTAATTAGCTCTCGATCGAAACGTCACCGTCAATGCGGACTACAGTTCGCATGAAAGGTGACGCCTTCGAGCCTTGCCATGACTGCTTTGACGTCCCTCTTAGACACAGTAAGTCTAAATCGAAGTTGTTAGTTTCCGAGGTTCGGAGTACTGGCCTAATGATGTAGCCAAACCATCTCATTCAATTTCCAAGCCCTGTTGACTAATTATTAAATACCTGATCCTCCGAGCATGAACTCAAGCCATACCACGTGATTACATGAACTTGTTGAATGAACTTAAATTTCACACTATGAACCACTATGAACAGACAGTCATACTTTGAAAAAATATTCAATTATTATTCTGGTTTTAAATGTTGCATAGTTGCATGTGTACATGACAACGGATGACTGACCCAAAGTAATCTCAGTATTTAAAATAATGACTGGAAGTATTCACGAAGAAGTTCATAGATAGTTTTTCAATTCATAGATAGTTTTATCATCCATCACAAACATATCAATTTACAATTACAATTTAAACGCTTTATCAAGATCAACAAGCCACATCGGGAAATCCTCGATTATGGGATTTCAAATTCAAATTACCTTATCCACCAAAGGATGAGTTGTCAAGACTCATCTGCTAACATGGGGAGTATCACAGCAAGCTGTTGTTAAATTTCAAGAAAACAACACAAAAACTTTCCGACGAGACTTTGTCCGTAGAGTGGGAGAGAAACGAGTATGAGACGAGTATAGTTTATCCGAATAAACTGCATGGCGCCAGTCTGATTACTTCATATATCGGGGCAGGACGTTGCAACAAAAGAGACGACCATCTTGGGAGAGTGAGAATGAGAAGAATGAAGGATTTGAGCGTTGAGCGGAGTTTGAGCCTGGCAAGCAGTAGCGATCGAAGTGCTACTCTTCCTCTTCTGTCGCTCATCATGGCGCTACGATCCCGGAGCGCCAAATCTTCTCGGGAAAGGACTCTCACAGACGAGGGAAGACACGTTGCGGTGAGCAACCGTTTACGGAGGGAGACTAATGATCATCCATCGCATATCATCCATCGCAAAATGTACTTTTTAAAGTTTTACCTACTTTTTGTTAGCTCTTTGATTTTATTGTTCTTGAATCAAGAGTTTTAGAAAAACAAAACGATTTAGCAAAAAACGGAGCAAAAGAAAAAAGATCTGTGCACTATATCGCCAACTAAAAGTTTTTTGACGCTATGATTTTGAGCTCCCTCTGTAAGAAGTCTTGGTTTATTTTTTTTCTCAAAAAGTTTGGGCCATTAACAAACCTATCACGACCTGCGCAGACTTGAAAACACTTCACTTGACAAAGAATAAATGAGGTCAGAAATTTTTTGCACGCGTGTCAAGTCAGGTCGTGGCAGGTCGTGACAGGTTTGTTAATGGCCAAAAGTTTGCTACGTGAAGCATACAGAGTGTCAAAACTTCAACATTTTTCCATGGAGCAACATTGGTTCGACCGGTCACGATGTTCTCAATGAAAACAAATCTTAGTATAGCCTGATAACGAGTGGTTCTTGGGTGTTCAGGTTCTCAGGTTCTTCACTGTGACTATGTTGAGATGACTTGCCTACTCCCTGATGCTTCTTTTTGCTCAAGTGAACTCGGTCGACTTCTATACTGCCCGAAGGTTTTTTTCAGTTTTTTTTTCAGTATGAGTCCTGTTTGTTAGTGCGCACTATATAAGTTGGTGTGAACGACTTTGCTGTTGTGAGTAACGAAAAGTTTTTCGGCTCTTGTGGTTTGTTTCGATCAAGAACAAACATTAATTTTGTTAAAGTAACCAGAACTATTTCTTTCCGTGAAAAAAAAAAAAAAGAGAGGAGAGAGAGAGGGAGGGAGCGGCTCTCCATAGCCAACTCTCTTCGACGCGAGACGTTTGCCGGCAACAACAACAACAACATTTCTTTCCGTGCGATTTGTCACAGACATCATCCGTTCAGTCGAATTCAAACACTACTCAATTGTTTTTTATATATGAAGAATCACCCAAAAAAGATTAAAATGTTCTAAATGAAGTAATATTCATAGTTTTCTGAAACATAGAAAAAACAATAAAAAAAATAATTAAAATCATTCATCCAGGCGGACTGGAGTGGACACGTTAACGTTGTTGACGTGAAGGAATCTTCAACGCTTGGGGTTTCACATGTGGAATATACTCTCCTTTTTACTGTTAGTGTTCCCAACCATTAAATTTACTTCCAGAAAAAATCGTTTTCTTGAAGAAAAAACGGTTATTTCGTTCGGTAAAAGTCAGCACACGCCACGTGGACTAGTAAAAAACGAATGGTATTACGGATGGGGTCTCAAAAAAGATAAGATGATAGAGAATATTAGCTAAACAGAAAATGTGAAGAAAAAAATTCAATGGCTGCTTATCCGTTTGGGAATTAAAGGATCATACATCAATGATTCTCTTTATTTTCTGCCCTTCACCTTTCTGTCTTTCTTCATCTTTCTGGGGTTTTTTCCCAAGCGCATAGATTTAATTGTTTTTCTGGGTTTTTGAAGAGCGCATAGATTTTTTTACCCACAGTGAGGGTCAGAAAAACACTCTGACTAGCAGTGCCCCAGCGGGCAGCCACTGGTTCAAACAGTTGAGGTCTTTCTCGCATCCCAGGATTTTTCCTGCAGCCAGGCGGGAAAAAGCGCGAAGAAGATTCTTAAGTGAAGTGGAAGAGTATGAAAGCGAGCTACGAATAGGCTATGAGAGCGGGAGCCTCCAGCCTCCCGCCGGGAGTTTCACTCACCAAGTAGCTCATAATGGCTTTTTAAAGAGCTAAGTTGTTCAATGTACTTGTAGCTGTCCGCGATGCAATACATGTATAACGGAAACCGTTTCCTTCGACAAAGTTCCAAAAAGATCATTCTTTTCAAGTCGATACGAAAAATTGTGTTTTTCATCAGTTGAGACCAAAAGTGAGCTTGAACGAGGATGTTAGGAGCTTCGTGTTGACTACGAGATACCGCGAAGTCTACAAACTTCACGGCCAATTAGCAAAGTTGCATCAGCAGGTTGGGCTAGCACTATAAGTTCTCTAGAGTTTTCAAACAATTGAGGTTGAACTAAAAAGGGGGTTGTTCTCATAATGCGTCCAAAAACAACACAGAAGCTCGCTAAAATATGGAAATAGAGACATGCGAATGGCAGTGGAAAGTGTTTTCATCGAGAAATAATATTGTTTCACGTAAGCTCCTGATGATGATTGTTGCCCGTGCGATTCCTTTGACGTTGAAAGGGGGTCCACGAGCTCTCGGTAAAAGCTCAAGCACACAGTCACACTCACTCACTTCTCTCTTTCTCTCTCTCATTCACTTTTTTTTGCTTCTCTTCTTTTCGCCTTTTTTTGGTTTCGGGCTCTGGCTTTTTTTTAAAAAACTGATTCCATCCTTCCATCCATATTATTCAACAATCCAACCTACACAGACAACAGCAAGAACAGCAAATAACTATTTAGACTGGCAATGAAAACAACATTCATTGGGCTAGGAAATCTGCAACATCGACAGGTCTATACCATAGGTCTAGAGGTTTAAGTCTAGTGGGGTTACAACGGCAGTTAAACAAGTGTACACTAGTATGATCTACCTCTCTACATAAAGGACAGAGAGGAGAATCAGTGGCACCTTTCCTATGAATGTAACTATTTAACGTGCTCGAGTAACCGCTTCTAAGTTGCGATAGGGTAACTTGCTGTTCCCTGTCAAGTAATCTAGTAGACTTATGGACCATGGTTGGTTTGAATCCTAAGACTGTGTTTGGTTCACAGTTTCTAAGAAATTTCCTAACGGCTTCTGTGTGCAGATTTCTAAGAGTTGTCTTACAGTCACTATCCCCCAGACTGAGGTCCATGTTCATCACGTGTCGGCGGATGGTTCTTGTTGGTCGTTGTCGGAGGGTGAGGTTATGGGATGGGTGATCCTCTTGCATTCTGGCTTTAGCTAGGTATTGGCTGGTCAACAGCTCATTGTGCTCCTTTACTGGCAGAAGTTTGGATTCGAGAGCGAGATGCTGTGTTCCGGCCATTTGAAGGTTACCCGTGGCTGCCCTGATTGCTTTGTTTTGGCAGGCCTGTAATCGTGTCCAGTGCGTGTTTGCGAGTTGTGGAGTGTATACGGGTGCTGCGTAGTTAATGATGGATCTCGTCGTAGCTTTATATGTCGCGATGAGTGTTGTGGGACTCTGACCCCATCTTCTGCCTGCTAATGCTCTGATGATGTTGAGACGTTTGGAAACCTTCGTTCTGATGGCCTCTGCGTGGTGTCGGAAGGTTCCTAATTGGTCTAAAACCACACCCAAGATCTTTGGTGTTTTGGTGATTGGGAGAAGATCGTTACTGAGTTTGATTTCAGGTTTTTTGTTGCATTCCGCTGTGCATGTTGTGAAGAGGGTCACCGAAGATTTTTCTTTGGAGATCTGCATCTTTAGGTTGTCCAGTTCATTAACTAATATGGGGAGGTATTCATTCATTTTGTCCTCGCATTCGTTGATCTTTGCACTCGATGACATTATTGAGATGTCGTCCGCATATGCAACAATGTTGGTGCTTCCCGTGGGTACTGAGAGATTGTTTAGGTAGGCATTGAAGAGAATGGGGCTTAGCACACCGCCCTGTGGAACGCCAGCCCGACTCGTGAAAAAGCTGCTAGTCGTGTTCTGGAAGGTCACACTCACGGATCTTCCCCGAAGATAGTTAGACAACCATCTCACGACGCCTCTAGGAATATTGGTCTCTGCCAATTTTCTGCAAAGTGTCGGGATGTGGACTAGATCGTACACCGAGGTCATGTCCAAAGCAACCATTATCGTTCTCTTAGGGGGAGCTTTTTGGTTGAAGCCTTCAATGATCTGGCCAGTTATTTCTAGGAGAGCTGATGTTGTGGACTTGCCTTTTGTAAATCCGTGTTGCCATTTGGCCATTTCGATCCCATCTGCGATGAAAGAAAGTAGGCTTCTTTCGAAAAGTTGGGCAATGGGAGACAGGATTGAGATTGGGCGATATCCTTTAATCGTCGACGGGTCCTTTCCTATCTTTGGCAGCATAATAACTCTGGCTGTTTTCCAAGCATGTGGTATGATACCGGATTGGAGAGTACTGTTGTAGAGGAAAGCCAAGCATCTTTTGAATGAGCTTCCTGCGTTTTTGATCATGAGTGGACAGATACCTTCGCTGTCGATTGCCTTCGAGCCTCTGGTTGCTTTGCAAGCTTTTTCAACGTCATCAATCGAAAAAACGGGAATGTCTTCTCTGGAAAACCCTTTTATCCATCGGGTTGTCTGTCGATTTGTTTTGTCCGGTGTTTTAGGGGCTTGTTTGGCCAGGTTTTTGGCAAAGGCGTTTGCAGCTTCCAGGGAGGATAGTTGTTTTCCGTTTTGGATGATGACATTGTGAGATCGGTTGTGTCCTCTACCATCAATTGCTTTGATAGTTTTCCATAGCCAATTGGTTGGTTCATTGTGTCGAAGTCCGCTTACGTATTCCTCCCAGGCTTTTTGCTTATCCTTGCGAATTTGAGTTGTGATTTCGGCCATGATTGTAGGGAGATCAGGATTCAGAGGATCATTGGTCCTCATGTAGTCTCTTTGTTTAATCAGGGCTTCCGCTTTTTCGCTCAGGTTGGGAGTGTAGTTGAGCTTTCTGCCTTTAGGGATGTTGTTCTTCGACGCTGCAAGAATGACTCGTACCAGGAAATCGTGCATTTCATTGGTTTTTCCTGTGAAAGGAAAATCAACAATTCTTTTGTTTATCTCCTTCTCGAAACCGCTCCAATTTGCTTTGTTGTAGTTCATGAAGCATTTCTTATTCGATATGTTAGACGGTTGAAGATCAACTTCGACGATGATGGGGAGGTGGTCGGAGTTGAGTCTGTTGATCGGTGTCCATCTGCATTCTGTTGACACGTTGGAGGAGATGAGTGTTATGTCTGGCGAGGCGTCCTTTCTTGTGTGCTGGCGGGCGTTGTTAAGGCAGACCAGGTTTCTTTCTTCTATGTCTTCGCAAAGATCGTCTCCTCTTTTGTCTTCGATTCCTTCACTCCAGAGCGCGTTGTGTGCGTTGAAATCTCCCGCAATGATACATGGGCCCTGTCTGTCTAATAGTCTCTCAAAGTTAGTACTATAACCGAGTGAGCATGAGGACCGGGGAGGTATGTATACATTGGAGATGGAGAAGTTGCCTCGTTTGGTGGGGACATTTATGCACATAGTTTCCGCGACCTTATCCGTTGAGGGAAGGGTTATATTAGTGAACTGAGTGTCTTCCCTTATTAGTATGGCCACACCACCGCCAGAATTGTTACGATCTTTTCTGAGCGTGGTGCAGCCGGGGATAGTAACTCTAGCGTCTCCTTCCATCTTGGTCTCTTGAATGAGAGCTATGTGAATGTTCAGTTCGTGTAGGAGGCCCTCTAGTTCTGACGCTCTAGCCCTTAAACCATTCGCGTTCCATTGAAGGATTTTTAGGTTCTCTGAGGGCTTAGTGGGCTTAGTTCTCGTGACAGGTGGTCTACTACTATCGAGACATCTCCAATTCGGGGACCATTCATTGAACGATGACAAATTCGAGCACTTGAGGTGTACCCATGAGGAGCATCTACCACATCTTATACTGTTTGATGCAGCACTTTTAGAGCAAACGGGACACGGCCATCTTGGCGGACCGGGGTTGGATTCAATACCAGCTCTAAGTAAGAGAGTTCGGACCAGGGAGGCTGGTAACGCCTGGTCCTCTAATGAAAAAACAAAGAGAGTGGGTTGTGACTGCGTACGAGCAATGCTCGTGTAGGCCCTTTGAAGGGTTTCTTTCCTTTGGGATAGTATGTTTGGAGGTCCATTGGGGCCGATGCCTTCCAGCATCGTCCACAGTCGCACCACGTGTAGGTGACCTCCTTCGCGACCACGTAAGCTCCTGTCTTTGAAATCGGAACAGAGCCCACAGAAGTTAGAAACACGGGTCCACTAACTGAAGCAAGTTAGAAACACGGGTCCAATAACTGAAGAAAGTTAGAAACACGGGTCCACTAACTGAAGCAAGTTAGAAACACGGGCCCACTAACTGAAGCAAAGACTTGACCATTCAAAAACCAGTGAGAATTAGGCAGAATGTTGCTTAACAATTACTTAAGTTTCGTGTTGATGTTTAAAACTAATCAAGTTGAAATTCAAAAAAATGTACTTTTCCAGTGTAAGATGAAGATATTGATGAATTGGTACGTTCATTCGTCCCACGTAGAATTGCCTTGAAATGCCAATTGTCATATCCGCTATTGGTATTGTTCATTGTCAAACGAAGTTAAATATAATCCGTGCGAGGAATAAAGAATGAATGAATGAGTTGCAAAGTTTTCTTATTGTTATTTTTTCTATGAAAGTTGTTGCTTCGTTTAAAACGTAACATAAAACACCGTAACCCATTTGCATTTCGCGGCAATTCGTCGTGAGACAAAGGAACGCACAAAATTACCATTCCCTTCATCTTACAAAAAAAGTTTTTTTTATATTGAATTCCAACGCTCTATAACACTACTTGGTCGATGTAGTGGTTGCTACGTGGGTCATTGCTACGATGTATAAAAGAAAAGGGAGGGGAGGGAGTCAGATTCCAAGGAGCTTTATCAAATAAAAAAATCTTTCGAGTTTCCTAGATCGGTATGGGTTGGGCTTTGAACTCGAAAACCTCGAGGATCGAGCTAGGAACTTCTAAGGATCAAACTTGGGATCACTAATCAATTGGCGCTCTCGTAGGTCGATATCGGGACTCTTGGACACCAAAATTGGTTTTTAGGGCTTCTTTCTCGGATTTTTCTACGATAAAACCACACCTGAGCTTCCTGTTGAGCTAAGTGAAAGGTCTTACTGTCAGTTTTCTAAGGTCACTGTCAGTTTTCTAAGGTCACTGTCAGTTTTCTAAGGTCACTGTCAGTTTTCTAAGGTCACTGTCAGTTTTTTAAGGTCACTGTCAGTTTTCTAAGGTCACTGTCAGTTTTCTAAGGTCACTGTCAGTTTTCTAAGGTCACTGTCAGTTTTCTAAGGTCACTGTCAGTTTTCTAAGGTCACCAGCACTAATCACCAGCACTAATCGTTAGAGTCTAGAATAATGATTAGCTTTCGCTTCTCCGATTTTTATCTTCTTCTCGCTTCTTATTATAACAGACTCCCAAGCTCGAAGAGTGGTCTTTCTAAATTTCCAACAATTACACAAGACCGTTGGTTATGTCAGTTGTACCTCCGCTCGGCTTTCCCTGCGTTCCCGCCCCCGAAGTGGTTGGGGGCGAATGCGCCCGAGACAACCGAGGACCGAAAACGGGCGACGGCGGCCTTCTTTTCTTTCTTGCTGGAGTATGACGTTCTAAGGAAGTCCCGCCTTCTTCATGTCTTTTTAGAGGTCAGTGCAACATTCTGTGGAACAGCAGTGCTGGCGAGAAGGTTTTTTTTATTTTCCTCGATTTTTTGTTAATAAGAGTATTCCCTACTCATCGTTGATCTCAAACAACGGATTTTTTTACCGAGCAGAGGAGCGGATTGTTCGTAGAAACATGTGCAAAAATTGTGTGGTGTGACGGGAACCGAACCCGCTACCTTCGCTTACCGGGCAATGCTCTTACCAACTGAGCTATACATGCACATTTTATAGCCCATCCAATATTTTTTGTATTGTCTCCCTCTCTCTCCCTCTCTCTATGCTATTTCTTCCTACCCACAGAAAGAGCGTGTCTATCAAGATGACTTGTTATGAGGGAACGGCAGGCCTTTGAGAGTGCCCCAGAGCATGTGATCAGGGTGTTTCTCTGACCCGCACTGCGGGTAAAAAATTTTGATGCGCTTTCCAATAACCTCGAAAAAGATTGAAATCTATGTGCTTGGGCATTTTTTTACTCGGATTTTTCATAGGGAAAGTCCAAATCATAGGAAAAATTGGATATTGAACTCTGGAATTTTGAGAAAATCTATGCGCTCGAAAAAAATTGTGCGGGTGCTAAGAAACACCCTGCATGTGATGTAAAAGATAGGATGGAGAGAGTCAGAGAATTCGTATCACTAGCTTTCTTTGAAAGCGCATAGATTTGGGCATAGAATTAACGCGCAGTGCGGGTTTGAGGAACACACTACTTCTCTCTCTGTCTCGCTGACCACTTTTCTATAAATTATTTAACGGTTATTTTGTGAAAGATGTGGAAAAAAAACGTACTGTAGAAAGCAGAAGAGAAGCCCCGTTCTGGAGAAGAGGGGACGATCTCCGTCGGTGAAAGCCTTCTCGACTCGCCTGCCACGTCAGTTATTCATGTTTCCATCATAAGAACGTCCACTTGATAGGAACATACAGTTCTCGGAACGGAATGTTAGAGTTGTTTATACTGTTTAGTTTGAACCAGGGTGTTCATAACCAAAATCAGCGTTTTTTCTCTCCAGCGCATGGATGGATATTTGAAATTTTGAGAACTTGAGGCCAGTATTTCGAGCAAGAAAATATGTCTAAAGTTTTCAATTGGGTAGTTTTATGGGTGAATATTTTACAGAAAGTACCAAGAGGGAATATACAGGGTGACCATAAATTACATGGACAAATTTTTAACGCGCTCTATCGCGCGACACAGTGGACCGATCTTTGTTTTCATTTCTCCATGAAAATGCTTTGAGCCTGTAAATTTGCACTATCAGGTGAAGCTCTTATTTCATTGATTTTTGTTTGGTGAGAAGAGACCCTGTCTTAAGGCTTGGAATTCTGTTTTTAATCTGATTATAACTTGAAAGCTTGATGAAAACGGTTCCGTGTCATAGTTCACCGAAGGTCTAGTCTAACTGTAGAAAATTTTAAAATGACGATCGCTCTGCGATTGGAGGAATCTGGAATAATGAGAAGCGAGGTAAAGGTAAAGATCAGGGGAAGGAGAGGTAGTCAGTAGTCTAGACTCTTGACTTCATCGCTCAAAGAAGAGAGCTAGTCAGTAGTCTAGACTCTTGACTTCATCGCTCAAAGAAGAGCTAGTCAGTAGTCTAGACTCTTGACTTCATCGCTCAAAGAAGAGCTAGTCAGTAGTCTAGACTCTTGACTTCATCGCTCAAAGAAGAGCTAGTCAGTAGTCTAGACTCTTGACTTCATCGCTCAAAGAAGAGCTAGTCCCTAGTCTAGACTCTTGACTTCATCGCTCAAAGAACGGTAGGTTTTTTTCAATTCTCAACATTGCTGGTGACGTATGGACCATAGGTTAAATGGTTACCGGACCAGCTATGTTGGCGCATACATGTTCGCGCCGAGAATGATCTACATTTTCTTCTCCTTCCGTTTTGTTTCACCTTTTCTCTACATCTCTTTTTCCCTTAACCCATCCCTTTCCCACTCGCTCGGCGCGTACAAACATGCCTTAGACCGGTCTCATTTAATGCCTGGTATGGACTTGTTGGTCCCCCCTGTTTGTACCTACATGTATATGTATGCCGAGAGGTCATGTTGTTGTTGTTGTTGTCTTGCCCATAGGTCCTCTTGGGATAGGTTGGTGGTGAGGATCCTTTTGAGTCCGGAGAGATTTTCTCCGTCTACACTCGCACCGCAGTCGACGATCCTCTTGGCGAGACCCATTCGTTAACCGGAGAAGGGCAAGAGGTTATTTTACTGGCGCCTCGACTCGCCATTGAAAAGTATAGTGGAGTATCGGCTGATGTTTTGTCCGGTGGCATGCCCAGGCCGGTCCGGCATCGCCCTCCTTTGACGAGCTATACTATCCAGTTTTGTTCCGCGGTGGGATTTCTCCCGCTACCTCCCAGCACGAATTCTTCGTAGGGAGGCGTCCCTCTATCCGCCACCTGAGGTCGCGCTCGATTCTGGACTGGATAATCCGGCTCCATCCGTGACAGGCTCTTAAGGCTGTAGAGACGAATGGCCACTGTTGCCAGTGTGTTTCGAGCCGAGAGGTCATGGTCGGTCATTATATTAGCCCTGCCTATGGTACGTTTAGTGCGCAATTGCAGTAAAATGCCGCACATATTTAGACCATCACCGGGAGAATCTCCACTCATACCGATAAAGGTTCAAAAAGTTAGTAGTCCTGGTACGAATTATACATACTCCCTCGTCTGTTGTACACTGCAGCGTTGATCTTTGAGCAGCTACTGGCTTTACTAGGAAAGGTCTGTATCGTATTGAGAGGATAAAAGTTGCAAAAAGTTATTGATAATAAATGTTTTTAACTGAAAAAAACATGATATGTAAATAAATTTGATGCGTTAACTTTCTCTGAAACAGAATAAGCTGGAATTGTTGAAACAACTTCTTCTTTTTTCAGAATCTCCGAAGAAGACGCGCCTGTCATCGAGCCAGATAACGTAATGAGTGATTCGAAGATTTTATACTAACTGACTAACTTTTCTATGACTAATGGGATGACTTTGAATATGAATTGTTGACTATAGCACGAACTAATGCATGTATTTTTTAGTATGACCGACGACTCTTGAAGAAGATTCTCATAAACCATAAATACATGAAGGATTGAGAAAATGAGTATTCCAAGACGAATTTATAACGAGAGTTTAAAAGTTTTCGAATTTTGAAAAAAGTCATGATTTCATTAACCGTCATACTTTCACTGTACATAGGTTTTTGGTGTTTTAAAACTGTTTCCCCTCAAATGGAAGACCCCCTTCTTTTTTGAAAAAAAGGTCATGATTGATGATTTGAAAATCTAAACACTAAGATTTGTATGTATTTTCAGAGTCGTGAAATAAAAAATAGAGTGTTTACGAGCTAAGTGAGAGGCTGCGGTAAAAATTGTGAAAAAAAAGAGTTTTTTCTCATCTAACACTATTAAAAATCAATTTTGTTTCAAGTACATACTTTACTAACAAATGAAGTATAAACTGGTTGTTTACTCCAGAAAATGTGTTAAACTTTTCAAAATAATTCTTTCGGATGTTGTTATTAACAAAATAGCTGATTAAATAACGAGACAACGGTAATTTGGAAAGTTCAATACTTATAGTCAAATGAGGTTCAAGTATTGGGAAGATCATATTGGACATACTAAAGATTGCATAGGTTAATTATTCTCGTAGAATTTCTCCGTTTCATTGACTTGATTATTCTTTAATAGATTCCGCTGCAATGCTTGCTCAATATAAACTCAATTTGTTGCGCTGAAAGTGAGCCTTTTTCCGATTTGCACTTATGTTTTTAATGTAAAGAAAATTCTTATCATTAAGCATATCATTGTTCAGAGTTTCAAGTTCAATCTACGCCAATAAACTATATAAAAAACTTACATCATAGTCCTTGCTCATACAATATTCTCCTTGCTCATACAATATTCTACTTGCTCATACAATATTCGGTTTTCATATCAACAAGATAGTCTCGATGATTTTCAAAAGCTTAAAGTTTGCGAATTTAATCGATATACTTTATATTTGAGAAAGTAGCCACTTGGAAAGAAGCCTCTGACTTGTTTTGTTGAACAAAACCGACCGATATGCATATGTGTACTTGAGCCTTAGCGAATTCAGTCATTACAAAGCAACCTTAATGTTAAATTTAGTCATTAAAAAGCAACCTTAATGTTAAATTTAGTCATTACAAAGCAAACTTAATGTTAAATTTGGTCATTACAAAGCAACCTTAATGTTAAATTTCCTTATCTGAAAAATAATCTTGTTTTAATTTTTTTCGAATTTCCTTGGAAAAATATAAAGGGCAAATTTTATTATGTTCCTCAAGCTTCTTGATCATAACGGTTTTCCAAATCCATTTTCAACTTCTTGGGGGAATCCATGGCCGAATTCTACTTCTGATTATAACTAGATTTCTGGTAGTCAATTGCATGATTTGCTTTGTTATACTTCGACCGCACTGTATTGATTTTTAAAGTAAGGATGAAAACAAGTTTCAGGTAGGTATTTCTATTCTGCTAGGTTATCGCTCATGTATACTTTTTTCAAACGAGTTTTGATGTTTTGGAAACGCATAAATAATAGTTTCAAGTGTACTATGTATTCAGCTTAGTTATTCTTCTTTGTGACCCATCCCTTGGTTATACTACTTAAAACAAGAATTTTTTTCACTGTAGTGAAAAGCATTTGTTGTAGAGAAAGAGTAAATATTGTATAACCTCACTCCAACAACCTTCTGACGAAAACAAATGAACTAAAAGTGCTCTGTGACGCGTAACGTAATGAAATTTTAGAAATTTGAAATAATTTATGTGCCAGATCTGAGGATGTGAAGTCAATTTTGGTTTTTTTGGTTCGAGCTTGAGCTTATTGCCACATTTTTGATGATGGTTCGGATAAAAGTAAACGTTCCTTCTTCCATCGCAAAACACTATGCATCGTCACATCTGGCACATCTCGGAAAGTGTGAATTGTACTAAATAAAATGACAATGATATATTATTATTATTGTCATTTTACTATTAATAGTTTACTGCATTCTTTTGTCTTATCAGCAAAAAAAGCATATGTTGAGTAATGCACAAGCGTGGTACTAACAAGTGAATAAACTTTCTGAAGGAATAACTTAGTCAATAAATGAACTGACTTCAAGACTGAATCAATAAATATATACATAGATTTTAGGGTTGAATTATTCAATAAACATAAGATGGAAGATTGAATCAGTCATGAGAATCAATTCGGAATTTAATCATTCGCTTAACTGAGGAAAAAATTCAGTCAAAAATTGAATGCGGGAATCAATCAATCAATACACTGAACGTAGGGCAAATAAATCAATAAACTGAATGTAGGCCTAAATCAACTAAACTGATAACAGGATTATGCGCGAGGCGACGTCATCGAGTTCAACGAGGTGCGAGAAGAGCAATGTGAGCCGCGGAAGCCACCGGCAGTCGCCCCAGTGAGCAACGAGTTGACGAGGCGCCGAATGTCGCTGCGGAACCAGATCGCCAAGCTCAGCTTCCGCCAAAATACAGGTTTTTCAAGCCCTCCAGAGCAGCCCAAGAGTACATTAGTTGTTATATTTTTTTTGAAAAATTACGCAAAGAGAAGCTCGTGACTCTCTCACCGCAAGAGGACTTCAGAGTTGCCAAAAGAACATCAACGCATTCGCCCAATGAGCATACGTTACTAATCTTCCTCGCGCTCTCTCCCGCCTCGCGGCAGGGTACGCGCTCCCCTGAGATGCAGGACAGACCTATTCTGGTAGAACCAGTGGCTGCCCGCTATGAGCATGCGTTACTAAGAACAAAACCTTTGAGCCTTTCATATAGCCTCATCGCACGAAATAGAAATGTGTTCCCGTGGTGTAACTAGTAACGCGCTGGAATCCTCGGACGAAAAAAGAAATGGCAGGGTTCGTTTCGTACCGTAGCTTCGCTCTTTAAACACAGTCTAAAATGAGATTTTCAGATATTTCAGATAGAGATTTTCAGATATTCATTTATTCCTTCCTTTGTACATGATAAAAATAGAACAGAGAAGTGTCACGGTTCAGTAACGGTTCAGTTCAGAAGCGTATGTATGTTATTTGCAAATTTCATTGCAATGGACTAGTTTATTACGATGGTTCGTTTTTGAATTGAAGAGATACATTTAAACAGCTTCATATGTAGATAAACTGCCAACTTGCAAAAAAAATTTCTAGGGCGAACGACCTACCGACTCTTTCCCTCACTCGAAATGAATCTATGAGAGTTTTCATAGCTAAAATTATAAACTTCATTCCTCTACATAAATAGAACGTTCCATTAGCCATAACTCAGCCTCAACCGGTTTCCTAAAGTTAAAAGTGAAACTTTTAGCCTACTTTAGCGATCTACCTATTGAAAATTCAAGACTTATTTAACCTATGAACAGCTTAGATTGGTGGAGCTTCGTTTATTGACAGAGAAACTCGTGCAAGATATCTCCATACTAAAAACATGAAACGGCTGGCAGTAAAATGGACTCACGATCTGTTTTGAAACTCACGATATAGAGTTGGAGAGAATCAAAGAAGATAAAAGAGACAATCTTGGGATAAATCTTCAAATGCTAAGTTATGGAGCGTTAGAATTCAACTTTTCACTTTTTCAAAGTAAATTCTGCAAAGTGATCTCGTTGAATGCTCCCATGTCTCACCACGAATTGCCGTGAGAAGAAAAATTATCTACGATATTTCTATATTCATATAAAATTATGACCAACAGTAGAAGTTATTATTCAAAAAAAATACCGTAGCTCATTTTCCTTCTCACGGCAATTCGTGTTGAGACATTGGAGCGTTCAACGAGATTACTTTGCAGAGATTACTTTGAAAAAGTGAAAAGTGGAATTCTAACGCTCCATTACACAGTTTAAAGGCAGTGACGCCTGGTTGAGATGACAAATGATTGAACTAACGCACAGAAAAAAGCTAGTCCACCGGGCGGGATCGAACCCAACCATCGTTCGTTCAATCATTTGTAATCTTGGAATAATCACAAAAAGTAATTTTAAGAAGAAGTTGATAGAATAATCAAAAACTGGTTTTGCACATTTTCTATTGTGAATATGTTCTTGCGACAATGAGTGCGCAAATCACAAGCACTGTTGATTCTTCAAAAAAATACCGTTTTTAAGTGGGATCTTCTAGAATGATGAGAATGTTCTGTTTTTTTTTCTGCTTCTAACCAAAAGCTCGCTCATCATTGTTATAGACAACATTGCTCGGAGAGCGATAGTTTTTCGAGAGAAGTTTTTCGATGATTGCAAGCAACCTTTGTTGACTCATGCCTGAAGGGAGTGAAGACCAATGTAAATTTCGCGACATGTTTCATTAATGGTTCAGATGAGGAGTACATGGTAGTGGCGGGACGACTGTTGGCAGCAGCCAAATCAGCAGAACAAGAGGGAGAGTGGGAGGCGGCCTTCCATGGATACAAAGACGCCGCTGCTGTTCTCCTCAAGGTATGCTGTGATTCTCAGCAATGTGTTTTTGATAGTGTGATGGTAATGCGCTCGCTCCCGGTAAAAGAGAGACGGCAGGTTCGATTCCGTTCCGAGGGAGAACTTTTTGCCAGTGCTATAGTTCAGTTAATTCATTGTTGTGGTTCAATTGACTGTAGATCTTGCAGATGACTTACTTTATGAACATTCCCATGAAGATCCTTCTGAAAAAATACAGAGAGAGAAAGAGTAAGCAATAAAGAAAGAGAGAGTTAAAAAAATAGAAAGAGAGAGAGAGTGGTCTAACAACAGTGGAGGGTCGAGAGCCTCGACTACTTTCTCCAGTGTCTCGCGGAGGAAGAATACCCGCTGAGCAAAACAACAAAAACAACATCCTTCTGAAGTTGGAGTAATGACCTCGGTCTGAACTTGTAGTGTAATATTGGGTGATGCTTCATTCGGAGGCTTGGCAGAGCCTTTCCGGCATCGCACTTCAATAGAGCTATGTTACCCAGTCGGTTCATTCATTCTGATTCTCTTTGTGAGTCTGTCATGCCTTCGAGTCGAGCTTGGACCTGTTGCATAATAGTCGGACACAAAAGCATTATGCGACACCCAGAGCAGGGTTAAGAAGCAGTCTGATAAGCAAACTGAAAGATCGATTTTTCATAGCAAAAAATCGCATGGGACAATGTGTGCTCGGTTGGTGTATTGGTAACGCTCTACAAACCCAGGTTAGGCAACGGAGGTTCGGTCCCGGCCGTGTGCCATTTTTGCCCTCGCGATGAATTCATTTCAAACTGAAAGACTGTTGAAGGGCGTTGAAACGGAAAAGTCGCTGTCTACGAGGAACGCCGTTCGCTTGAAGACGGCGACGTTTCTGGAGAAGGCGGATATCATTTACCGACAGCATCTTCGGTACGACGATGCTTTAAGGGAGGTATCATCCAACATCAAGAGGACGGTGAGAAGTTGCAAGCACAGGAAATTATTTGTAGAGTACTTTTGTCGGTTCATGTTCATGTTTATTGTTGTTGTTGTTGTTGTTGCCGGCAAGCAGCCCGCATCGAAGACTTTTGGTTATGAACACTCTCTTTAATGAGAGAGGTTCTCGTGTTCTTCGGACGAGAAGCGTCAGGAGAAGGGTTTTGATGTTCTTTGCAGTCGTGAGACTGTCATGCTGCACCTTGTGAAGGCGGACATCGTTGTAGCAACCTGTTCATGCTATAGGCCTTGTGAGTGGGTGGTCAACCCGGTCTAGCATCGTTTTGGGTGGGAGTAGAGACGTCTCGCCTGTCGTTGACCGGAGATAGGCAAGAGGATATTTGACTGGCGCCTCGACTCGCCATTGATAAGTATAGCGGAGTATCGGCTGATGTTTTGTTCGGTGGCTTGCCCAGGCCGGTCCGGCATCGCTCTCCTTGAAAGAGCTATACTACCCAGTTTCGGTCCGCGGCGGGATTTCTCCCGCTACCTCCCAGCACCAATTATTTGTAGGGAGGCGTCCCTCTATCCGCCACCTGAGGTCACGCTCGATTCTGGACTTGATGATCCGGCTCTATCCGTGACAGGATGGAGCCGGATCATCCAAGGCTGTAGAGTCACGAATGGCCACTGTTGCCAGTGTGTTTCGAGTTCATGTTTATTCATATTCTGTCCTTTATTTGATATTGTTTCAAAACTAATATCAACACATGAAGCGCGATATTTCATACAGTTCAACACTTCTAATATTTATCACGTTTCTGATGAAGTGTGAGCGAGAAAATTGATAGTATAGACATGAAAATTTAGAACATGATACGATACGATACATTCTCAAAGTGTCCAAACCCTGCTAGAGACCGAGCTCAACTATGCTGTTGAGTATAGGAATAGTGGAAGTGGATAAACAACCGCTCTTATCTCCGTTATCATCCGTTATCCTCTCTTTACTTTCAGCTCGCATCTCATTATCCCAGACTCGCCTGTTCTAGGATCCGTCGTTCTTATCATTATGTTCCACAGTTACACTATACCTTTAGTGAACTATGCTCATCATTGATGTTTTGTCACGGATGGAGCCGGATCATCCAGTCCGGAATCGAGCGCGACCTCAGGTGGTGGATAGAGGGACGCCTCCCAACGGAGAATTCGTGCCAGGAGGTAGCGGGAGAAATCCCGCCGCGGACCAAAATTGGGTAGTATAGCTCGTCAAAGGAGGGCGATGCTGGACCGGCCTGAGCAAGCCACCGTACAAAACATCAGCCGATACTCCGCTATACTTTTCAATGGCGAGTTGAGGCGCCAATCAAATAGCCTCTCGCCTGTTTCCGGTCAACGACAAGCGAGACGTCTCTACTCCCACCCAAAACGATGCTAGGCCGGGTTGACCACCCACTCACAAGGCCTATAGCATGATCAGGTTGCTACAACGATGTCCGCCTTAACAAAGTGCAGCATGATAGTCTCAGGACTGCAAAGGACATCAAACCCTTCTCCGAACGCATCTCGTCCGAAGAACAACACGAGAACCTCTCTCATTAAAGAGAGTGTTCATAACCAAAAGTCTTCGATGCGGGCTGCTTGCCGGCAACAACAACAACATCATTGATGTTTCTGATATACGCGCTTCTCTGGCGGATGATGAGCAGCAGTTCAACAGCGGATAAAACATCATGATCAGGTCACCAGACATCACTCTCGCCTCGAACGACATAGCCATCGACTGCAACTGGTCAACAATCAACAGAATGAACTCTGACCACCTCCCATGCCTGATTGACGTCGAAACACAGCCATCCAACATCTCAAACGCACGTTGTTATACAAATTACAACAAAGCGAATTGGGAAGGCTTCGAAAGGGACATCAACAAGATTCTCATGGATTTCCCATTCGCCGGCAACTCAGTTCAGATGCACAAATTCCTGACCACCACCTTGACCAAAGCGGCTAAGAACAACATTCCCCGTGGAAAGGTGCCAAAATACACGCCTCACTTGAGCGAAGATGTGAAGAAGCTGATTACAGAACGGGACCAAATGAGGAGGGACAATCCTACGGACCCCTCACTCCCCTCAATAATGGCCGAAATCTCCTTCCGCATCAACCTCGAAAAGAGGAAGGCTTGGGAAAAGTACATATCTGAAATTAGCCACAACGAACCGGGCAACAAACTCTGGAAAACGATAAAGGCTATCGACGGCAAATCAATAAAACCGACGCACTTGACCATCACCCACGACGGGAAAAGTCTATGCCCAACATCTGCCTCAAACGCTTTTGCCAGAAAATTAGCTAAACAAGCCCCTAAAGAGGTCGACAAATCAGCAAGAAGCACAACACGACTAATTAAAGGCCTCAAACGGACAGACGCTCCCCAAATTTCCCTGGCACAGATCGAAGAAGCAATCAAGAAAACCAAAGGTTCCAAATGCCCAGACAGTGAAGGCATCTGCCCTCTACTACTCAAAATGGCCGGTGAAAACTTCAGAAAATGCCTCTGCATCCTCTTCAATAACACGCTGCAAACAGGTATTATCCCGTCCAGATGGAAAGATGCAAGAGTGATAATGTTACCTAAACCAGGAAAGGACTCCAGCAACCTGAACGGCTATAGACCAATATCAATACTATCACCTATAGCCAAAACATTCGAACGGGTCTTATTACCATTCCTGGCGGAAGGCTTTCAAATCGCTGACTGGCAACATGGATTCCGCAAAGAGCACTCGACTACTACCGCACTCCTGGAAATAACCGGGAAAATAACAAACGGCTTCAATCGGAAACCACCCCCGGACCGCACTCTCATGGTCGCCCTTGACCTCACTGCAGCATATGACTTAGTGAACATATCCCTTCTCTGCAAGAAACTCACTGAAACGAATATGCCAAGAGCCATCGTCCGATGGATGTCCAGCTACCTAAGAGGCCGTACAATCAAGGTAGATTTCCAAGGAAAAAGCAGTCGACGTCTCACATGCAGATCTGGTGTTCCACAAGGAGCAGTGCTCAGCCCCCTCTTATTCAATCTCTACATAAACAACCTCCCGCAACCCACAGGAAACACGCAGATGACAGCCTACGCCGACGACATATCAATTCTCTCCTCAAGCCCCTGTATTGAAACCTGTGAAGATCAGATCAACCACTTCCTACCGAAACTCGTAGAAGAATTGGAACAACGTAAAATGATCATATCCAAGGAAAAGACTACGGTCACTCTTTTCACAACCCATACAGGCGAATGTAAAAAAGAACCCAAGGTAGAAATCCACGGAACCCTTTTGCCGACAACTAAAACAGTGAGAGTCCGCGGGTTTCAGTGAGGTGTCCCCTGTCTTGTGGCCCCGAACCAGAACATGAAGGATTGACTCGTTTATTAGATTAAGACGTCATAACATGGATACCGAGAATAATTACATTAACGTTATGTTGTAGAATATTAGAAGCGACATTAACATTATGTTGTAGAATATTAAAAGCGACAATGACAATGGGGGATTATTACGTTACCAATAATATGCCTAAGTAAGAGGGGTGGGGGTGAGCGACCGGGCCCGGTCTTCTCCTCTCTCCTAGCAAAGGGGCGTATTTATATGTAGCGCCCGGCACGAAGGCGTGGTCTATGTTCACAGTTATAATAGGGAAGTGGGATTAACAATACAGAGCTACCAGATATTCACACCTTTTTCTTTTCTAGAGTATATCATGTTCAGAATTTTTGTTCTACTTTCTTTGATTATTACGCCCTCACCGGTTGTTATTATCCGGAATAGCGCGCTATCGAGGGGGTCTGTGAGAAGTGCTCTCAACTTACCCGTGACTGGTATACCATTGCTTTCTTTCAGTGCCTTGGCGACGAGCGCCATTTGCGTCAAAGGTATGGATATTTTTGCTCGCGCTTTGTTCCTTTCTGGATCAGGTATCCAGATGTCGATTCGCACTTCGAATGGCTCGGCTTCGTTCAGTTGAAGGCTCAAGCGCTGAGCGTCTTCGAATTCCGGGGTCGCAGAATCTATCTCGATGTCTGCCGTGGCGTTTGCGTCTATCTCCTTCACGACCGAGAAGAGCAGCATTTCCGCCACGATATCTCCCTTTTTAGAGGCATCGGTGTAAGCCCGGTAGGTTACTCCCAAGGCCATGGAGTCCTCCATGCACGTGGTGGTTTTTACTACATTACGATCATATCCCCTAGCCTCTCCGAATCTGTCATCGATGTCTTCTTGCTCTTCTTTGCTCAACGGTTGAGCAAACGTTATGGGTTTGACCGGTGGAGGCCGTGTGTAACCCTGTACTGCCTCCCGGTACTCTTTTTCTTTTCCTGCTCTTGGTGGTTCGATCGTGCAAAAACCTGAGGATTTTGGTGGCCTGCCGTATGCCCAGACAATCTCGCCTTCATTAGGAGGATTGGCCTTTTCTCCATTTCTGTCCATGAAGTCCCTCGGCCTGATGTTAGCTATATTCCTGCTCCCACTTCGCAGCATAGTAATTCTCTTTGAAGCTCTTTTGCCCATTACCACTTCCATGATGTATGCCATCTTTTTCGAAAAGGATCCCATGGCGACGGGCACTGCTAGTTCTGCCACCCAGGGCAGCATGGTTTGTTCCGCGAGGATGTCTGGGTTTAGCTCGGGTACGTATTTGTTCATTTTACCCGGGTTTCTAAGCGCGACTTTGTATACATAAAATAGGTCATCGTAAGCCATTTTTGACAGGTCGATGTTTGGTCTGCCCGTAATTCCCGATATGGTCAGGGCGTCTATATATATATATCTCAGGTCTGGTCGATCCGGTGCGAACACTTCGTAGTGGACCGCTTCCAGAACCGGCCTTCCGTTGGAGGCTTCTCCGCAATGTCTGTACAATACTGGGTTTAAACCCTCGATTACTTCGGGCGTGAGCATTGTTCGACTGTCCTTCTCACCCTGTTTCTTTCCTTGAGGCCTTGGCGTTCGCGACTCCATCAATTCTTTCGTCGTGTTACGGAAAAGTTCGACCGTCTTGAGCGTGATCAAGGAGGCGCACGGGGCTTTGTCATTACGTGACGTCCCGTGCTCTTTTCTTGGCGCCTGAATCTCTTTCCTATCCCCATCGATGTAGGGGTTATTTGCTCTCGCGTTTTCCCAGTAAACCTCTTCCACTTCCGGATTTACATGTGGCATCGTGTAGATGGCTGGTTGTGGCTCAGCTCTCTCGTCTAGCATGTGACGAAAGGGGTGCGTCTGTGGCAGCGATTTTTTTTCTTCGGATAAGGACATCTCGGCCATCTGGAGAATGTTCTCAAAGATGGGCTCGTCCAGCCCGTACTGGGGGTTACGGTGATTTATTTCTTCCGATAATGGTGACCTCAGAATGAGGTCGCCAACCGGTGTGAGAGAAGCAACCGGCGGAGCGGTGCCGAGGCCTGAGATGACGTCCGTGTTTGGGGGGGGAGGGTTAAATTGTTCCAACAACGGTGTCCCGTGAACGGGGGCACCAGCTGGGGTGGGGGTTCTGACGACTTCGGCATCTTCTGCGTTTAGGGGGGAGGAGTTAAACAGTTCCAACAACGGTGTCCCGTGAACGGGGGCACCAGCTGGGGTGGGGGTTCTGACGACTTCGGCATCTTCTGCGTTTAGGGGGGAGGAGTTAAACAGTTCCAACAACGGTGTCCCGTGAACGGGGGCACCAGCTGGGGTGGGGGTTCTGACGACTTCGGCATCTTCTGCGTTTAGGGGGGAGGAGTTAAACAGTTCCAACAACGGTGTCCCGTGAACGGGGGCACCAGCTGGGGTGGGGGTTCTGACGACTTCGGCATCTTCTGCGTTTAGGGGGGAGGAGTTAAACAGTTCCAACAACGGTGTCCCGTGAACGGGGGCACCAGCTGGGGTGGGGGTTCTGACGACTTCGGCATCTTCTGCGTTTAGGGGGGAGGAGTTAAACAGTTCCAACAACGGTGTCCCGTGAACGGGGGCACCAGCTGGGGTGGGGGTTCTGACGACTTCGGCATCTTCTGCGTTTAGGGGGGAGGAGTTAAACAGTTCCAACAACGGTGTCCCGTGAACGGGGGCACCAGCTGGGGTGGGGGTTCTGACGACTTCGGCATCTTCTGCGTTTAGGGGGGAGGAGTTAAACAGTTCCAACAACGGTGTCCCGTGAACGGGGGCACCAGCTGGGGTGGGGGTTCTGACGACTTCGGCATCTTCTGCGTTTAGGGGGGAGGAGTTAAACAGTTCCAACAACGGTGTCCCGTGAACGGGGGCACCAGCTGGGGTGGGGGTTCTGACGACTTCGGCATCTTCTACGTTTAGGGGGGAGGAGTTAAACAGTTCCAACAACGGTGTCCCGTGAACGGGGGCACCAGCTGGGGTGGGGGTTCTGACGACTTCGGCATCTTCTGGCGCCGGTCGTTCGTGGTCGGGCGGGATCGACCTCCTGGGTTTTTTTGCCGGTGGTGGTTTCCCTCTTATCGCTTGTCTTGGCATGCTTGCTCACTTAATCAATGCTGGCGTTTTTGCTTTTTTTTTTTTGACGTGAGGTTACTCGACAAATTCTCGCCGCGCGCGAACATATAGGATTTGCGAAACCAATCAAGAAAACGCTAATACGAACATCAACGTGATGATGAGCTTGCGACATTTAATCTACCACGTTGTAAAGATGGCATGTCCGTTACTCGGAGCTCGAAACAGATCAATGCTCGATTGTCGGAAGCCTTTCGCAACAATAGGATGGAATTTGGCAATCGAAAGGGAGGGAAGTGACTATTCTTTATGAGAAGACCAGACCTATTTTGTTGAGAAGCAAACAAGATGTGGGAATACTGATTTCCGTGTTGGGAAGCATAATGATTGAAGAATATAAGGTCCCGTTTATTTCTTAAAACTTTCTTAGATTTCCACCATCGCGGTTAGAAACATTTAGGGGTGTAGAACGTGGGCATTGTAAGCGAATAATTCTGGGAAGTGCAAAGTACGTTTCTGGCTAGAAACTGAAGACGTTCATTGATAAGACTAGGAAATAATAATCGGCCGAAACGAATCCCTAAGGACTCCGAGAGGACTGAATAAGACTGTGAGAGGGATTTATTAATAGGTATTGCTTACGTTCGTTGAGAGAGAAAGGCGGACGAGAATTTGGTAAAATTTTTTTTTTTTTTGAAAGCGAATGAAGATGATTTATGAAGATGTATGTATATTAATAGGAACAGTATCAACCGACTTACTGTAATCAACGAAAGATGGTAGAAATTTAAGAAAAAAAAAGACTGATCAAGTGTTTGATGCCATTTTGAAAGAGACATTGGGAGAGTTGATGAGCAAGCCCTTTGGAACGGGATACGTGGGTATCGATCACGTTTAGAAGTAACTACTTTTCGAGAAACTGTTATAGGAATCACGATTCGCATATGCCTATTAAATGGCAGGAATTGCATTTTCATGGACATGACGGCGTGCAAATGAGAGAATAACTTTGTATGATTAATCGCTTAATTGATTGCTTTTCGCGCGTTTGTAACGATTGATATGACTGGATATTTAGCGCTGGTGCAATTGAGAGGCGATTCCGAAACAAGAAATGATGAGATTGTGGTGTGAATTGTTGATCTTATAGGGCAAAGAAGAGGAAGAGGTTAAGGAGAAGAGAAAAGCAAGGCTGGGGAAATCATACACCATGATATAAGCGAAGGTTTATATGGGATAATTGGCAAAACAGGATATATTACAGTTCAAAAATGAAAATAAAAATGTATACATACATATACCTCGACACATATACATACAAATATACATATGCGCATGTACATATACACGTACGCATGTACATACACATATATAATATATACACTCATATACATATATATATTTTCCGGAGAAGTTGTTCCGAAAAGCATGAGAAGAATGCGCAAATCACAGAGAACTTTACGGAAGGACATGAGCATAGTAAATATAAGAATGCATAAACGAAGTGAATTGCGAGCACATGATATGATATAATTCATCGAGCGCAGAAGCAAGAGAGCGCTCTTATGATCATCAAAGTTCAAAGATAGACAAGAGTTACAGGAAAATTTACGGGAGAACATGAGCATAATGAGTATAAAAATGCAAACATGAAATAAATTGCGAGCACCACATATTATGATGTAATTCATGGAGCGCAGAAGCAAGAGAGCGTTCTTATGATCATCAAAGCTCAAAGATAGACAAGAATCCCACGAAAATTTACGGGAGAACATGAGCATAATGAGTATAAAAATGCAAACATGAAATAAATTGCGAGCACCACATATTATGATGTAATTCATGGAGCGCAGAAGCAAGAGAGCGCTCTTATGATCATCAAAGCTCAAAGATAGACAAGAATCCCCGAGATATCAACGGAAGAACATGAGAACAATGAGTTTAAAAAAAAAATGCATACACGAAATGAATTGCGAGCACCACATGATATGATATAATTCATCGAAGGTAAATTAATTCATAGAGCACGGAAGCAAAAGAAAGAGACAAAAATGAATAAAATAAAACACAAGAACAAAAATCTTATGTTCTGATTATTAAGTACCTATTCCTAGGCGTTTCTATATGTGGTATTTTTTTTTTTGAAATGATACTCTGAAACCTGAACTTAACTAAGAAGCCTTTTGCCCCTGCCTACCGATGAAGTTGCCGACTCCTGTTATTTTATAATTTACTTTTTCTTCCTTAAGTTATATTGATGAGTTGTCTCCTTGGTTTCCTGCTTACTTGGTTTGTCTAGACGGTTGCTGCTGGCCTCCTTGTTGTTATATCCTTGCGTAGGAGCGTCTGTAGCGCCCACGTCTTCCAAATCTGCCTGGTCCTGCGGCTGTAGAGCCTTGTGCGTACATATGGGACCGGTGTTCGAAAATGCTGGTTTCAGTTGATTCAAATGCACTTTTTTCGGCATCGACGAGGGTGATTTCAGATTTACTATAACGGCATGAGGTTTTGCTATATCGATAACCCTATACTGCCCGGTCCATGGGAAACAAAGCTTTTTGGACAAGCCTATTTTTGTAGTATAGTTCCTGAGGAAAACCCTGGATCCTACCTGAATCTCATTTTCTCTGACCTGTTTATCATACTGACTCTTGTACTTCTGCTGTTGCGTGACCGATACTTCTGCTGCTGCTTTCCATGCCGTCTGTATGGCCGACAAGAGTTGCGCTTTGTATTCAGCTGCCTCGCTGTCCCCTGGAATGCGAGTTCTTTCCGTAGGGTTAAGTATTTTGTCTATGCAAAACACCGGGTTCCTACCGAACATCAAAAAGTACGGCGTTTCGTTAGTTGTGGCGTGAACCGATGTGTTATAAGCGAACGCCGCACATGGGATAAAGAGGTCCCAATCTTCTTGGCTACTGCTCACATATTTTGCTAGTATGTCTTGAAAGGTGGAAAATGTTCGCTCCGTAGCTCCGTTGCCCATTGAATGGTATGGAGTGGTGAACCTCCGGTCAATCTGTAAGACCTGGGATAGTTCCTGGAAGAAATCTGAAGTAAAGCTTGAGGCATTATCGCTGACTAATTCGTCCATGGCTCCATACTTCAGTATGCACTCGGTCGGTAGGCAATGCGCGATGGTGTCCGCTCTTGCATTTTTCAATGGTACCGACACGACGTACTTTGAAAACCAGCAAATCATGTTCAAAATGTACTTGTTCTCTCTATCAGATTTACGAAATGGTCCTGACAGATCTATGCCTACTTTGGCGAACACAACGCTATTGGGCACTACATTGAGAGGTTCCCTGAATTGAGGACGCGGGTTTCTGCGTTTCTGGCACTCCTCGCATGCTTTTGCCCAGTGGTAAACATCGGCGTGAATGGTCTCCCAATAGTATTTGGAAAATATTTTGGCGAGTGTCTTTCTCCAGTGCATGTGCCCCCCTGATAGGCGGGATGCGTGATGGGCTTTAAACAGTAATTCTCGAAATTGGGTAGGGACCACTAGTACCTCCGCATGTTCGCTAGTCCTACCGACCTCCGGCTTTACATAGTACAGGCAACCCATTGAGTTGACTTTATAATTTTCCGCTTCTCTCAAGATCCTGATCTTCTTAGCACTTGTGAGGTTCGCCGGCAATTTTCCTTCGCTCAGGAAGTCTTTCATAACCTTTATTTCTAGATCTTTCTGTTGTTCTGCTAGTATGTCTATCACATCTACCACGTCGCCTCTCTTCATTGCTATAATTTTTGGATAGACTGACACCTCCATTCCTTTGGACGCGGCGCAATTTATGGAGACGGGGAACTCGATGATGTCCTGCAGTTCGCCTTTCTTCTCTGCTGCCTTTGCGTCTAGTTGTTCCTGCACCCTAGACAAGGCATCCGCTACCGTGTTTGCCGTTCCTGAAACGTGCTTGATTTGAATATCCATTGATTGCAGTTCTACGAGCCACCGCGCCAGGTTATCGTGTGTCTTGCTTTTAGCTAATAGGAAAGATAGTGGCTTGTGATCGCAGTGCAATACGGTGGTGGAAGAGTATATGTATGGTTTGAATTGACGGAGCGCTATGATTATCGCTCCCATCTCGATCTGGATCGTTGACCATCTCCGTTCGCTTTCTGTGAGTGTTCTGGAATAGTATGCAATTGCATTGAATGTCTTCGTGTCTTCGCCTGTTTGCTGCATGAGCACAGCAGCTTGCGCCACTGTGCTCGCGTCAGTGAATATGTGGAAGCATTTAGAGTAGTCCGGAAAACTCAATACTGGGCTAGATGTCAAGCTGTCTTTCAGGCGGTAAAATGCTTCTTCCTGCTCTTTTCCCCATTCAAATTTCGAAGCCTTCTTACATAATCTATGCAAAGGCTCTGCTAATTGCGAAAAGTTCTGAATGAATTTTCTGAAGAATCCTGCCATTCCTACAAAACGTCTTACCTCCGCGACCGATGTCGGAACCGGGTAGCTTGTGATGTCCCGTACGTTCCGTTCCGCTGGTGAGTATGTGCTGCCTGTGATTTCGTGGCCCAGGAAGTGTATGCTTTTCCTCGCTATCTCGCATTTCTTCGGGGAGGCCTTGAGATTAAATTGCCGGAGGCGTTCTAGTACCCTTCTCATTGATCTTATATGGGATTGAAAGTCTTTTGAGAACACTACTATATCGTCTACGTAGGACAACACGTTTTGCTCTAACCCCGCGAGCACCACCGCCATGGTTCTTGCGAAGTAACTTCCCGCTGACTTTAGGCCAAATGGCATATGAGTCATCTGATAGACGTTGGTCTCCGTAATAATGCCACATTTGAAGCTACTTTCCTCATCTAAGGGGAGTTGAAGGTAGCCGCTTGCCAGATCCAGTGATGAATACAACATATTGCCCCCTATTTTCTCCAGGATGGTTTCTATTCTAGGTAGAGGGAAGTGGTCCGGGACGGTTATATCGTTCAAGCGTCTAAAATCTAGGCAGACTCTCAAAGAGCCGTCTTTTTTCTTGACCAGTACAATATTGTTAACCCATGGTGTGTTTGACTCTTTCATCACTCCAGCCTCAACCAGCATCTGTATGTGCTTCTCTAACTCCTCTTGGAACTTAACGGGGGTTCGAGTGGGGCGGGTTTTGACCGGGACCTCTGAAGATGTCTTAATGTGTACCTGCCCCGCTGTGCAACTTCCCAAATCATATTGGAACTGAGAGAAACAATCATTGTATTCCACTAACAATTCTTCCAGCTGGGAGCGTTCCTCTTCGCTTAGTTCTGACTCCGTGAGGTCTGGTATCTGCACCTCTTCTGCCGCTTCCCATTTGGTTTCCGTTATCTTCACCCTTGGAGCCGATCTGTCATCTGCGAATGCTGGTTCTGCTGTTGACAAACCCATTCCTTGGTAAAGTTTTATCCTCATGTTAGTCGGGTTTGTCACCAATATGTACGCTGATTGAGATGCTATAAGGGCAGGGGCTATGATTAATCCCCTTTCGGCAATTTTGCGAGATACTGAGCACAACGTAACATCCTCTCTAGACGGCGGGTCTATATTGCATTTTACAAATGTTTCTGAGTTCGCCTCCAATACTACTTGAGTTGCCGCTCGAACCATTATCCTATCCTCTGGTTTTAGCGAGTTCACCTCAGGTTGCGCCCCAAACGTCACCACGTTTTGCCCTATTGTGAGTGTTTTATTCGTATAATCGAAGGTGAGTGGTGGTAACCTGGCCAATACGTCGTTTCCTATTATTATTTCGTACTGACTGCTGCTACTGGGCGTACACCGTGTTTTTGTGAAGTGAAGAACTTCACTTACCTCGTGACCTGCGATTTCGAATACAGCCACGGAGCTTCCTGCAAAGTCTACTGGGATACCTGCCATTCCTACCGCTGACGTTGTTTCCGGTAGCTGGACGTTAAAAATGCCCAGGGCTGGACAAATGGATGTATCAGCTATGGTTATGTTACTTCCCGTATCTATCAGGGCGTTTATGTACACCCCGTTGATTTTTATTGGTATATGGGCTGTGAAGTATTTTCTCTTACCTTGTAATAGTATATTCACGCTCGGGAAGGAAATTTGCGGTGGCCAACTTGTCTGGTCCTGTGAACTATGCCTTGTGAATCCGTCAGTACTTTCCTTAAATCTTTCGAAGCTACGATCATAAAACGACATATTTAGACAAGTTCTTCTATTGGGTGTTTTCAGGGCTTCTAATTGTTCTGGTATATTGCCTTTTACTCTTGGGACGTTTTCCAACCTATTGTTTACTGATCGTCCGAAGGAGGGTCCGAATGGACCCTCCCCTGACTGGGGGCTCTCCGTCGGCGTCTCGTTCGTGTCCGGCGGTCGTCCTTGGATGTTCTCGAGGCTTCTACCCCTTCGCCGCTTCATCGCTTCCTGAAAACGGAAGCCGTTTATTTTGAGCCTGATTAAAGGGAACAATGACGATCAGTCATCCAGGGATGTGGGCGGGCCTACAGCCTCTCCCTGCTCGAGAGTGAGAGAGAATGGGAGAGAGAGAGAAAAGGGGTGAGAGCGTTATGCCTGCCGATGGGATGAGATAGATGTATTGGGTGAACTGTCCGTGGCTCACTTAAGATTTCTGCGCTGATAAAATTCTTCTTTGTCTCCCGTTTCCTCTGATAAAATTCCTCTCTAACCTTTGGAATGCCTTTTAGTCTGGGATGTGTTTAGTACTTTTGAAAACTACTGGTTGGAATGTGGCATTTGTCGGGGACTTTTTGAAATAATCTCACAGCTGAATCATTCCCAGACCGCAAAAGCCCCTTTTTTTTCTTCTAAAATCTTTCTAACTTACTTCAGATTTAATGGTAGAAATGGCATCTCAGAGCGACTCCTTTAAAAATAACATGGTGAAAAGAGACAGAGACGATTCTCAAAACAAAAGCCTTTTAGACTGGAATGTCGCTTCCTTCGTCTGATCACGGATCTGAACCAATCTAGAAAGAATTTTTAATACAAAGTAAAGGAAGAGAAAGAAAAAAAAATTGCCTTCCTTTGACTAATCAAGCTCTCAGAAAGAGAAAGAGAGAGAGAGAGAGAGAGAAAAGGAGATACAGAGGCACATTCTATTCGTCATCTCGCAAAGAGCGTGCACCGCTACGCCAGGAGAGTGTTAGAGGCGATGATATATTGTATGGTGAGAATGAAAGAGCAAAGCGTGGCTGAAATAGCACGAGGTCTACTGTAGGTAAAGAGCACGGAAGTTAGGCGGATAGAGATATGTCTGAGCGAGAGGAATAGACGTATGTACGTAACTCGCTCTTTTCACAAAAGAAATGTGCCATTAATCGGGGGAAAAGTGAGCATAAGGCAACTTTTCCGAGGATAACCTATCAACAGTCAAGAAACGTACCGGCAAAAGCTTTGTCCTAACAAGTGGAAACTCACATACGCTACCAATGTTTTGGCCTTCCACTGCTAACGGTTTAGCAAATGTAAGATGAAAAGTAAAGAGAGGGAAAATATAACTCTTCTGGTTCAGCGACATGAAAACACGAACAGAAAAAAAAAACAAAATGAAATATTTCTTCTCTCTTTTTTTTTTTTTCTAACTGGGTATAATGAAAATGAATGAACAATCGCGTCACATGAAAAGAGCGAAAATAATAGGAACTTGAAGAGCTTACTTAGCATTTTCGTAATAGCAACACATTAATTACTGAAGACGTTTTAGCACCAATAAGTTCATATGACTCAACCTGACGTGGAATAATATTCTCTCAATCTTGCATAAGGAGGAAAATCATGACATGAATCCAAAGTTAGCATCACATTGACACAAAAAGAAATCTTACGATAATCAGGAATGAGATGACCTTTTGAATAATTTACTTAACATACGCGCTTTAACTTCTAAAGAAACGTTTGCAATGATAAGTTCCTCTGACTCGAGCAAGGCACCTCTCTCTTTTCTCTCTCTCTTATCTTTTCTTAATTGGCCGAACGGCCCAGACAACAGTGTTAACAGCCGCGCAACCATATGCCTATGACCTCTGAAATTGATACGGTCTCTCTGAGACATAAACAAATTTGCGCCACAAACACGATAGAATAAACTGGACTTACCATTTGGAGTACATTGTGTACGCTGCTTCCTGCTACTTGATCCTCCAAAGAACCCAGTATCATCTTCATTCTCTCTCTTTTTCCCATTTCGCTTCCCTCTCTTATTTCTTTCTTCTTCTTCCTTTTTTTTTTGTTATTATTATTTTTTTCTTTTTTTTTTTTTTTTTTTTTTTTTTTTTTAAACTTTGGTTATTATAAACTCGGGGTGGCGCCCCCCAGAGAGGGAGCGCCTCCCGAAGTGGGTCATCACACGTCACCTCCAGCTATCAACACAAGGACTCTCTCTTCTCGCTCTGCTTCTCCCTTTTTTTTTTTTTTTCTCTTTTTTTTTTTTTTTTGGTACCTTATATTATTTTTTTTTTTTGCAAAAATCTAACGTCTTACGACGCGTTAACTGGCCAACCTAGTACGTGATCCTAGGATTTTACTTCAAACTCACCGGTCCTCCTAGTACGTTTTCCCTAGGGTATTACACAAATCACCGGTCTTCCTAGTACGTTTTCCCTAGGGCATCAAAACTCACCGGTCCTCCTAGTACGTTTTCCCTAGGGCCTCCTAGTACGTTTTCCCTAGGGCATTACACAAATCACCGGTCTTCCTAGTACGTTTTCCCTAGGGCATCCTAGTACGTTTTACCTAGGGCATTACACAAATCACCGGTCCTCCTAGTACGTTTTCCCTAGGGCATCCTAGTACGTTTTACCTAGGGCATTACACAAATCACCGGTCCTCCTAGTACGTTTTCCCTAGGGCATCACACAATCACATAATCACATCAGCAACACACACACGCGCAAACACACACACGCGCACACACACACGCGCTAACACACACACAAAAAAAAACACGACGACGGCGCTCGCATTTTTCCCCTTTACCCACCCCCTTAACTTGTTATAATGTAGAAAATTAAAGAGAGTTAAAAGGGCGTCAAGACGGGACACCAAACCTTCCCCCGCGGCTCTCTAAATAAGAACCACTCGCTGCTACCAGTGAGAGTCCGCGGGTTTCAGTGAGGTGTCCCCTGTCTTGTGGCCCCGAACCAGAACATGAAGGATTGACTCGTTTATTAGATTAAGACGTCATAACATGGATACCGAGAATAATTACATTAACGTTATGTTGTAGAATATTAGAAGCGACATTAACATTATGTTGTAGAATATTAAAAGCGACAATGACAATGGGGGATTATTACGTTACCAATAATATGCCTAAGTAAGAGGGGTGGGGGTGAGCGACCGGGCCCGGTCTTCTCCTCTCTCCTAGCAAAGGGGCGTATTTATATGTAGCGCCCGGCACGAAGGCGTGGTCTATGTTCACAGTTATAATAGGGAAGTGGGATTAACAATACAGAGCTACCAGATATTCACAACACCCAAAATACTCGGTGTCGTCTTAGACCAACTCGGCACCTTCCGACAACATGCAGAATACCTTAAACAGAGAACGGCCAAAAGACTGAATATACTACGTGCCCTCGGAGGAAGAACATGGGGCCAACAGAAAAACACCCTTCTTGCAACCTACAAAACAATGACCAGATCCGTTCTCAACTACGCCGCACCAATTTACTCCCCTCAATTGGCCGAGACGAACTGGAAAAAACTACAGGCAAACCAAAATAGAGCAATTCGGATAGCAACAGGAAACCTAGCAATGGCCGGCACAGAGCACTTAGCTCTAGAAAGCGAAATGTTACCCATAAAGGAGCACAACACGATGCTTACCAAGCAATTCGTTGCAAGAGCAAGACTCCTCCCAAACCACCCCTCCCATAGTCGATGCATGGAACCCAAACCACCTAGAACTATTCGTAAACATGCCAAGGACTTAGAAATTATGCTAGTAGACAGTGATCAGAAAGCCGCACTTAAAAGAATACATACTGAAACTGTTAGAAATTTCATTAGATCTTGCTCCCCTAACCCAGTTCTAGGTAAGAAACCTCCCAGAATCCATAAATCAACGAATCAACTTCCCAGGGAACAACAAATAACATTATCGCAACTACGTAGTGGCTATGCAAGTTCCCTTAACAGCTACCTACACAGAATAGGAGCTGCCCTATCACCTCTTTGCCCAAAATGTTTAGAAGAGCCACATACAACTAGTCATTTATTCTCGTGTCGCTGTGACCACACACTTTTAAGAAGTATAGATTTGTGGAATAGCCCGACGTCTGTTGTTAAGTTCTTATACCAGTGATTCCTTTCTCTCTCAAAAAAAAAAAAAAAAAAGGGGAAAAAAAATAAAAAAAAATAAAAAAATAATAATAAAAAAAATAAATAAATAAATAAAAATATTTAAAAAAAAAACCCCGAGAGAGAAAGAGAAATAATGTGATTAGATAAATGATGTAAGTAAGGTTATTGTTTTCTGAGCCATGTCAAAGAAGACCTCGTCTACCCAGCCGGAGACCTACGGCGGGCAATCTACAACAACAACATAAAACATCAGCCGATACTCCCCTATACCTTGTGATGGCTAGTCCAGGCACCAGTAAAATAACCTCCTGCCAGGGCTTAAATAGTCACCGGATCTGTCCCGTCGGCGGATACATGTACACACACTATTGACAAAAAACTCCCTCTCTTTTCTTACCCTTTTCCTCCATCCCCTCTTCTTTTTTCCTCCAAACTTTGAGCGGCGGATACATGTAAACCCCATTTGGGCGGCTCCATTTAACCCCTGCCTCTTGCCCTTTCTCGGTTAACGAATGGGTCTCGCGAAGAGGATCGCCGACTGCGGTGCGAGTTTAGACGGAGAAAAGTTTTCCGGACTTGAAAGGATCCTCACCAAACTATCCCAAAGGACTCCACTCGACAGAACCTAAGGGCAAACAACAACAACAATAACTCAGCAGTGTCTAGTGCCATCTGAAGATATTGGCGGAAGCTCTCATTTTCTCTCTCTTTTGTTAGCGCTTGTATGAAGATCAAACACGAAAATTTTATAGCTCAACGATCTTCAGGATTCCTCTGCTGTGGCTTTCCAGTCCTCCGCATCCGGTCTACGCGCCTATCGATTGATCGGAGTTATCCCGGATGTTGAAGCGGATAAAAGAGTGTTCCTCGTCGAAGAGAAGGAAACAGGTTAGCCGAAATCTCGCTCTCTCTCTTTCTATCGCTCTCTCTCTCTCTCTCTCTCTCTCTCTCTCTCTCTCTCTCTCTCTCTCTCTCTCTCTCTCTCTCTCAATGTTACTCTTGTTATCTCTTGCCTTCTTTCCTACTCTCTTTTCCTCTATGCCATTGAATCACATTATTCCATCGTGAGCAAAAGAAAACGTAAATCTCATATTAATTCTGTTGATTCAAAATTCTGATTTTTTGGTGCTCAATAATTTATATTTATAAACAATTTACAGAAAAAAGTCTAGCTGATTTTCTTTTCAGGACGCCAGTACGTGATGAAACTTTTGGAGAAGCGTGATGAAATTGTTACGAGTGGTAGAGGCGAAAGGAGAAAAGATGAGGTAGTTGTTGTTGTTGCCAGCAAGCATCCCGCATCGAAGACTTGGTTATGAACACTCTCTTTAATGAGAGAAGTTCTCGTGTTCTTCGGACAAGATGCGTCCGGAGAAGGGTTTTGATGTCCTTTGCAGTCCTGAGACTGTCATGCTGCACCTTGTGAAGGCGGACATCGTTGTAGCAACCTGATCATGCTATAGGCCTTGTGAGTGGGTGGTCAACCCGGCCTAGCATCGTTTTGGGTGGGAGTAGAGACGTCTCGCTTGTCGTTGACCGGAAACAGGCGAGAGGCTATTTGATTGGCGCCTCAACTCGCCATTGAAAAGTATAGCGGAGTATCGGCTGATGTTTTGTCCGGTGGCATGCCCAGGCCGGTCCAGCATCGCCCTCCTTTGACGAGCTATACTACCCAGTTTTGGTCCGCGGCGGGAATTCTCCCGCTACCTCCCAGCACGAATAATTCGTAGGGAGGCATCCCTCTATCCGCCACCTGAGGTCGCGCTCGATTCTGGACTGGATGATCCGGCTCCATCCGTGACAGGCTCTTAAGGCTGTAGAGTCACGAATGGCCACTGTTGCCAGTGTGTTTCGAGAGATGAGGTAGTCTCTGTGTCTTCGAAGTATTTTTGAGAAAAAACGAAATGTTGTGTAAATTATAGTATTTCCTACTCCTCGTTGATCTCAAGCGATGGATTTTTATACCGAGCAGAGGAGCGGGTTGTTCGAAGAAACTTGTGCAAAAATCTTGTGATGTGACGGGAACCGAACCCGTGACCGTGTCGCATACCAGGCGAATGCTCTTTCCACTGAGCTACACACGCACATATGATAATGCACATTTTAAGGCCCATACAACAGTAGTAACAAATTCGATGGCCTAGCTCATATGGAAAGAGATGCATACCAGTGTGAAATGGCTTCCTAGTTTGTCGTCCTCCCTGGACAGGTTCACCCGGACCGGGTGTATTTATAGATTTACCGTCCCGTTCATAGTCCGGGCTGTTAGACGTGGCATAATGGTTGTGTGTTCGACTGTTAGGTAAAGAGTCCCAAGTTCGACTTCTACCCCGGACAGATCGATGCACTTTAAAGAATTGATACTGAGACTGTTAGACATTTCATTGACTCTTGATCGAGAAACAACGTTCTAGGTAAGAGGTAATTTTTTTCTCTCACAAGTTTTAACATATGCGATGACTCATGATGAGCTTTGTCCAGGAGCAACCTCAAGCTGTACCAGGTTGGGTGAGTATCTCAAATAAAGAGAGCTTGGACCCCGAACAAAAGTGGACCCAGGCGCGTAGAGAAGTATTTGACGGCTAAATTATCATATGAAGATTGAATGAACCATTATACGAAGAAAAAAAGAAGCTAGTCCATCAGGCGGGATCGAACCCAGCCATCTCTTTTCTGGCACGTAGTTAACCACCTCGCTCCCGGTTAGAAAAGGGATGGCTGGGTTCGATCCCGCCAGAAGGACTAGCGTTTTTCGGTGCAATGGTTCAATCAACTGTCATCCTAATTAGATGTCACTTACTTCAAACTGTCGAACTGAGCATTTGAAGATTTCACAAATAAAACGTAATTTTTTCGCTTGAAGGCTCCGGAAGAGAAGGTATTCCTGCCTACTTATATACCTCACATGGTCCAACTGGTGAAGTTCTTCAATACGCAATCTTTTGTTATACTCGTACTGGACTACGTACGGACTGGCCGGCTCTGGAGCTTTCTGGTGAGAGCACCATGGAAATGTAGAGACCTGTGAAATGGTTCGAAAGAAAGTAGTTGCTATAAAGCTAGTTTGGGAAGTAGTTGCTAATGAGCTAGTTTGGGAAGTAGTTGCTAATGAGCTAGTTAGGGAATAAGTTGCTAATGAGCTAGTTTGGGAAGTAGTTGCTAATGAGCTAGTTAGGGAAGTAGTTGCTATGAAGCTAGTTTGGGAAGTTCTTGCTAATGAGCTAGTTAGGGAAGTAGTTGCTATGAAGCTAGTTTGGGAAGTAGTTGCTATTAAGCTATTTTTGAAGAAGTATTGGCTAATCAGATCTTTTGCGAAGAAGTATGCACTGATAAGCAAGTTTTAAGAGGGATATTTATCTCCCTAGAATTTTTCAATTTTTTAAATATTCTTTCAAAATAATTACTATCCAAATATCGTGCATAAAGGAGTACCCAGTCACACAGTTCAAAGGCCGTGACGAATGGTTCAAGTGAAATGTGTTCAAACTATCAAAAGCAAAAACACACTTGCTTTACCCGCCTGAAAAGTGAGATGACAGGGTTAGACCACGCCTTGATTCAATTCTTTATTCCATGACATACATTCGTATGACACAAAGGATGAATAAGTTTGTAAGTTTGAATATCATGTATCAATAAAGCATGTATCACATGCATCAATAAATTGAAGGCAATGTAAGTGATGAATATGTTCCGTCCGCATTCTAGTTCAAACATATTTCAAAGATCATAGTAGTTATAGTTTCAGTTACAGTTATAAGTCTAATCATTCGGATTGCAGTGTCGCTACTTCACGGAAGCAGAAAGAATGAAAGAAAGCAAAGAACGATTAGAAGCCAGGAATGCTTTCGTGGCTTCGGAGGAAGAACTTTCTACAGAAGCGAATCCTTACAGAGGTTCTTTTTTGTTTAGTTAAGGTCTCAAAGTGCAAAAGTTGTTAGGGGGCACTCGGATTTGAACCGGGGACCTCTCGATCTGCAGTCGAATGCTCTACCACTGAGCTATACCCCCGCACGCTTTGATTGAAGAGAAGATGTGTTAATATTGCTCCGAAACCGTACGCGAAGTGTTGGATTACGAAAGCGAAAGAGAGAGAGAGAGAGAGAGGAGAATAAGATGCGGAGCGCTTTGCATAGCAAACAATGGAAAGACATGGGATTGAAGAACGAACTCTTTGATTTTATGAGGAAGTCGTGACGTTCATACATTGGAAATGTTCTCTAAATGGTAATAATATTTGATTGAGTACCATTCGAGAGGCTCTGTTCACGTACAATGGAATACAGAAAAAGGGCTTGGGACCAGTGAGAGAGAAATATAGTTAGCGTTCTCTTTCGATTGATTCTGATAACTGATAACATACGCCTTGAAATTTGTTTGTCCGTTTTCAAATTTGAGTGAACAAGTTTCGGAAATTGGGTCGGAATCGGAAAAAAAATGGCTGAACAGAGTATCTGAATGCATAGCTTGTTCGTGTTCTTTTTTTCATCCAAGGACTTCTGAGAAGCGTCTTGAGGGAATTCAAGGCTCGTCTTGAGGGAATTCAAGGCTCGTCTTGAGGGAATTCAAAGCTCGTCTTGGGGGAATTCAAGGCTCGTCTTGATGGAATTCAAGGCTCGTCTTGAGGGAATTTAAAGCTCGTCTTGAGGGAATTCAAGGCTCGTCTTGAGGGAATTTAAGGCTCGAGACTGCTTTCGAGCCCCTTCTCGAGATTTTCACATGAACTTCGCAACACCGAAAAGGATTATTAGGGGTGTATGGAGTTTGAGCGGGGACCTCTTCTTCTGCTCCGACATCAAGAATTGCTCCGCGAGTTTTTCAGGGAAGGATGTGTCGATGATACGGTTCACAAGCTGACGAATAGCAAAATGGAGCTACATACAACCCTATGAATTGGCAAAACGTCTCTCATTTGCTATCTCTCTCGTTCTAATAATAATAATAAATGTATTTTTACCACATCCCATAACTGATTAACATTCCATAACACTTCATTTTTTCAAAGTAAAGGTTTTCATTGCGAAAAACGAGAAATTTTTCCATGTCACATTGCTCAGAGCACAAAGTCTATATGATAAATGTTTTATCGTTTCCAAAGTCGCAAAAAGTCGGTAGGGGGCACTCGGATTTGAACCGGGGACCTCTCGATCTGCAGTCGAATGCTCTACCACTGAGCTATACCCCACACATTCCACTGAAAGAGAAATGTGTCAATAGCGCTATTATACCGTTCGTAAGATGTTGTATTGCAACATGGAGCGACACACAATCTATTTATTTGCAGAGTCTCATCCAAACTTCCATTTCGCTCTCTTTCTCTCTTTCCATTTAATGGTCCTGCGAAGTGATAGAACTTTTATTATACTGTGTTGAAGCGAAGTGAAGTTTTAATAGATCCTAATCGATAAGCAGGTTGGTTTTTGCCCAAATATTTCATCGAAGGGGAGTTCTCTGAGATATTTTGATGAGAAACCTTTCAAGTCCGGAAAGGATTACTCCGTTAACATTGGCACCTCAAACGACATTCCTATTCGCAAAACTTATTCATCAATCAGATTTCAGCAGAAAGATATTTTACTGGCGCCTCGAATCGCCTTCAAAAAAGTATAAGAAAGTATCAGCTAATGTTTCGTTTTGTGGGAAGGAAGTTTTTTCCGAAGGTTTTAAAAATACCCATATTGAGTTTTTTGACGGGATGTGCCTCTGATGTTTTCATCAGAGAGACAAGTTGTGAATGGCTTCAGAATCTCAAGTGTGTAGATCATGGCTAATTTTTAAGTTATCTATCCTACGTGTTTTTTCGCCTATTTACCGGAACTATAAAACCTCAAATGATATAACATTCTTCTTTCATCCCATCATTGACTAACGATACGTTTCATAAAACAGCTCTTGAAAAATATGAAAACAAAATAAAAGTGAAAATAGCTCAAAATTTTTGTTCTCAAATTGATTACGAAATAATGTTCTATGGGCTGCGAAAACTTTTCTCGGATTCACACTTTTCATTTGACACCTTTTCACATTGCTCGGAGCGCAAAGTATTATTATCTTGAAAGTCGCAAAACATTGGTAGGGGGCACCCGGATTGGAACCGGGGACCTGACGATCTGCAGTCGAATGCCCTACCACTGAGCTATACGCCCGCTTATACCACTAGAAAAGACATGTCTCAATAGCGCTATTACATTGTTCGCAAGGTGTTGTCGCAAAGGACACACAATCTGTTTATTTGCACAATCTTCTAATTTCTATTTTTCCGATTTTCTGTCTATTTCTTTATTCCTAATATATCATGGTTCGCAAAATGGTGAACTTTTCATTTTATGCTATTCGAAGTGTGAAACAGTTATTGGTATCTTTCGAACAATTTGTATGTTGTTCTTTGCCAAAGATCTTGTCAAAAAGAGTACTTTTAGATGAATATTGATTGAACTATCGCACAGAAAAAACTAGTACACCGTGCGGGATCGAACCTAGCCATCTCGACTCAAACCCGGAGCGCGCGTTACCATTACATCGCACGGACACATTGCTGTTCCGTGGGATAGTGTTATATGATCATTCACGATTAAGAGGGATGGAAGATGGATGATAAATTTTTACTTTTAGTTTTAAGATTTAGATAGTTTGAACTCCAGTCCAGAGAAATGCTTTATTTCGAGATTTGAATCGCAGTTGAAACTCGTCGCGAGAATTATTAGTTTACCAGAAAAATGACTCTTTAAGATTAACCCGGAAAAAGGCGGTTATGGTGCAAAAGGAGGAAAATTATGTGATGCAGTACTTTTTTGTATATAACTGATTACGATGTAATCTTTGACCCGCAAAAACTTTTCCATTCACGAGATGTGCTTCCCATGCACATTGCTCGGAGCACAAAAAAGGTATGAAACTTATTTTATAGACTTTCAAATTCCAAAACTGCAAAATGTTGGTAGGGGGCACTCGGATTTGAACCGGGGACCTCTCGATCTGCAGTCGAATGCTCTGCCACTGAGCTATACCCCCGCACATTCCTTGCAAAGAGAAGGATGTGTCAAGACTGTTATAAAATCGTCCGCGAAGTGTTGGATTACGGGAAAGAGAAGCGAGCTGACAGGAAAAATTAATGTGGACACTTCTTTTCCTTCTCCCTTTCCCTGTGTATTTGACACTCTCCTCCTCTTTCTCTCTATTTTTCTTCTATTCTTCACTCTCGTTTTCCGACTCTCGCATAGAGTAAAGTGAACGTGGTTGCTCCCATTTTGAATAAGGAAAAAATGATCTCATCTGCTTTGATATACATATTGGAGAGAAAAAGGTTCAGCCATGATTTTTAAATGTTTCATGACATTTTCAGAAGAGCACATGGGTGGTTTTCATTTATTCATCTTAGTATATATATCTTTCATTCGTCTCCCTCCGTAAGCGGTTGCTCCCCGCACCGTCTCTTCCCTCGTCTGTGAGAGTCCTTTCCCGAGAAGATTAGGCGCGCCATGACGAGCGACAGAAGAGAAAGTATAGCACTTCGATAGCTACTGCTTGCCTCGCTCAACGCTCAGATCCCATAATCGATGATTTCCCGATGTGGCTTGTTGATCTTGATAAAGCTTTTGAATTTGAATTGAATTGAAGTATATGAAGATCTCAGGCCCGCATTGGCTATGTCTGAGATAATTTCCGAGTAATTCGTATCACTTCGTAATTTGAACAAAAGCCATCAATGGTTCTAGTAGAGTCGGCGTCTTCACACCATCGCAAGGTCAAGAATTATGTATTACTTCGTTATTTGAAATGAACCTTCTGCCTTTAATGTATCTACAGTCAGCATCTTCACACCATCGCAAAGTCAAGAAATATGTATTACTTCGTTATTTGAAATGAAGCCTTCTGCCTTCAATGTATCTACAGTCAGCGTCTTCACACCATCGCAAGGTCAAGAAATATGTATTACTTCGTTATTTGAAATGAAGCCTTCTGCCTTCAATGTATCTACAGTCAGCATCTTCACACCATCGCAAAGTCAAGAAATATGTATTACTTCGTTATTTGAAATGAAGCCTTCTGCCTTCAATGTATCTACAGTCAGCATCTTCACACCATCGCAAGGTCAAGAAATATGTATTACTTCGTTATTTGAAATGAAGACTTCTGCCTTCAATGTATCTACAGTCAGCATCTTCACACCATCGCAAGGTCAAGAAATATGTATTACTTCGTTATTTGAAATGAAGACTTCTGCCTTCAATGTATCTACAGTCAGCATCTTCACACCATCGCAAGGTCAAGAAATATGTATTACTTCGTTATTTGAAATGAAGACTTCTGCCTTCAATGTATCTACAGTCAGCATCTTCACACCATCGCAAGGTCAAGAAATATGTATTACTTCGTTATTTGAAATGAAGACTTCTGCCTTCAATGTATCTACAGTCAGCATCTTCACACCATCGCAAGGTCAAGAAATATGTATTACTTCGTTATTTGAAATGAAGACTTCTGCCTTCAATGTATCTAGAGTCAGCATCTTCACACCATCGCAAGGTCATGAAATATGTATTACTTCGTTATTTGAAATGAAGACTTCTGCCTTCAATGTATCTACAGTCAGCATCTTCACACCATCGCAAGGTCAAGAAATATGTATTACTTCGTTATTTGAAATGAAGACTTCTGCCTTCAATGTATCTACAGTCAGCGTCTTCACACCATCGCAAGGTCATGAAATATGTATTACTTCGTTATTTGAAATGAAGCCTTCTGCCTTCAATGTATCTACAGTCAGCATCTTCACACCTTCGCAAGGTCATGAAATATGTATTACTTCGTTATTTGAAATGAAGCTTTCTGCCTTCAATGTATCTAAAGTCAGCATCTTCACACCTTCGCAAGGTCATGAAATATGTATTACTTCGTTATTTGAAATGAAGCCTTCTGCCTTCAATGTATCTACAGTCAGCGTCTTCACACCATCGCAAGGTCATGAAATATGTATTACTTCGTTATTTGAAATGAAGCCTTCTGCCTTCAATGTATCTACAGTCAGCGTCTTCACACCATCGCAAGGTCAAGAAATATGTATTACTTCGTTATTTGAAATGAAGCTTTCTGCCTTCAATGTATCTACAGTCAGCATCTTCACACCATCGCAAGGTCAAGAAATATGTATTACTTCGTCATTTGAAATGAAGCCTTCTGCCTTCAATGTATCTACAGTCAGCGTCTTCACACCATCGCAAGGTCAAGAAATATGTATTACTTCGTTATTTGAAATGAAGCCTTCTGCCTTCAATGTATCTACAGTCAGCATCTTCACACCATCGCAAGGTCAAGAAATATGTATTACTTCGTTATTTGAAATGAAGCCTTCTGCCTTCAATGTATCTACAATCAGCGTCTTCACACCATCGCAAGGTCAAGAAATATGTATTACTTCGTTATTTGAAATGAAGCCTTCTGCCTTCAATGTATCTACAGTCAGCATCTTCACACCATCGCAAGGTCAAGAAATATGTATTACTTCGTTATTTGAAATGAAGCCTTCTGCCTTCAATGTATCTACAGTCAGCATCTTCACACCATCGCAAGGTCAAGAAATATGTATTACTTCGTTATTTGAAATGAAGACTTCTGCCTTCAATGTATCTAGAGTCAGCATCTTCACACCATCGCAAGGTCAAGAAATATGTATTACTTCGTTATTTGAAATGAAGCCTTCTGCCTTCAATGTATCTACAATCAGCGTCTTCACACCATCGCAAGGTCAAGAAATATGTATTACTTCGTTATTTGAAATGAAGCCTTCTGCCTTCAATGTATCTACAGTCAGCGTCTTCACACCATCGCAAGGTCAAGAAATATGTATTACTTCGTTATTTGAAATGAAGCCTTCTGCCTTCAATGTATCTACAATCAGCGTCTTCACACCATCGCAAGGTCAAGAAATATGTATTACTTCGTTATTTGAAATGAAGCCTTCTGCCTTCAATGTATCTACAGTCAGCGTCTTCACACCATCGCAAGGTCAAGAAATATGTATTACTTCGTTATTTGAAATGAAGCCTTCTGCCTTCAATGTATCTACAGTCAGCATCTTCACACCATCGCAAGGTCAAGAAATATGTATTACTTCGTTATTTGAAATGAAGCCTTCTGCCTTCAATGTATCTACAGTCAGCGTCTTCACACCATCGCAAGGTCATGAAATATGTATTACTTCGTTATTTGAAATGAAGCCTTCTGCCTTCAATGTATCTACAGTCAGCATCTTCACACCATCGCAAGGTCAAGAAATATGTATTACTTCGTTATTTGAAATGAAGCCTTCTGCCTTCAATGTATCTACAGTCAGCGTCTTCACACCATCGCAAGGTCAAGAAATATGTATTACTTCGTTATTTGAAATGAAGCCTTCTGCCTTCAATGTATCTACAGTCAGCGTCTTCACACCATCGCAAGGTCAAGAAATATGTATTACTTCGTTATTTGAAATGAAGCCTTCTGCCTTCAATGTATCTACAATCAGCGTCTTCACACCATCGCAAGGTCAAGAAATATGTATTACTTCGTTATTTGAAATGAAGCCTTCTGCCTTCAATGTATCTACAGTCGGCAAGGTCCCTACCAAGCAAAGCAAACTTCGTTCCTGAAACAATCGAACTCATTCAATACGGTAGTTTGTGATGATCGAGCAGTAGTTGAATGGTATGACGATTAGCTTATATTAGCTCATAGAATTCGTAACAGAATTATTCCTAGATTGCTTTATATCAATTTTTTTCCATGACAGATTCTAACCCTTCTCAGTTCCGTTTCGGATTTGTTCCCTAAGGTTCGATTTACGAGAAGGAGAAGCTATTCCGAGTTAGCTGTTCTCAACCTTCATTTACGTTTCGCTCTAGAATTAATGCTATTTTAGAAGTCTTTTTCAATGACATTAACAATTCACAGAGAGAACGGTTGATGAAAAAATATAAATGTCACTATTTTGTATCATAAGTTTTTTTTTCATATTTTTTTTTAGTTCAAATAAAAAGATTGCTAGGGGGCACTCGGATTTGAACCGGGGACCTCTCGATCTGCAGTCGAATGCTCTACCACTGAGCTATACCCCCGCACTGTGATTGATGTAATGGATCTCTTTATACTTCTATCAAGCGTACGGAAAGTGTTGGATTACGAAAGAGAGAGGAATGCTATGCAATCTTGAATTTATTTACTTTCCTTTTCTTCTCTTTCCGCTTCTTGTCTTTCTGTCTTCTTGTCTTTCTGTCAATGCTCTACTTCTTTCTTCTCTCTTTTCCTGTCTCGCTCAGTTACCTCCTCTTATATTTTTAATCATCTCAGTACTCTCTGTCTTAAGGTGTTACATACTATCTAAATCTCTTCCTTTTCCTTCTCTCTCACCCTTTCTCGCTCTCTTTCTCACTTCCCCTCCGTTTCTCTATATCTGTCTGCCTCCCTCTCTGTCTCTCTATCTTTTCAAACTCCCTCTTCCTCTCTTATTCTCTGAGTCTTCAAGTCTTTTTCTCTTTTCTCTCTATGACTCCCTCTTCTGTCATCTATCAAAGTATTAGTTGCAGGCCGTCGTCTTCACTTCTCAGTCGCCGTAGACCATGAGAGGCTGGCTGTCTACGAGAACGAAGCACTTGCGGTATGTTTTCAAGCTTCCAAGATCATTTCATATTATCAGTCAAACTTCATATTTGATGTCACAGAAAATGAAGCGCTATTCATACGAGTTCTCCTGCATTCATGTACAGATGTCGTGGTGGAAGTATGAGAAAGAATATTACTATAGTAGACGCGACGAGATTGGTCTTGGCTCAAGAGTCTACGAAACTGTACTCTTTCTTGAATCAACTGTTTTTCATTTTCAATTGTACTCCATTCATGACACATCCGTTTTACAAGTATGCGTGACTTTGTGTTTCTTGTCTTTGTTTACAAGTACATGTATAATACATTACAGGGTGGCCCATATATTCGCAAACCAATCTTTCGGTGTTTATAATTCAATTTGTAGTGCACGCTGAGCTCCAATTTTTACACATGTTCTTCTCATATGTTTTTTTATTACATGGTTCAAATTTCATATCATTTGATCAATTCTAAAAAGAATGGTGGTCTCTTATAGAGCACGCTCTATCATTGTGGACTTGTACAAACTTGGTCGATCAAATACGCGCATCGACGCCTCGCAATCTTGTCTGAAAAACAATCAAACGGTTTGAACAGATCGGTACACTTGCTGACTTGCCCCGCAGAGGTGATCCTCGATTAGTGCGCACCCCTAACAAGATTGAGGCCATGAGGAAGCGAGTCGGTCGAAATGCTAGGCGTAGCTTTAAAAAATGGCCTCCGATATGAACTTATCACGCAACACTCTTCAAAGAATCGTTGAAGAGGACTTGAGTCTCCCCCCATATCGTACTAAAAAGGCTGCCATCCTAACTCTAAAGAACAAGGAGAAAAGACTCAAAAGGTGCCGCGCCCTAATCCTCTGGACGTGCAACAGTGCTCACCTCAGGAAAGTCTTCTCGGATGAGAAGCTGTTCACTGTGGAAGAGGCCTACAACCCTCAAAATGTGCGAGTGCTTGCTCGGGACTCACAGGCAGCTAATCATACCGGTGTATTCCTGCATAGAGCTTCCCATCCTGCAAAAGTCATGGTTTGGGACGGAGTGTCCGCCACCGGCAAAACTCCCCTTGTTTTGTTCGAACCAGGAGCAAAAATTAATCAGGAATACTATCGCCAGCAGATTCTTCGAAAAGTATTGCTTCCTTGGTCTGCTTCCCACAACCGTAATACACCTTGAGTCTTACAGCAAGATTCTGCGCCTGCTCACAAGGCTATCGGAACACAGGCATGTTGCAACGCTCATTTTCCCGACTTCATCTCCAGCGCAGAATGGCCCTCCTCATCGTCCGACCTCAATCCGCTGGACTATTCCGTGTGGTCCTACTTTGAGAGCAAAGTCAATGCTCATCCTCACTTGAATCTGGAGTCTCTAAAAAAAATCCCTGCAGGAGGAGTGGTCGAAGATCGACGAAAAGTACCTTCGTCCAGTGAACGAAGCGTTCCCAAAGCGACTCGGGGCTGTCGTTCGTGCCAAAGGAGACCGACTTGAATGATTTTTGACCCAATGTTTTTATTAATGTGTGCTGATAAATGTACAAATTTGAACACTCTTGGTCGCGAAGGAGGTCACCTGGTCGCGAAGGAGGTCACCTACACGCGGTGCGACTGTGGACGATGCTGCCTTCCAGCATCGGCCCCAATGGACCTCCAAACATACTATCCCAAAGGAAAGAAACCCTTCAAAGGGCCTACACGAGCATTGCTCGTACTCAGTCACAACCCACTCTCTTTGTTTTTTCATTAGAGGACCAGGCGTTACCAGCCTCCCTGGTCCGAACTCTCTTACTTAGAGCTGGTATTGAATCCAACACCGGCCCGCCAAGATGGCCGTGTCCCGTTTGCTCTAAAAGTGCTGCATCAAACAGTATAAGATGTGGTAGATGCTCCTCATGGGTACACCTCAAGTGCTCGAATTTGTCATCGTTCAATGAATGGTCCCCGAATTGAAGATGTCTCGTTTGTAGTAGACCACATGTCACGAGAACCAAGCCCACTAAGCCCTCAGAGAACCTAAAAATCCTTCAATGGAACGCGAATGGTTTAAGGGCTAGAGCGTCAGAACTAGAGGGCCTCCTACATGAACTGAACATCCACATAGCTCTCATTCAAGAGACCAAGATGGAAGGAGACGCTAGAGTTACTGTCCCCGGCTACACCATGCTCAGAAAAGATCGTAACAACTCTGGCGGTGGTGATGCCATACTAATAAGGGAAGACACTCAGTTCACTAATATAACCCTTCCCTCAACGGATAAGGTCGCGGAAACTATGTGCATAAATGTCCCCACCAAACGAGGCAACTTCTCCATCTCCAATGTATACATACCTCCCCGGTCCTCATGCTCACTCGGTTATAGTACTAACTTTGAAAGACTGTTAGACAGACAGGGCCCATGTATCATTGCGGGAGATTTCAACGCACACAACGCGCTCTGGAGTGATGGAGTCGAAGACAAAAGAGGAGACGATCTTTGCGAAGCCATAGAAGAAAGAAACCTGGTCTGCCTTAACAACGCCCGCCAACACACAAGAAAGGACGCCTCGCCTGACATAACACTCATCTCCTCCGACGTGTCAACAGAATGCAGATGGACTCCGATCAACAGACTCAACTTCGACCACCTCCTTATCATCATCGAAGTAGATCTTCAACCGTCTAACATATCGAATGAAAAGTGCTTCATGAACTACAACAAAGCAAATTGGAGCGTGTTTCGAGAAGGAGTTTCGAGAAGGAGATAAACAAAAGAATTGGTGATTTTCCCTTCACAGGAAAAACCAATGAAATGCACGATTTCCTGGTACGAGTCATTCTTGCAGCGTCGAAGAACAACATCCCTAAAGGCAGAAAGCTCAACTACACTCCCAACCTTAGCGAAAAAGCGAAAGCCCTGATTAAACAAAGAGACTACATGAGGACCAATGATCCTCTGAATCCTGATCTCCCTACAATCATGGCCGAAATCACAACTCAAATTCGCAAGGATAAGCAAAAAGCCTGGGAGGAATACGTAAATGGACTTCGACATAATGAACCAACCAATCGGCTATGGAAAACTATCAAAGCAATTGATGGTAGAGGACACAACCGATCCCACAATGTCATCATTCAAAACGGAAAGCAACTATCCTCCCTGGAAGCTGCAAACGCCTTTGCCAAAAACCTGGCCAAACAAGCCCCTAAAACACCGGACAAAACAAATCGACAGACAACCCGATGGATAAAAGGGTTTTCCAGAGAAGACATTCCCGTCTTTTCGATTGATGACGTTGAAAAAGCTTGCAAAGCAACCAGAGGCTCGAAGGCAATCGACAGCGAAGGTATCTGCCCTCTCATGATCAAAAACGCAGGAAGCTCATTCAAAAGATGCTTGGCCTTTCTCTACAACAGCACTCTCCAATCCGGTATCATACCACATGCTTGGAAAACAGCCAGAGTTATTATGCTGCCAAAGATAGGAAAGGACCCGTCGACGATTAAAGGATATCGCCCAATCTCAATCCTATCTCCCATTGCCAAACTTTTCGAAAGAAGCCTACTCCCTCTCATCGCAGATGGGATCGAACTGGCCAAATGGCAACACGGATTTACAAAAGGCAAGTCCACAACATCAGCTCTCCTGGAAATAACTGGCCAGATCACTGAAGGTTTCAACCAAAAGGCTCCTCCTAAGAGAACGATAATGGTTGCTTTGGACATGACCTCGGCGTACGATCTAGTCCACATCCCTACACTTTGCAGAAAATTGGCAGAGACCAATATTCCCAGAGGCGTCGTGAGATGGTTGTCTAACTATCTTCGGGGAAGATCCGTGAGTGTGACCTTCCAAAACACGACTAGCAGCTATTTCACCAGTCGGGCTGGCGTTCCACAGGGCGGTGTGCTAAGCCCCATTCTCTTCAATGTCTACCTAAACAAGCTCCCAGTACCCACGGGAAGCACCAACATTGTTGCATATGCGGACGACATCTCAATAATGTCATCGAGTGCAAAGATCAACGAATGCGAGGACAAAATGAATGAGTACCTCCCCACATTAGTTAATGAACTGGACAACCTAAAGATGCAGATCTCCAAAGAAAAATCTTCGGTGACCCTCTTCACAACATGCACTGCGGAATGCAACAAAAAAACTGAAATCAAACTCGGTGGCGATCTTCTCCCAATCACCAAAGATCTTGGGTGTGGTTTTGGACCAATTAGGAACCTTCCGACACCACGCAGAAGCCATCAGAACGAAGGCCTCCAAACGCCTCAACATCATCAGAGCATTAGCAGGCAGAAGATGGGGTCAGAGTCCCACTACACTCATCGCGACATATAAAGCAACGACGAGATCGATCATTAACTCTGTCTTTTTTGTCTTTTTTGTCTTTTTTGCTTGATAAGGAACGTTTATATTTATTCTTAACTCTTCCGAAGTATATTCATTCTGTCTTTTTTGCTTGATAAGGAACGGTCACTTGCTCTCGCGATCGCATTGCTGTTTTCAAATATAACTGTCTCACTTCATTCTCTGCTGGGAACTGTTCCCGGACAGCAGGGCCGGGGAAGTTCTTACTTGTTGCGAGTCGATACTTGTGTTCTGCCATTCAAATTTACCACCAGCGGAACGCACTTGACAAGCTCAACAACAAAAGGCAGGGAGTGAGTAGACTCATAAAATTCTATTAAGCAGTGAGAGATCGTGAGAGTTAGTGAGTGTCTTAGCTCTCTTCTCTGTCTTTCAATCCTAAGTCTTCAACCCTGTCTATACCATCATTGAGAATGGCGCCCAAGAAATCTCAGAAGACTCTTGAGAAATCTACACAACAAGATGAAGAAACGAAAACAATGAGTGAATTCATCAGCGCACAGCTCAGAGGCACGTTGTCTGAAGAGGTCACCAAATGCGTCACTTCAACATTGCGAGACCTGTTCTCTGGTACACTTGAAGCCATAATTCAACCTTTAGTAGCCGAGAATATACTACTGAAGACAAAGGTGGCAAAGTTAGAAGAAAATATGATAGCTCTATTGGAGGAAAATAATTCTAAGACTCCAAAAGACTCACAGCCAATCAAAATTTTAGAGGAAAAGATAGCTCAACTAGAAGAAATCTTATCTTTAAGTGACAGGTCAACTCCAAGAGTTCAAAAAACTTATGGAAGTGCTATTCACTCTTCTCCTAACAATCAAGTAGAACCAGCTGCTCGTTTGACGAACTTATCAAAAATCATGATTCCAGATAAGTCTTCTTCAAGATGCCCCCCTGAGCTCGATTGGGTAGAATTGTTCGAACGGGCCAAGCGTTTGAGTGTGATACCCCAGACTGAAGAAAAAATGGAGAACGTAGTGATAGAAAGACTACCAGAAAATGAGAATGAGAAAGATGATCAAGAACTCATTGAGAAAGTGCTCGAGAAAGGTGGAATCAGATCTGACATGATCACTAGAGTTTGGAGACACGGTAACCGAAAAGAAAAGGGAAACAAGCCTCGTATTTTAAAGATAAAGGTCAAGAACCTCCATACCAAAAATTACTTGCTTCAAAACTTCCAGTCTTCTCTTCCAGAAATGAATAGTTTCAAGCCACGACCGTTCATCAGAAGAGACTTGTCCAGAGATGAGTTGGAATTGCAGGCTCAGATGAGACAAAAAGTAATTGAAATGAATGCTTTTCTTGGCTGCCACAGGTTCGCCTACCGAAATTTGTTCATTTTTCAAAGAAAGAACCCGCGTACAATCGAAGCAGGAAAAGCTCCACTTTTCTTACCAGCCTTCCCCCCTACTCCCATTTTGGGCTCACACTAGGATGAGGTGGTCCACTCTTTTCACATTACTTCAAATAAGAATGACAATATTAAAAAATCTCTTAATAGTGATAAGCTCTCAAATGACAATCTCAAATGTTTGTTCAGTAATATTAGAAGTATCAATAGTCTGAGGAAAGTTCATGAACTTTTCTCTTATTTAGATTCAGAAAAAGTTGACCTTGGGCTCTTTGTAGAAACATGGCTTAATGATAAGTTTCCCGACTCTCTTCTTTATCATCCTGACTATTCATTTCATCGTCAAGACCGCCGCAACAATAAGCGAGGTGGAGGTCTAATAGTTATTTATCGAAAAAGCCTTATGGTTACTCGCGTGACCATCGACCTTTCAGCTAACGATAACATTGAGCTACTTTGCGTAGACTTGAGTCATGAGCGTAGTTCTAAATACCGTGTTTTTCTGATATATAGACCTCCGAATATGGCTAATGAGGCGTTTGAAGCAACGCTGACTGCAATAAAAAGTCACATGCTACATCAAAACAATGTTATATTGGGAGACACAAATCTACCGAATATTGACTGGAATGAGTTAGCTGTAACCCGCAGTTCTACAGAAGCTCTACTGGCAGACTTTGTTGCTACCCACTCACTGTCTCAAGCAATAACTTTCCCAACCAGAGTAGACATCAATGGGACAAGTTCTCTTCTGGATATATTACTCACAGATAAAGAAGATAACGTAGTAAAATTAGAGTCGTGGCCTCCTCTTTTAAATTCTGATCATATCTCAATAATGTTTGTTTTGAACACTTTAGGAATTCTTCAAAAGAGTCGCAACACTAATACGAACGATTCCGAAGTATATGTAGACTTTCGTAATGGTAACTTCGAGGATATGAATCTATACTTAGACAGCTTGCCTTGGGAACATATTCTCTCAACAATGGCAGATACTCAGGCTAAGTATGATTTCATCATACAAGCAATTCATGAAGCTATCCGCAAATTCTGCCCAATCAAGAATCGCCGGAATCAGAAGAAAAATTGTCCGGAAATCCTTCGTAGGCTATTTATTCAGAAGAAAAAACTGTGGCAAACAAAGAACTTCAACCCATTATTTCGTTCAGAATACAAATCTGTTCAAAAGCTTATAAAAGCGACACAATCTGAACAGCTACGGAAGAATGAGATGAAGGCTCTTGAGTCTGCTGGTGGCATCCATCGCTGGGTAAAACTCACGTTGAAGCCATCGAACGGCCTTCCTCTAATGAAATACGGAGAAGACTACATTTCAGATAACAAAAAGAAAGCCCTTCTTTTTGCTAAAGAATTCTCCAGAAATTACTCCCAGGAATGCAGTGCAGAAATAATTTCTTCGAGCTTCTCTGATACCGCAACCGAACCGTGCATAGATTTCTCACCGCATATTATTTACTATGTTCTCAAGAACTTACCTAATAAGTTCACCAAGTTTTCGGAAGGCATCAATCAATTTCTTTTGAAGAAATGTGCCCTGGCTCTTGCTTTCCCACTTTCCCTACTATTCGAAGACTCTTTCAAGCGATGCTCAATTCCTATTCAATGGAAATCCGGAGAAGTCATCCCAGTCTACAAACGTAAAGGTGATCGAGCGAATTTCAGCAATTATCGCCCTATCACTGTGACTTCCGCGGTCTGTCGAGTCTTCGAGAGCATTTTATCTAATAACGTCAGACTTAACCACAGAAACTTCTTCTCCAAGTCCCAATATGGTTTCATATCCAGAAGAAGTTGTGAGTTGCAACTTTTAAAATCTATCAGTGAGTGGGAAATATCTCTTCAGAAACATCAAGCATTAGATGTTGTATATTTTGATTTCGCGAGAGCCTTCGACAAGGTCTCACACTCAGAGTTGATCAAAAAGCTTCATTACATGGGACTTCATATTACTATAATAGACTGGATTACTTTATTTCTGCAAAACCGTTCATTTAAGGTTCGAATAGAAAATGTCTACTCTGATTCTTTCCCAGTACTCAGCGGGGTACCCCAAGGGACAGTTCTCGGGCCCCTCTTGTTCCTATGCTTCATCAATGACATTGAGAGCTGTATTCCCTCAACTGTAAAGTTTTCCTTGTTTGCCGATGACCTCAAAATTTATAGTGAGGACTCTGATTCTCTTCAACTATGTATAAACAATATCTCAAATTGGTCACGTGAATTCAAACTTCCCTTAGCTGTCGAGAAAATCAACTGTCTCCGTCTTGGGAAATCTCAAAACGATTACTTCATTGATAGCTCGCTGATAAAAGTCGTTAATTTAGTCAGAGACTTAGGTATTTTTGTGGACTCTAAGCTCAAATTCAAGCAACACGTAGAAATAATACGTGCTAGGACTCTGTGTAGAATTTCACAAGTTTTCAAAGTGTTTAGATGTTTGGACTTGAACGGTTACAAAACCGTTTACACCACTTACATCAGACCACTACTTGAATATGGTACAATTATTTTCTCTCCGAAAGTCCACAGTAATAATTCGAAAAGGTTGCAATATCCTCAGAGACTTTTCACACAAAAAAAGCTTATTCTCGTTGTGGAAGTATTAGGTTGAGCTATCCCCAACGTCTCGCTGAATTCAATTTAGATTCACTAATCATTCGACGACTCCGTTCTGATTTATTGGTAGTTTTTCGTCTACTTTCTGATAGAGCGGATTGTCAGACGTGCAAAAAAGAGCTGAAGTTAAGAACTGAAACCAATCTCCGCACTTCAGACCGAACCTCCAAATTAACTCTGATGAACTTTAAACGATACAATGATCCACATTCTTTCTTTTCTAGAGCAATTGCTTTATGGAATAAAGTTACAGATAATTTCAAAGAGATTCAAGATATCGAGGCATTCGGCAAGGCTCTAGAAGAAATCGACCTATCGAATGTCATAGTTTTACCGAACTTTCTGTTGTCAACAGCAAGAGTGGACACCAACGAAAATTGACCGTCTTATTCCTCATTATTCCCCTTCCTATTTCATGATTCCATATAAGCGATGGCCTTACAAGCTATCCTATGGTAATAAAGAACTACACAACTACGCAGCACCCGTATACACTCCACCACTCGCAAACACCCACTGGACAAGACTACAGGCCTGCCAAAACAAAGCAATAAGGGCAGCCACGGGTAACCTTCAAATGGCCGGAACACAGCACCTCGCTCTCGAATCCAAACTCCTACCAGTAAAGGAGCACAATGAGCTGCTGACCAGCCAATACCTAGCCAAGGCCAGAATGCAAGACGATCACCCATCCCATAACCTCACCCTCCGACAACGACCACCAAGAGCCATCCGCAGACACGTGATGAACATGGACCTCAGTCTGGGGGATAGTGACTGTAAAACAACTCTTAGAAATCTGCACACAGAAGCCGTTAGGAAATTTCTTAGAAACTGTGAACCAAACACAGTCCTAGGATTCAAACCACCCATGGTCCATAAGTCTACTAGGTTACTTGACAGGGAACAACAGGTTACCCTATCTCAACTTAGAAGTGGTTACTCTAGCACGTTAAATAGTTACCTTCATAGAATTGGTGCCAGTGATTCTCCTCTCTGTCCTTCATGTAGAGAGGTAGATCATACTAGTGTTCACTTGTTTAACTGCCGTTGTAACCCCACTAGACTTAAACCTCTAGACCTATGGTATAGAACTGTCGATGTTGCAGATTTCCTAGCCCAATGAATGTTGTTTTCATTGCCAGTCTAAATAGTTATTTGCTGGTCTTGTTGTTGTCTGTGTAGGTTGGATTGTTGAATAATATGGATGGAAGGATGGAATCAGTTAAGTGAGAGTCCGCGGGTTTTAGTGTGGTGTCCCCTGTCTTGTGGCCCCGAACCAGAACATGAAGGATTGACACGTTTATTAGATTAAGACGTCGTAACATGGATACCGAGAACAATTACATTAACGTTATGTTATAGAATATTAGAAGCGACATTAACATTATGTTGTAGAATATTAAAAGCGACAATGACAATGGGGGATTATTACGTTACGAATAATGTGCCTAAATAAGAGGGGTGGGGGTGAGCGACCGGGCCCGGTCTCCTCTCTCTGCCTAGCGAAGGGGCGTATTTATATGTAGCGCCCGGCACGAAGGCGTGGTCTCTAGCTTACATTCTCTCTGGCTTATGAGCTCTATCCAGAGAAGGGCGGCTTGCTATAAAGACCTATCCTATGTTCACAGTTATAATAGGGAAGCGGGATTAGCAATACAGAGCTACCAGATATTCACACCTCCAACCTTTACCCCAGGTCCGTCCTCGGACCGAAGAAAAAAAAAATTAAGAATAGTTTTAATTCTACCTTAAATGCTATTTCTACAAAACGGTAAGGCCGAGGATTTTTAAACGGCATGCATCTAATTGAAGTCTTGTGAAAAGGAAACAATCGAAACAAATGCATAAATCAAGTAAATTGGTTAAACCATGGATATATTTTATTTTATCTACATTTTCTATGCAAAAACAGTTTCCAGAGAATTAATTAGCAACTCAAAAAGCGTTACATGATAAGCATCACAAAAACAGAGGAAAATTAAATATATATATATATATATATATATATATATATATATATATATATATATATATATATATATATACATATGCCACCAAAGAAAGACTATCTTCTTCTGCCGTCCTTTACTTGCTGTGTCCGTTGTTGTTTTTTTTTTTTTTTCATCTTCTTCGTATCCTTTTTCCCGAATTAGGCCTCGCTCCCCCTTCGATCTTGTCCCGAGATTTGTCCCTTCCGAGTCCACCCACCGCTTTTACGACTGCTCCCTGCAATCAAGACCGAGAAGTATATGTTCCCTCCTTTTTGTTTTTGTGTTTTTTTTTTAAATTTATTATTATTATTATTATTATTATTTATTTATTTATTAATTTAATAATTTATTTATTAATTTATTTATTTGAATTGAATGATACCAACCTTTTCTTCCCTCTTTGTTTTTTTTCGACGCTTCTTTTTTTTTTTTTGAAGTCTTCTATCTCGCACTTTTGCCTTTCGTTTTCACGTTTGGAGTCCTCGACGCTTGACCAATTGTCCTGCAATTAGAATCAAGAAGTGTCTCTCAATGGAACGATATACATATATGTAAAACAACCTTTTTTAAAAGAAAATTTGTATTATTGTTATTATTATTATTGTTATTTTTTTTTGGATTAGATATTAAAAACGTCTCATTTGAACTAGCTGACTTTCCCGATCGCCCCTCTATCCTGCCGTAGAGTTCACCAACTGCCCTGACGTTGATCTGGCATCGGGTCTCTGAACAAGTAGCTTTTAGTATGCCGACTTCATTTACTGCCTGTTCGAATGTGACTATGTAGTTGGGATTTGAAAGGTTAAACTTAATCTTCTTTTTTTTTGAGAGGGTGACTTCTATGAAACCCGACGAATACTCACCTGATCTCATAGGTTCAGCTGCTGGGATTCTACGACCGTTCCATGCCTTGCTGCGTACCTCACGACCTCATACCAGATCGCAAGATCGAGGAGCGTCTTCTGGTGGCCGACCACTATGAGGGTGTCCCTCGCTCTTGTCAGTGCCACGTTGACCCTGGCTTTGTCACTTATGAATTTCGACGCACCTGCTCCGACTTTGGTGGTCGCGACGATGACGATCCTTCTCTCTTTTCCTTGGAACCCGTCGACTGTCCGGACGTTGATCTCGTGAAGACCTCGGCCTATCAGCTTTTGATGAATCGTTTTCATCTGCTGCCTGTAGAATGCAGCCACTGCAATCTGTGCCGGTTCAACCCCTCCGGCGATGGCGGCCGCGATTCGCGAGATCACCTCCGCTTCCTCTTCGTTTGCGAGAGAGCTTGTGAGGCCTGGGACTGCTTTTCCGTTCTCCACGTTGACGAAGATGAATGGAGCGGGGCCTCTGCTTCTTATTCCCATGAGTGAGAATGCGCTCATGTCCGCCTCCGGAACGTTCGAGAAGATTCGCCCATTGTAGAACAGTTTAGATGGGAGCGTGACCAACGACTGTGGCATTCTGTAGACTTGTACCAGACGCACTCTCGGCAGATTTCTATTCGCCAGGGCTACCGTCAGCGCCGGTCTTCCCGCCAGGAGCTGGCCTAATTTCTTTCCGTCAAACTTGTAGGGCGGGAGCTGATGTTCGTCGCCTATCAACACGAATTCCGCCCTTGGTACAGCTGAATGAAGCGCGAGGAGTCCTGCTTCTGTCATCTGACTTGCCTCATCCACAAATACTGATGTTGCCCTGTTCATGTACTTCCTCAGCCATCCCTTCTTCAAGGTGGCTGAGAGAATGCTGTCTGTTGTTGCAAACAGTATGTTAGGGCGGTACAGCTTGATGAAGTCTTCGACGATTTGCTGGTAGACCAGCTGGAAGGTGGCGGATGCTTTTTCGAATTCCGCCAGTTGAGCTTGCGAGGGCGCCATCTTACCCCCGTATCTGAAGTTGTTCCTCACCGCAGCCGCTAGGTGTAGCATGTGGGCTTTCTCCTCGAGGGCTGGTGTTGCCCGAAGTGCTTTTGGCCAGTTTACGTCCAGCACCATACTCGGGAGGTCGAACGGGGTCTTCTCCTGTTCGGAGGTATTCTCCCATCTCGCCAAGGTGATGAACCTGAGGGGTCTTTTCTCCCCGTATTGTATGGCCGCGAATGCCTGTGTGGAGGCAACGACCGCCGCATGCTGTACCGCTGTGGCGATGATGACTTCCTCTTTCTCCAGGTCTGTTTGAACCAGCATGGCCGCCTGGGTTGCTGATTTTCCGCATCCGAAGGAGGAATCTACGATCATTGAATCCCCGCCACCGGCCCATTTCACTACTGCCGCTGATTGTTCCCGGTTCATGGTCATGATAGTGCCGTCACTTTTCTTCACCGGGATTGGATGATCTGGAAACTCTACCGGGCGGGCCCTTTTTTCTTTTCTAGAGTATATCATGTTCAGAATTTTTGTTCTACTTTCTTTGATTATTACGCCCTCACCGGTTGTTATTATCCGGAATAGCGCGCTATCGAGGGGGTCTGTGAGAAGTGCTCTCAACGTACCCGTGACTGGTATACCATTGCTTCCTTTCAGTGCCGTGGCGACGAGCGCCATTTGCGTCAAGGGTATGGATATTTTTGCTCGCGCTTTGTTCCTTTCTGGATCAGGTATCCAGATGTCGATTCGCACTTCAAATGGCTCGGCTTCGTTCAGTTGAAGGCTCAAGCGCTGAGCGTCTTCGAATTCCGGGAGTGCAGAATCTATCTCGATGTCTGCTGTGGCATTTGCGTCTGTCTCCTTCACGACCGAGAAGAGCAGCATTTCCGCCACGATATCTCCCTTTTTAGAGGCATCGGTGTAAGCCCGGTAGGTTACTCCCAAGGCCATGGAGTCCTCCATGCACGTGGTGGTTCTTACTACATTACGATCATATCCCCTGGCCTCTCCGAATCTGTCATCGATGTCTTCTTGCTCTTCTTTGCTCAACGGTTGAGCAAACGTTATAGGTTTGACCGGTGGAGGCCGTGTGTAGCCCTGTACTGCCTCCCGGTACTCTTTTTCTTTTCCTGCTCTTGGTGGTTCGATCGTGCAAAAACCTGAGGATTTTGGTGGCCTGCCGTATGCCCAGACAATCTCGTCTTCATTAGGAGGATTGGCCTTTTCTCCATTTCTGTCCATGAAGTCCCTCGGCCTGATGTTAGCTATATTCCTGCTCCCACTTCGCAGCATAGTAATTCTCTTTGAAGCTCTTTTGCCCATTTCCACTTCCATAATGTATGCCATCTTTTTCGAAAAGGATCCCATGGCGACGGGCACTGCTAGTTCTGCCACCCAGGGCAACATCGTTTGTTCCGCGAGGATGTCTGGGTTTAGCTCCGGTACGTATTTGTTCATTTTACCTGGGTTTCTAAGCGCGACTTTGTATACATAAAATAGGTCATCGTAAGCCATTTTTGACAAGTCGATGTTCGGTCTGCCCGTAATTCCCGATATGGTCAGGGCGTCTATATATATATATATCTCAGGTCTGGTCGATCCGGTGCGAACACTTCGTAGTGGACCGCTTCCAGAACCGGCCTTCCGTTGGAAGCTTCTCCGCAATGTCTGTACAATACTGGGTTTAACCCCTCGATTACTTCAGGCGTAAGAATTGTTCGACCGTCCTTCTCACCCTGTTTCTTTCCTTGAGGCCTTGGCGTTAGCGACTCCATCAGTTCTTTCGTCGCGTTACGGAAAAGTTCGACCGTCTTGAGCGTGATCAAGGAGGCACACGGGGCTTTGTCATTACGTGACGTCCCGTGCTCTTTTCTTGGCGCCTGAATCTCTTTCCTATCCACATCGATGTAGGGGTTATTTGCTCTCGCGTTTTCCCAGTAAACCTCTTCCACTTCCGGATCTACATGTGGCCTCGTGTAGATGGCTGGTTGTGGCTCAGCTCTCTCGTCTAGCATGTGACGAAAGGGGTGCGTCTGTGGCAGCGATTTTTTTTCTTCAGACGAGGACATCTCGGCCATCTGGAAAATGTTCTCAAAGATGGGCTCGTCCAGCTCGTACTGGGGATTTCGGTGATTTATTTCTTCCGATAATGGTGTGAGAGAAGCAACCGGCGGAGCGGTGCCGAGGCCTGAGATGTCGTCCGTGTTTGGGGGGAGAGGGTTAAATTGTTCCAACAACGGTGTCCCGTGAACGGGGGCACCAGCTGGGGTGGGGGTTCTGACGACTTCGGCAACTTCTGCGTTTAGGGGGTGGAAGTTAAACTGTTCCAACAACGGTGTCCCGTGAACGGGGGCACCAGCTGGGGTGGGGGTTCTGACGACTTCGGCAACTTCTGCGTTTAGGGGGGGGGAAGTTAAACTGTTCCAACAACGGTGTCCCGTGAACGGGGGCACCAGCTGGGGTGGGGGTTCTGACGACTTCGGCAACTTCTGCGTTTAGGGGGGGGAAGTTAAACTGTTCCAACAACGGTGTCCCGTGAACGGGGGCACCAGCTGGGGTGGGGGTTCTGACGACTTCGGCAACTTCTGCGTTTAGGGGGGGGAAGTTAAACTGTTCCAACAACGGTGTCCCGTGAACGGGGGCACCAGCTGGGGTGGGGGTTCTGACGACTTCGGCAACTTCTGCGTTTAGGGGGGGGGAAGTTAAACTGTTCCAACAACGGTGTCCCGTGAACGGGGGCACCAGCTGGGGTGGGGGTTCTGACGACTTCGGCATTGTCTAACGCCGGTCGTTCGTGGTCGGGCGGGATCGACCTCCTGGATTTTTTTGCCGGTGGTGGTTTCCCTCTTATTGCTTGTCTTGGCATGCTCGCTCACTTAATCAATGTTGGCGTTTTTTTTTTTGTTTTTTTTTTTTTGTTTTTTTTTTACGCGAGCTTGACACAAATTCTCGCCGCGCGCGAACATATAGGGTTTGCGAACCCAATCCAAAAAACACTAATACGAACATCAACGTGATGATAAGCTTGCGACATTTAATCTACCACGATGTTAAGACGGCATGTCCGTTACTCGGAGCTCGTAAGAGATCAATGCTCGATTGGCGGAAGCCTTTCGCAACAATAGGATGGAATTTGGCAATCGAAAGGGAGGGAAGTGACTATTCTTTATGAGAAGACCAGACCTATTTTGTTGAGAAGCAACCAGAATTTGAGAATGCTGATTTCCGTGTTGGGAAGCATAAGGATTGAAGAATTTAAGGTCCCGTTTAATTCTTAGAATTTTCTTAGATCTCCACCATCGTGGTTAGAAACATTTAGGGGTGTAGAACGTGGGCATTGTAAGCGAATAATTCAGGGAAGTGTAAAGTACGTTTCTAGCTAGTTGATGGAGACATTCTTATCAAGTCCTCAAACCTTCGAATCCAAGCTGTCCAGTCTAGCTCATCTTCTCCCGTGAAAAGGGGTAACGACCTCGACCCGTCATTTTTCCCGAACGCGTCTAATGCTTTGACCACGGGTAGTTGGTCGTCCAGCCTTTTTGACACTTGAAGCACACACTGGTTCACTTGGCTAGATATGTCCCTCCTTATGGCTAGTTCCCTCTCCTCAATCTTTGACAATACCGCTTCTATCGGATCTATATCCTCCTGAAGTCTTATTCGTGACATATTTGTAAATAGACTACCTGGGCTTTTGCTTCCCGCGTCCTCTAGTTGTGCCTCCTCGCTGCCTCCATTTCTGCGACCTGGTGTCTCTAACGATTGCGACCGACAGCTACTCCCGCCTGTACCCCTCTCTCCGGAGTCGATCGTCTGCTGGATCGCGGCGGTGATTGGTGAAATTGGAGGGTTTTGCATACTAAACCTGTTATTTACTGATCGTCCGAAGGAGGGTCCGAAAGAACCCTCCCCTGACTGGGGGCTCTCCGTCGGCGTCTCGTTCGTGTCCGGCGGTCGTCCTTGGATGTTCTCGAGGCTTCTGCCACTTCGCAGCTTCATCGCTTCCTGAAAGCGGAAGCTGTTTACTTTGAGCCTGATTAAAGGGAACAATGACGATCAGTCATCCAGGGATGTGGGAGGGGCCTGCAGCCTCTCCCTGCTCGAGAGTGAGAGAGAATGGGAGAGAGAGAGAAAAGGGGTGAGAGCGTTATGCCTGCCGATGGGATGAGATAGATGTATTGGGTGAACTGTCCGTGGCTCACTTAAGATTTCTGCGCTGATAAAATTCTTCTTTGTCTCCCGTTTCCTCTGATAAAATTCCTCTCTAACCTTTGGAATGCCTTTTAGTCTGGGATGTGTTTAGTACTTTTGAAAACTACTGGTTGGAATGTGGCATTTGTCGGGGACTTTTTGAAATAATCTCACAGCTGAATCATTCCCCGACCGCAAAAGCCCCTTTTTTTCTAAAATCTTTCTAACTTACTTCAGATTTAATGGTAGAAATGGCATCTCAGAGCGACTCCTTTAAAAATAACATGGTGAAAAGAGACAGAGACGATTCTCAAAACAAAAGCCTTTTAGACTGGAATGTCGCTTCCTTCGTCTGATCACGGATCTGAACCAATCTAGAAAGAATTTTTAATACAAAGGAAAGGAAGAGAAAGAAAAAAAATTGCCTTCCTTTGACTAATCAAGCTCTCAGAAAGAGAAAGAGAGAGAGAGAGAGAGAGAGAGAGAGAGAGAGAGAGAGAGAGAAAGGAGATACAGAGGCACATTCTATTCGTCATCTCGCAAAGAGCGTGCACCGCTACGCCAGGAGAGTGTTAGAGGCGATGATATATTGTATGGTGAGAATGAAAGAGCAAAGCGTGGCTGAAATAGCACGAGGTCTACTGTAGGTAAAGAGCACGGAAGTTAGGCGGATAGAGATATGTCTGAGCGAGAGGAATAGACGTAAGTACGTAACTCGCTCTTTTCACAAAAGAAATGTGCCATTAATCGGGGGAAAAGTGAGCATAAGGCAACTCCTCCGAGGACAACCCATCAACAGTCAAGAAACGCACCGGCAAAAGCCTTGTCCCAACAAGTGGAAACCCACACACGCTACCAATGCCTTGGCCTGGGAGAGTCACCCCACACTCCGGCTCTCCACTGCCAACGGCCCAGCAAATGTAAGACGAAAAGTAAAGAGAGGGAAAATACAACTCCTCTGGCTCAGCGACACGAAAACACAAACCGAAAAATGCAACATGAAGTACCTCTTCACTTTCTTTTCCCTTTTTTTTTTTTTTTTTTAACTGGGTATAATGAAAATGAATCAACAATCGCGTCACATGAAAAGAGCGAAAATAATAGGAACTTGAAGAGCTTGCTTAGCATTTTCGTAATAGCTACACATTAATTGCTGAAGACGTTTTAGCACCAATAAGTTCATATGACTCAACCTGACGTGGAATAATATTCTCTCAATCTTGCATAAGGAGGAAAATCATGACATGAATCCAAAGTTAGCATCACATGGACACAAAAAGAAATCTTACGATAATCAGGAATGAGATCACCTTTTGAATAATTTACTTAACATACGCGCTTTAACTTCTAAAGAAACGTTTGCAATGATAAGTTCCTCTGACTCGAGCAAGGCACCTCTCTCTTTTCTCTTTCTCTCTTCTTTTCTTAATTGGCCGAACGGCCCAGACAACAGTGTTAACAGCCGCGCAACCATATGCCGATGACCTCTGAAATTGATACGGTCTCTCTGAGACATAAACAAATTTGCGCCACAAACACGATAGAATAAACTGGACTTACCATTTGGAGTACATTGTGTACGCTGCTTCCTGCTACTTGATCCTCCAAAGAACCCAGTATCATCTTCATTCTCTCTCTTTTTCCCATTTCGCTTCCCTCTCTTATTTCTTTCTTCTTCTTCTCTTTTTTTTTTCGTTATTTTTTTTTTCTTCTTTTTTTTTTTTCTAAACTTTGGTTATTATAAACTCGGGGTGGCGCCCCCCAGAGAGGGAGCGCCTCCCGAAGTGGGTCATCACACGTCACCTCCAGCTATCAACACCAGGACTCTCTCTTCTCGCTCTGCTTCTCCCCCTTTTTTTTTTTCTCTTTTTTTTTTTTTTGGTACCTTATATTTTTTTTTTTTTTTTTTGCAAAGATCTAACGTTAACTGGCCAACCTAGTACGTGATCCTAGGATTTTACTTCAAACTCACCGGTCCTCCTAGTACGTTTTCCCTAGGGCATTACACAAATCACCGGTCTTCCTAGTACGTTTTTCCTAGGGCATCAAAACTCACCGGTCCTCCTAGTACGTTTTCCCTAGGGCCTCCTAGTACGTTTTACCTAGGGCATTACACAAATCACCGGTCCTCCTAGTACGTTTTCCCTAGGGCATCCTAGTACGTTTTACCTAGGGCATTACACAAATCACCGGTCCTCCTAGTACGTTTTCCCTAGGGCATCCTAGTACGTTTTCCCTAGGGCATCACACAATCACATCAGCAACACACACACGCGCACACACACACGCGCTAACACACACACAAAAAAAAAACACGACGACGGCGCTCGCATTTTTCCCCTTTACCCACCCCTTAACTTGTTATAATGTAGAAAATTAAAGAGAGTTAAAAGGGCGTCAAGACGGGACACCAAACCTTCCCCCGCGGCTCTCTAAATAAGAACCACTCGCTGCTACCAGTGAGAGTCCGCGGGTTTTAGTGTGGTGTCCCCTGTCTTGTGGCCCCGAACCAGAACATGAAGGATTGACACGTTTATTAGATTAAGACGTCGTAACATGGATACCGAGAACAATTACATTAACGTTATGTTATAGAATATTAGAAGCGACATTAACATTATGTTGTAGAATATTAAAAGCGACAATGACAATGGGGGATTATTACGTTACGAATAATGTGCCTAAATAAGAGGGGTGGGGGTGAGCGACCGGGCCCGGTCTCCTCTCTCTGCCTAGCGAAGGGGCGTATTTATATGTAGCGCCCGGCACGAAGGCGTGGTCTCTAGCTTACATTCTCTCTGGCTTATGAGCTCTATCCAGAGCAGGGCGGCTTGCTATAAAGACCTATCCTATGTTCACAGTTATAATAGGGAAGCGGGATTAGCAATACAGAGCTACCAGATATTCACAGTTATTTAAAAAAAAAAAAAAAAGCCAGAGCCCGAAACCAAAAAAAAGGCGAAAAGAAAAGAGGCAAAAAAAAGTGAATGAGAGAGAGAAAGAGAGAAGTGAGTGAGTGTGACTGTGTGCTTGAGCCTTTACCGAGAGCTCGTGGACCCCCCCTTTCAACGTCAAAGGAACCGCACGGGCAACAATCATCATCATCAAAAGTCATGGTTTGGGACGGAGTGTCCGCCACCGGCAAAACTCCCCTTGTTTTGTTCGAACCAGGAGCCAAAATTAATCAGGAATACTACCGCCAGCAGATTCTTCGAAAAGTATTGCTTCCTTGGTCTGCTTCCCACAACCGTAATACACCTTGAGTCTTACAGCAAGATTCTGCGCCTGCTCACAAGGCTATCGGAACACAGGCATGTTGCAACGCTCATTTTCCCGACTTCATCTCCAGCGCAGAATGGCCCTCCTCATCGTCCGACCTCAATCCGCTGGACTATTCCGTGTGGTCCTACTTTGAGAGCAAAGTCAATGCTCATCCTCACTTGAATCTGGAGTCTCTAAAAAAAATCCCTGCAGGAGGAGTGGTCGAAGATCGACGAAAAGTACCTTCGTCCAGTGAACGAAGCGTTCCCAAAGCGACTCGGGGCTGTCGTTCGTGCCAAAGGAGACCGACTTGAATGATTTTTGACCCAATGTTTTTATTAATGTGTGCTGATAAATGTACAAATTTGAACACTCTTGCTCACTTATGCACTGAGATACACGTTTGTAAACGCGTTTGCGAATATATGGGATACACGTTTGTAAACGCGTTTGCGAATAACGCATTCGCATCTTCACTAAGAAAAGCAAAGAAGGCTAAGTTCGGTCCCGCTTTGAAGCAGAATAGCTTTTGTCACCGTAGTATTATTTGATCTTCTATCATCAGTAGACCAATAGTAGATTCTCTCTGAGTTAGTTGGTATTTTTTTGTCTCATCGGTAAACATCTATCGTTATTAGAAATGAAGGGAGTTACATTCATCACTCTATCTCATGCCGAAAGATATATTGATTACTTTGTTCATACAAATATGAAGAATATATTGACTACTTCTTTTTTGCGCACCATGTCTAGATCGGTCGACTTTTTTACTCGCCTAATTTCATCTTAACCACAAGATAGAACCAAGCTTCTAGCAGGGATTAAAAAGTTTTTGAGCCGTTTTTGGGGTTCAAAAACTAACAAAAAGTTTTTGGGGTTCAAAAAAAAAAGTTTTTGGGTCGTTCGAACCAAATCAACCCTTCCCATTCTTCCACTTTGGTTAGCTGAAAGTGATTGATTCTTGGGTCTTTGACATTTGGATTCTGGTCTTTGACATTTGGATGGAGCGTTCGAATTGGATTGAAAACTGTGATTCCAGGACACTGAAGAGGCGTCCGAAGCAGTGGTTTTCGCGATGGGAGAGGATGTGGTGGCAGCTTCTTCCTGTTACTCTCCCGAGGGCATTCCGCAGGAGAGAGGTGAAACGGCCCGGTAAGTGTAGAGAAACTCTATTTTTCTCTTTTTTTTTCTGTCTCGCTCTCTAGAATCCTCTATCATTATCTTATTCTCTCTCTCTTCCTCTCTCTCTCTTTCCCTCTGCCTCTTTCTCTCTCTCTCTCTTTCCCTCTGCCTCTTTCTTTCTCTCTCTCTCTCTCTCTCTCTCTCTCTCTCTCTCTCTCTCTCTCTCTTTCTCTCTCTTTCTTTATTGTCTCTCTCATTCCATCATTCTGTATTTTTCTCCATCTTATTCCTTTTCACTATCTCTGTATAAAAATTTACCTCTTTCTCTCTATCTTGCTCATTTTCACATGTTTTCTCTAAGTCTCTGTATTTTATCTTCTAAATCGGTAGTTGTTATCTCTGAAAAAAAGAGAAAAAAACAGCACGTTTCTTACCACCCGCGCAATTTTTTTCAAGCGCATAGATTTTCAAAATTTCCGAAAATTAGAACTTATTTTTCCGCAATGTCTCAAAATTCTCCCAGTTAAAAATCGGAAAAAGTTTTTTGAGTGCATATATTAGAATGTTTTCCGGATCTTTTGGAGAGCGCATAGATTTTTTTGCCATCAGCACTGCGGGTAAGAGATTCACTCTGGAAAAATTGAGAATGGAACTGTTTTCGTTTATAGGAAAAAAAATAGTGGGAAATGTGGGAAAAATAGAAGTTTGTTCTGGAGAAGTAGATGATCTGTCGGTTTCTTTTGTTTATTTGATGAAAGTCTGTATCTCCACTTGCCTATATGGTAATGCTCTGGCAGTACCGGAAAGAGGACTCCCCAACCTTCCCTCTTTTGGCTCCCCGTCAATAGAAGTGTGATAAGTAACGTGCTGAATGTGACCGGTCAAAGGAATGTTACCACGGCCCGCGCGAAATAGTAAAGAGAAGGGTAGGGCTCTAAAATGAAATGGGAAGGGAAAATAAAAAGAGAACGGTGAGAGAATCAATCAATCAATCTTTATTCCAAATTACATACAAGTGTTACAAGGATGGTGTGCAAAGTGGATCACTGTCACATAAGTAATATCAGTTTGGGTAATACATACAAGCAAGCATCGGGAGTTTGAGCTTCAAAGAAGTAAAGGTATATCGTTTTCGGCACGGTCATAGATCACCAGCACTGTTGAGAATTACGAAAGAGGATCGCTCACAAGGTGCGTGTGTGGACGAGGGCATGAGAAACCCTCGGACCCAAAGGAACCTCAATCAACTATCCCGAGGGCATGAGAAACCCTCGGACCCAAAGGAACCTCAATCAACTATCCCGAGGGCATGAGAAACCCTCGGACCCAAAGGAACCTCAATCAACTATCCCGAGGGCATGAGAAACCCTCGGACCCAAAGGAATCTCAATCAACTATCCCGAGGGCATGAGAAACCCTCGGACCCAAAGGAACCTCAATCAACTATCCCGAGGGCATGAGAAACCCTCGGACCCAAAGGAACCTCAATCAACTATCCCAATATCCCAGAATTACGAAAGCGACCGTTCTTTGAGTGATTGAGTCGAAAGTAATGAGTTTTTCTCCTTTCTTCGCTCTTTAGCTGTTGTTGTTGTTGTTGTTGTTGTTGTTGTTGTTGTTGTTGTTGTTGTTGTTGTTGTTGTTGTTTGCCCATAGGTCCTGTTTGTTTGTTGTTTTCTTGCCCATAGGTCCTGTCGAGGGGAGTCCTTTTGGGATAGGTTGGTGGTGAGGATCCTTTTGAGTCCGGAGAGATTTTCTCCGTCTACACTCGCACCGTAGTCGGCGATCCTCTTAGCGAGACCCATTCGTTAACCGGAGAAGGGCAAGAGGTTATTTTACTGACGCCTCGACTCGCCTCCGAAAAGTATAGCGGAGTATAGGCTGATGTTTTGTCCGGTGGCATGCCCAGGCCGGTCCAGCATCGCCCTCCTTTGACGAGCTATACTACCCAGTTTTGGTCCGCGGCGGGAATTCTCCCGCTACTTCCCAGCACGAATTCTTCGTAGGGAGGCGTCCCTCTATCCGCCACCTGAGGTCGCGCTCGATTCTGGACTGGATGATCCGGCTCCATCCGTGACAGGCTCTTAAGGCTGTAGAGTCACGCATGGCCACTGTTGCCAGTGTGTTTCGAGATAGGTCCTGTCGAGAAGAGTCCTCTGGGATAGGTTGATGAGAATCCTTTTGAGTCCGGAGAAATTTTATCCGTCTACACTCGCACCGCAGTCGGCGATCCTCTTCGCGAGACGGCAAGAGGCTATTTTACTGGCGCCTCGACTCGCTATTACAAAGTATATGGGAGTATCGGCTAATATTTTATCCGGTGGCATGCGCAGGCCAGTCCGGCATCGCCCTCCTTTGACGAACTATACTATCCAATTTTGGTTCGCGACGGCAAGCTCGCTATCTCGAATGCGCTTGTGCAAAGAGACATCCCTCTATCCGCCACCTGAGGACGTGCCCGATACCGGTGAAGATGAAAAGGTCACTTGCGATGGTGGTAACTTGTGGGCTGTAGCACCATCGAAGGCGAGTCGCTCTTTAGATTCAGCTCGCTTCTCATTATTCCAGACTTTCTCGCTCAAAGAGCGGTCGTTCTTCGAAAATTGTCGTTAACTATGCTCTCGATTGACTAGCTCGTCTCCGTGTCATATTTAATCTAATCGCATCTTTTTCTGTCCAGGTACCTTCTGGTGCCAGCGTCCGCCGCGGCTTCAGAAGTCATCGAGATCCAAGAAGAGGCGCCCGCGAGAGTGCGAGTTGGGAGAGAAAGAGGCGGATTGAGAGAGAAGCACAGTTAGTTGTGGAGTGTTGGAGACCAGGGGTTAAATATTCATGTCAGACCTTCTGTCGGCGGGACTCTGTTTTTCCAAAACAAAAGGGGGGACCCTTATAAGAAACAAAAAAAATTTCCGCGGGCCTCTGTTTTTTTAATCATAAGGGGGACCCTTATGTGAAAAATTTTTTTCAGTCTTCGGCGGGCGTCTGTAACTTTTTCTTGCACACTAAAAGACCAAACATGGGTCTTTTAGTAAGGACGATTTTATGGTAGGTTAAAAAGTTGAAGTCACCTGAATGATGATCTAGAAGTGCTGGGGACCGAAGAATGGCCTAAAAGATATTTTCTAGGACAAGAGTATTATAGAATTCCCTTTTATTTTCGCCTATCTATCTATATCTCTCTCCCTCTCCTTTAAAAAAAATAAAGTTATCTGCAGCGCTGAGACTTTAATAGTGCATCTGGTAGAGGTGGAATTCGCCTCAGCGACATTATCATGCTGTTGTTGGTGTTGTTTGCCCTTGGACCGCCCTTCTTCGATAGCAGACGTTCGAGATCCTGCTGCATAGCTCTTCATGCATCCTGTTGTCTCAAATTCTCTATCTCTCTTTGGGCTTTCATGTTCATGCTATACGCTGTTTTTAGCAGTGGTCAATGCAGTCTAGCACCTCTCAGATATTCATTTTATCTCATATTTTTTCTGTTCCCATTCACTACTTCCCTTCAGTCCAGGCGTGGATAATAGCTGTGTGTTCGACTATTGGGCAAAGGGTCCCAAGTTCGACTCCCACCCCAGACAGATCCACCCAAACCAAGGGGGTTAAGAAATGTTGATAGTGTTCTGGCACGAAACTGACTCTCCCCACTGCTGCTAAACACACTAGCAGTGATCTAGCGGGCAGCCATCGGTTCCACCAGGATAGGTCTTTCCTGCATCCCAGGGGACCCCGCCGCGAGGCGGGAACAAGCTCGAGGGAGATTATTATCATTTTTATTCACTATCTCCTCTTCCTCTGTCTCAATTGTTGTTTTGTATGTATATCAAGTGTGTGGCATGCAGAAACTCGTTTGATGCCGCTCGCTGAAGCCATGACAATGTGCAGGAGTCGCCTTCTGGACTCTAGGTAGGTTTTTCAAAAAACCTGATTTACTTGTATTTTTCCTTCAAATTTCCATCTTTCGAAGAATTATTTCACAGGAGCATCTTTCTATTAATCGAAGAGGTACGATAGCGATTGCGCTATATGAGGAAAAGAAAATGCGACAGAAGTTCTAATCAGACGCTTCGGAAAGAGTCTATACGTTTTTGTAGGTGGAAAGAGAGAGACAGAGAGAGAGACAGAGACAGAGAGGAGGGAAGACAGAGAGAGAGTGAGTGAGAGAGATTAGGCGAGAGAAAATAGAAAAAGGAAGATACAGAGAGAGAGAGAGAGAGAGAGAGAGAGGGGGAGGGAGAGAGAAAGAGAGGGAGAGAGAGAGGAAGAGGAAGAGGGAAAGAGAGAGAAACAAAGAACGTGAGCAAGAAAGAGAGAGAGGGAGAGAGAGAAACAGAGAAAGTGAGCAAGAAAGAGAGAGATAGAAAGGCCATTATTAGTTACACAGCGAGTTAAATCGCACTCGAGAACGAAATAAAGACATGGGAAATTCCCAGGCGATGTTGGTCAGGGCCTCTGCCAGAATCCCTAATCGTTCATTGGATGGCTCAGTGCGTCAGCATGCTGTATGTGCTGCACTCTCACGGAATCATCATGGGGTCGGGTTTTTGGGGTTGGGAAGAACCGCTGTGGTCCTTTTTCGGGGTTGGGAAGAACCGCTGAGGTCCTTTTGTGGGGTTGGGAAGAACCGCTGAGGTCCTTTTTTAGGGTTGGGAAGAACCGCTGAGGTCCTTTTTTTGGGGTTGGGAAGAACCGCTGAGGTCCTTTTTTGGGGTTGAGAAGAACCGCTGAGGTCCTTTTTTGGGGTTGGGAAGGAAACGCTGAGGTCCTTTTTTGTTAAAAGTATTAAGTCGGGCCCTTTATATGTTAGAAATTGCATTGGATTTTAATATGTTGAGGAGATTCACGAGGGCTCTTTTTTAGTTTGAAAAGTTAACTGGGCTTTTTATCTCTTGCGAAGATCAATTCTGATCGATTTCATATTGAGAAGACTCATTGGGGCCGTTTCTGTTTCGATAAACGATTTTATTGAGGTTTTCTATGGAGAGATTCATTATGGCCCTCACCCGAGCTTAACTTTTACTGTACGAACATCGCCTCTACCGAAAAAAGTTTATGCGCATTCAAGCCTCGACCCAAGAGAATGGTTATGTGAAGTAAAAATGATGAAAATAACCTTCACCATAAAAACGGCGTACCAACAGGCGTTATATGCAGGGTGTACCAGAAGTCCAGGTGGACGACTTTGTCACTCCGTATCTTTTTTGTTTGGTGTAGCGGTCGTGTAGTTTTTAGTTATGTTATGTCAAATCATCTGTTGCGCTTTTTGCAGAACTCCGCATAGAATTTTCACTTTTACATTGATAAAAGTTATCCGTAATGTATCAGATTTTTTCTCTCAAAAAGATAATCTATGAAAATATTCGGCTCAGTGAACCGGATTTCTCTACCCATAACCGGGTTTATAACTTGAAGAAAACCGCCCTAAGCGAAGTTCTGTGTCCTTTTCGGACGCACTAAAAATGTATGCATACCAATCTTTGTTAGAAGATGAAGAATTTGCAGTGACCTCCACCCAGACAATCTTCTAATCAGCATGGAAAGCAATCTTCTTTTCACCTATCAAGCAAAGTGGCAGCAACCAGACACGAGGCCGCGCGCTTTCTTTGCAGGATATGCGGCACCGGGTCAGTGGGCGGGGACCAGGGATGTAAGTATCATAGTCGAAAACCTCTCTCTTTTTCTCTGTTTCATCTTTATTTCTGAATTTCTCTCGTCATCATTTCGGATGTAGATAAGAACAAATGTCCTAGATGGAGTAAGTCGATGCGCCAGTGAAACAGTGGAATTTCGCTATCAACTTTTTCACGGTAGTCCAGAAGGTGATCGCCTATATCTGAGCTTGGTAGAGCAACTGTCTGCTACTTGGATCGATCGGTATCACCACTGTCCTTGTCGCTCCAGAATGCTGCAGCGGGGATCGGCCGGCACTGACGCCCGAGGCGGACGTTTGGTCGGTGGGCGCACTGCTGTTCGAGCTGCTGGTCGGCCGGCCTCTTTGCGTCGCGGCACCGCATGGCATCGGCAGGTCGTACCTTGCAGTTTTGTGTGATATGATTCATGTGTGGTCACTCACATGATCTCTTACCATAGTTCACCAAAGGTGTAGTGTAAATGTAGAAAATTTTGAAAGAACGACCGCTCTTAAAGCGGGGGAGTCAAACAATGAGAAGCGAGCGAAAGGTAAAGAGTGGAGAAGAGAAAGATAGTCATCATTCAAGATTCCATCGCTCTGAAATGGTCGTTTCTTGTTGGTCAACAGTGTTGATGATCTATGTCTCTTACTTTTACATAATTGAGACTAGAAGCAATAGTTCGGTTAATTTTCAATTGTCTAGTCTTGAAATCTAATGAAGCGTTAGAATTCAACTTTTCACTTTGCAAAGTAATCTCTGCGAAGTGAAAAAATTTCTACTTCTCCAACTTTATGCTATATTTTAACACTCTCTCGCACCGCTCGTTGTTTACGTCGTGGTTTTAGAGTGATGGAGCGTTCAACAGGATCACTTTGCAGAGGTTACTTTGCAAAGTGAAAAATTGAATTCTAACGCTTCCTAAAAGTTAAAAAAATCTCAAATGGATTTTTTAAACTCAATGTCAGGGATATATCAGTCAAGCACCTTTTGTTGAGATGAATTGAGAGGAAGTTTTTATAGAGGTTATACGATGATGGTTTGGCGGTCACATTGGGATATGAGGACCCATTGCTATTAATACATGTGTTAGAGTTAACAAAAAGGCCGCATGAGTTATCTGGAGAAGCACAGTTAGACAGTTTGAAGGCAGTGACGCCTGGTTAAGGTGAAAATTATGACCATATGACCAGAGAGTGTGTGTGTGTGTGAGAGAGAGAGAGGGGGGGGTAATACCAATGGTTACGCGCTTGCTCCCGGTTAGAGTAGAGATTGGCTGAGTTTGGATCCGCTCATGAGATTTTATTTTATCTTCGAGAGTTTAGAAAATTGTTATCTAATGATTTATTTCGATGGAAACTGGTTCGCTGTTGTAGGGAGACGGAGCTGCCGTTGGATGACACTGCAGACGTCTCTTTGGCTGCGAGGGATCTTCTTCCACTGTTACTGGCGGTGGACCCCGAGGAGAGAGCGACCCTTGATCAGGTATCGGGGAAGGGGAATCAGGTACCGGGAAAAGGAATTAGATACCGGGGAAGGGGAATCAGGTACCGGGAAAAGGAATTAGGTACCGGGAAAAGGAATTAGGTACCGGGGAAGGTGAATCAGGTACCGGAAAAAGGAATTAGATACCGGGGAAGGGGAATCAGGTACCGGGAAAAGGAATTAGGTGCAGCGGAAGGATAATCAGGTACCGGGAAAAGTGAATCAGGTACCGGTGAAGGGAAATTAGGTACCGCGGGGAAGGGGAATCAGGTACCTGGATGAGATTCCAGTTAAAACAACTGATATAATCTGCGGGTGACGAGAAAGGGCTGAAGTTGCATGTCAGGAAGAAACTTATAGTTTGAGTGAACGGAAAGGGATAGTCATAAATGTCCAATATTTCCATAGAAGCCGAACTTTAGTTTCTATGGCATGTAGACATGCTTTATGTGGGACTTTAGAAGGTTATTTTACTTTAAAGAGAGAGAGAGAGAGAGAGAGATAACAGAAAAAGAGGGAACTTTACGGTATCGAAGTTAGGAGAATCCTTATGGTTGAACGATACACTCAATGGTTTTGGTGTTTTGATGTTATTTCATAGAATGGAATTGGTTAGCACTAGAGAATTTTTTCTTGGTAATAAGAGGTGCACCGAATCAGAAATGCGATTGCTTTTTTGCATCTGTTTTGTGTAATTTGTCCTGAGTTAGTACTTGAATGATTCCGGATTTTCGTTTGACGCAATCGGTTAAAAACATTTCTTTGAAAAAGGGTTTCAAATCATCGGAGATTGCGAAAGAGATCCACTGCTGCATAGTGGAAAATCAATGTAAAGTCGGAGAGAACGGTTATTTCAGGATGTCCTCTTTTTCTTTTTGTTTCTGAAATTGTAAAGGATTACTTTCAAGGTGTGAAATTCAATTTATCCGGTTTCTCAATGCTTGAATTGAGAAGGACTGAGCTGTTGTTTAACAAAAAAGTTTTGACATTGTTGTAAACATAACAATACGACCACTCCTCTATTGGGATAGGCTGGAATGATGAGAAACTATGTTCTTCGAGGTGTGGGGTAGAGAAGAAAGAGATACTCTTTTTTTCGTTTCACGACACTTTGTACTCGCGAAAATTTTTACCCACTCTTTGTACCGCGAGACTTTGTACTGCTTTTTCACTATTTCTTTAAAGCTTAGGTTCAGGTAAAGATGGCTCTAATCTACTTTAGCCGTCCAATCAAACTTTTAAAATTAGACTCTCTTATTTTTACATTAAAAAATGTTTTTACATTAAAAAACGCTAAGGCTTAGGAAAAAGCTCATGCTAACGAGGCCGTACGACTTAGCTAACGAGGTCGTACGGCTTAGCTAACGAGGTCGTACGGTTTAGCTAACGAGGCCGTACGGCTTAGCTAACGAACGAGGCCGTACGGCTTAGCTAACGAGGTCGAACGGCATAAGAAAATTTTAATTTTTGTAAATTCAATTTTTGTCGGTTAAACTTTCACCGGACGGCTTAACTTTCATTGGACGGCTAAACTTTCATTGGACGGCTAATTTTTCATTGGACGGCTAAACTTTCATTAGACGGCTAAAGTAGATTAGAGCCGGTAAAGATTACCCTAAAGAGTTCGTACGGCTTAGGAACAAGACCGCATGACGAAATTTTGTACAATATCAATTTTTTGCCGTTTTAATGAGAAAAAGTCGTGAGCACAAGTGTCAAGTACAAAGTGTCGTTGATCCCTTTCAGACTCACCTGCTCGAAAAACGGTATTTTTTCTCTTCAAATTACTCAACATTTCTGATGACATTAGTCTGAACCCTCGCCTTATAGTGAACTAAAGCCTTTTTTGGCTACTGATTTCATTTTTCTTCCGAAATTGTTCCCTTCTGTCGCCTCTAAGAACGGTCACCTTGTGAATGCTTTTCTTCAAATTCCTATTTTTTCAAGGTCCTATTGCGAAGTTAGAGAGTGAGTCCGAAAGACAACAGGTTTCAATCAAAATGATAATTAGAAACAGAAAGAACAGAGCAAGAACCATGCAAAGATTCTCAAAGTTTGAAGAATCCCATGATACTAACACAACAAAGAAAAATATTGACCTTCTTTGTAAAATTTCAAGACCGAATTCTATGATTCGAAAACTCGGAAAGCTTTTACTGCGCACAAACTCTTACCGCATCGAAGAAGAAGCTTTAAAACCAAAGTTGGTTCATTGTGTGTGCGCTTGTGTCATAGGTAAACTGCCAACTGGCAAAAAATTCTCTAAGGCGACCGACCTACCGACCCTCTCCCTCACTCGGAATGAATCTATCAGAGTTTTTCCCAGCTGAATTGAAAAAATTGAAAGAAAAATTCTTCATTCCTCTACATAAAAAGAACGTTTGATTAACCATAACTCAGCCTCAACCGGTTTCGTTAAGTTAAAAGTGGAAGTTTGAACGTACTTAAGCGATCGACCTAATAAAAAATCAAGAAATGTTTTACCTATGGCTTGTGTATCCCATGTTATGATCCCTTATATACTTGAATGTACTTGTGCATAGAAAAGAAGAATGACAGCGTGTATATGAATGGATATACATACATATATATATATATATATATATATATATATATATATATATAAGGAAAATAACTAACCCTTCGCGCTCGAACGGTGGTCTTGACGCTCTTGTTAGCATTCATACTTTTCGAGTCAGTGACGCTTAATAAGCGGGCAATTTTTAATATGAAGAAATTGGTTTTTCGAACTTGTTTCTAGAGAAAGCTATCAGAATCAGCGAGTTGTAAGTGGCGTGGAAGGTAGTTTACTTTTTCTCCCTTTTTCGCTCTTAGTTAAAAACTGGGTTAATTGGAATTTCAATGCTCACCCGATGTCTCTTTCTAAATCTCACTTTTTCTTCATCTCTGTCTCTTAGCTCATTTCTCTGAGTTTTTATCTCTTTGACAACTTCTGAAAGAGAGAGAGAGAGAGAGAGAGAGAGTTTTTTATCTCTTTGACAACTTCTTCACTTAACTTTATTTCGACTTCTTGCTTCTTGGCTTAATCAAATCGTTAAAACTTAACGTGTTGTGAGATACGTTTAATTATTCTTGGAGTTTTTGCTCAACATGACCTTATAAACGATAAGCTTGATATTGCGAAAGAGAGAAGTATGTATGTTATTTACCTTCGCCGTGTCCTCTTGTCCTTTTTGCTTACTTGTAAAGAAGCTTCGTCTACGGTCTTCTTGATATCGTTCACTTTTTTCCTCTGAATTTTTAATGTTCGGAAGCAGCGTACTGCGCTATTCTCTTATCCTGGCCTTACAAACTTTCAATATAAAAATCTTCCTCGCACTTTTTCCCGCCTTCCGGCAGGGTACACGTTTCCCTGGCATGTGGGAAAGACTTATCTTAGTACTTACTACCTTAACTCTTGTTCTTATGTTTATTGAGAACCCCGCCATAAGTCGCTCGCAATTCTCGTAAAACAACTGTCCAATCGAGTGGAGGACCTATGAAATTGTCATGTCAGACCTTCTGTGGGCGGGCCTCTAGTTTTCCAATTCATAAGACGGGACCCTTTTGTAAAACAAACAAAAAAATTTTCGTGGGCCTCTTTTATCATAAAGGGAAACCCTTATGTGAAAAAAATTTCCGCTTTCGTGGGCGTCTGTTCCTTTTTCTTGCACACTTAAAAACCCCTGCTAGTGATCTGAGACATACTTGAATCAACTCGCTGCTAATAACAAGTAAGTACCTAGTTATAGGCAATTGAAGTTCTGGTGAGATTAAATAGGGAAATTTTGAACAAGAAATTCGAAACTACGAATTCTAAGACATGAAGATTTATCGACACTCTCACCTTCAATTTAACAGATTCTTCGTCTTCGACTTCGTCCTCTTCTGTTTTGGAAGTTTCGACAGATGGAATCTTGGCGACTTTCTGAGCAAACAAAGAGTTTCAAATTTTTGAGCGTGTCTTCACTGCTTCGTCCTTCCTTCCAGAAGGCTAAGACAAGCCCCTCTCTCAAGTCAACCTACTCAAAGGAGACTGCTATATGCATCTCTTTTGAGTTCTAAAGCATCAACCTTACCCGTGTTTTTTTTCTCGATAAAGTATCTTCAAGATCCCTCTGAGTAATCTAGTAAAAAATCTTTCTCATTTTCTTTCTCTCATTCTTCCTCTTCTTGTTTCTCTCTATCTTTCTCTGCTATTCTCTCTATTTCTCTCTCTCTCTCTCCCTCTCTCCCTCCCCCTCTCCCCCGTGTTTCATTATCAGCAGCGTCGATCTCAGTAAGACCTAAATATTTAGTCCGAAGGCTCCGACCTTCTTGCTCGTCTTGCGTGTACTATCAATCTCGTCATCTTCCAGTTTGCAAGTTTGCTTCTTTCTCTTCTTATCTTTCTCAAGTTTCCATCCAATCCATTCCGGCGGCTCAGACATGTCAACCTCAAACCGCACTAGTGAATGAATCGAAAGTTTACCGTCAATCTTGCCGAAGCCTAAAAATATTCAAAGAATGGGGGTCTAAACTTCGAGAGTTCGCAAAAAAGCGATAGTTCGATAAACTAGAAGAGGGTGAGACGATGAAAAGAAGTTATACGGTATATGAGATCCATAGTTCACCGAAGGTCTAATGTAACTGCTGAAAAGTTGGGAAGATCTACCGCATTTCGTGCGGAATAGTCTGTAATCATGAGAAGCGAGCTGGAAGAAAATAATGAAGAACAAAAAACTAGTTATTTTTCTAGAGTCCTTCGCTCAAATAATGTTCTTTTTTTCAGAAATTTTCTTTACCGTTGACCTATGAGGAGATTATGCACTAGCTAACCGCGAGCGCTTCTATGTTTTAGTATCTATTTTCTATATTCGAAGAACGTGCATTGCTTTGTTTGACGTAGCTATCGAGGCACTGTTGGATGTATACGTAGTCGGGTTCCGCGGTATATGTAAGGCCGCCAACGTATTTGAGAATCTGCTTGAACTCTGACGGAACTCTGATGATGTCTGCACGAACTGGAAAGATCAGGAGACATGAAAGGGTTTTGTCACGAATTGAAAATCTGTATGATGTTTTGCGTGAAAAGTTCGAGTGAGACATATGTAGGTCACCAATTTTTTGTTGTTGAAAACGACCGTTCTACGGGCGATGGAATCTAATTTTCTCCTCCTTATTTTGAGCTTTTTTTCTCATTATTTCGGACGATGAGCGGTTGTTTTTTGCTAAATTTTCAACAGTAATACTAGACTTTTAGTGAACTATGGAGTAAGATTAATTCATTCCAAATAAAATTTCTAGGATTTTGGTTAGATGATCGCATGCGTCAGGATGTGATGGAATTAATAAAGAAGTTGCGATCATGAGATCTTTTCATTTTCGTGGTTTAAGACGTGAATTGAAAGTAAATTTACATAGTTTCTCTTCGAAGAAAGCTTCCTTCAGCATGTAAACCGAGTCCCTGTCACTCAATCGCCGCCAAGGCAGACATTTCTCGTCCAGCATCTGAAGTTCATGTGACAAGATCTTATTAAGGAAGCGAGGGTCGGGTGCAGCGTGAGTTTGGAAAGGGGGTAAAGGTGTAAGCGCGCAGAGGTTGATAAAGCAAAATTTGTGAGGTACAAGAAACCTAAATATAATATGATGAGGAACTGCCGTAACGGTACCTCGAAGAATTACCCCCTATCTCAACTACTGCTACACAAAACTGCCTGTGCCTCGAAAATGTGCCTCAAATATCATGAAGAGCCAGGCTTCGAGATCATCACATCTTCCCTGTTCTTTCAGTCGGTGGCAATTCCTCGATGCGAAACGCACAGTTCCGAGGAACTTGACGTTGTCACGAGGAACTCTGCAACAATAAGAGAAGGAATCATTGTTCCTTAACGACATCTCAGTATTCAAAACCTCACTCTCATTCATCACACACTCTGGTTCTTGAAAAGAGCCTGTTAACATGTAACTCAACAGACAGGATTCACCCGCCATTCAGTCTGTAAATTTTAAGTTTACCAGGCTGTTTAGAGCTGTTTGCATGGTACAGGCCGGGGAAAATGGGTTGATCGCTTTTTATAATTGCGCTCGCATGTTACCAGGCTGAGAACAAAAATAGAGCAGTTGCTACTCTTCTCTCAAAGAAGGTCTAATTTTGCGAACTTTTCAGACTCAAATTGTTGTAAATTGCTCTATTCAGACCTGTCGGTGGAGCGCCACACTTGTTAGTTACTCTGTCCTTAGCCTAAGTATCGTAGGTTTTTGTTCGTCTGTGTCAACCATGTCAGAGATGATCTTTAACAAATTATTTTTTGACTATGAAGTTTTCAGTATCAGCCTTGACATCAAGCTCGTAAATCACAAATTACGTCGTAGTTTCGTTCAGAATATCTTAGTATTAATTCTTTAGCCTACCGTAGTACGTTTCCGGGTTCCATGAAACGACGTGCGATGCCAAAGTCTATCATGAAGATTGTATCCTCCTTTGGCGGAAGACCAATAGCGAAGTTGTGAGGTTTGATGTCTCGGAAAAAAAACGACCGATGAACAAGAATAAAACTCCAACGAATGCTATGAGAGCATGAGAATATTTGAAGTCTTTACCGGTGTAGATAGCCGATGTTGTGGAGATCCCGCACAGCGTTCAGAGTCTGCATCGCGGAGTTGACGATGGAGCTGATCCTGTGTAGAATTGATTAATGTCTCATGGTGCAGTTGACCAATTCAATTGATTAATGTCTCATGGTGCAGTTGACCAATTCAATTGATTAATGTCTCATGGTGCAGTTGACCAATTCAATTGATTAATTTCTCATGGTGCAGTTGACCAATTCAATGCTTCGAAATTCTTCTGCATACAACACGGAACATTTTGAAAGTTTTTTTCAAAAAGCTGTTACCCCGTATGTCATCAAACCCAGCCATTTTCTTAGCGGGATCAAGCGCTTCAGCCAGGTATTACGAAAAAAATCGGTGATTTGGCAGAAACCGAACTTGTGACTGAATCTACCGCTCACTTCATTTTACCGAAGCAAAGCTCTTTCCGAATGCTTTCCAAAGACGATCCCACAATTGGCATCACGATGAACTTGAAGGTCTTGGTGTGACCTGCACAATGCAGTTTGACTGAGTTACAAAGTATAACCATGGAAATTACGATTACCTCTCTCTCTCTCTCTCTCTCTCTCTCTCTCTCTCTCTCTCTCTCTCTCTCTCTCTCTCTCTCTCTCTCTCTCTCTCTCTCAATCTGTCTTTGTTTTGCTATTAATTTCTTTCCCACCTTTATCCGTCAATTCGAGGAAGTGTTTTTTCTTAGATTCATCTGTTATTGCCGAACAGTCCATCAAAACTTTCATCTCGACCTGAAAATTTTTTCTTAATGTTGATAAAATAAATGATATCACGACATTTCGCAACATGACAACTCAAACCCTAAATTTTACAATCGAACTCATTCCATATATTTTTCATTGGAATGTGGGCTTAGGCTCAGGTAAGGATTACGCTAACGAGGCCGTACGGCTTAGTACGAGACTGTATAGAACGACCAGCCACATAATTAAAGCTTTGGATAAGCAAATATTGCGAAATCCGGGTGCGAGTTGTCGCGGCGCGATATTTCATGATACGAAAAGTCATGGAACCTAAATAAATACTAGTTCGAGTTTGTTCAGTCAGAGCTTTTTCTTGCTGCCCGATATAGTGTTCTGTTTAACTGTCACCAGTAAAGTTACTAAATATGCATTCTTGAGGTCTGAGGTACGAGGGATGCAGGGGTTGGAGGCGGAAATATATAATCAAACGCTTCCTAGTGAACTATGATCCAGAAACCGAATATACTATAGCTACGGCTAGACCAGACTGAAATGGGTATGTAAAGCTGCGGTTATTATAAAGGGTGTCGTTCCTGAACCGTATTGCTTAGTTAGCGTAAGCGTTGGCTAAGCAGATATATACGTTTAGAGATAGGGATGAAAATTAAAGTTTTGCAGACAGCCATAGTGCACACGGTCTGGCCTAAACTATGTATAGTATTAGAACCGAGAAACTCAGAGTAATATTACAGCTGTTATCGTACTTTTAGGTAACCTGTTAAGTAATTTCTGATATTTACCATAAAATTAGATGAATGATCAAAATATAAAAGTTATTTGACGAGCCTTGAGACGATCCAGATACACATTCTTCTTTTTAAGGTAATATTCCGTTTTTAGAGCATAATAAGGATCTGCCGATGGATCGTTTTCTCTAAGCACCTGTAAGGAATTTTTCATTTTCTTTCGAATGGTTTATTGAAAGAAATAAAATATCTATATAAGATTGTATTCAAAGTAGTACTGCTTCTGCTGTTTTAACCGAATAATTTCAATATTAAGTTCTTCTCCTATTTATTTCACAAGTGATTGTTGTAACAATGCTTCACGTGATCAATTCATCCATAGAGAATATGGGCACAAAATTCACTGACAATTGTTGCAAATATTAAAAAAAACCGCTATTGAGCGGAGGAATCTGAAAGATTGAAAAGCGAGCTAGAGATAGAGAAACAGCTTCTCGAAACTAGATCTTTTCTTTTTTTCTTTTCTTATTTATTTTTCTTTTTTTTCTTATTTTCATTCTTTCTCTTCTCCTGCCCTCGAGATGGTCGCATCTGCTCTTTCTTCATTTCTACTTGAAACAATCGTTCCCCTCCCCTCCACATCTTGGCTTCACCTCAAACTACTCAAGTTTTCGACTCCACTGCTCCTTCTACTCTAATTTCTTAAGAACTCGTGTTGGCTCCCAAGCTCTCGCATCAAATCAACTTCTGGTTTTTTTGCTCATAAGAGAAAACACCATCCTTATTTTGTGGTATAACTGAACTCGCACATGCGACAGTCCTCTTTTGTAAATATTCAAGATCAATTTGCAAGGAATAAAATCTACTTTTATTCTGAACAGTGTTGTCGACCTATGCAGATTAGTTATCGAAAGATGAAAAGAACCTTGTAAACGTCGCCAAATCCTCCGCTGCCCAGTACTTTGATTACCTTATACCTTCAAAGAACTTCTTATCTGTTTTCCTCGTGCAGGTACCCACAAGAAAACCTTTTCTTGAAAACTGTTTTTGTGAAAAATAGAATTTTCACGAAATAGGATAAGTAAAGTGTTATCTTGAAGAAAAAAAGACTGGTAGCAGAACTAGTTGCTGCTTCCTCCTCTGATACTTATTGAGAATGAGCTTTTACTAAGTGGTAACGCTCTCGCTTTTAAGAATGAGCTTTTACTAAGTGGTAACGCTCTCGCTTATTGAGAATGAGCTTTAACTAAGTGGTACTCGCGGTAAGAGATAGAGACATGGCTGGAGTCGATCCCGTCCGGTGAAGTGACTCTTGGTACTTCTTACTTCGCTGTAGGCTCCTCCCCCTCTCCCCCCTCGGGCTCGGAGTTAGCGTAAACTATTACTAAGCCTAATCGTATTTTAATGTAGAAATTACAAGAAAAGGGATTAGAAAAATAGCAAAATGAGAGAAAGAACAGGAGCAACATCGTGCATCAAAATGCAGGGGGAAGAGCCTACAGCGAAGTTTTAAAAAAAGCCGGCAGGTGTCGATCCCGGCCGTTGAAATATCTATTGTCCATTAATAGGTACTATCGCTTTTTTACAATGCATTTTAAAGCATACAACTGACACATGCTTATCACTTTTGATTTCTTCGTTAGCGGAGAGCGTAGGTCTTTTTTGTGACTGAAATTCATTCCGTTTGCAAAACCAACAAATATATTCAGTATTATTATATCATCAATCTTCATAAAATTCATAGAGAGCATTGGTAAGAGATCAAATAGATCAAATAATTTTCAACAACACTACTCTCTCTCTCACACGTCTGGTCCTGTCTCTTTTTTTTCTGAATCTCCGACTTTTCCCGGTAACACGCACCCGAAATTTTGTAACCGACATATTTACAATCATTTTTTCTATAGTTTATTTTCTTTTAGGCTCAGTCAAGTTCACGCTAAGGCCGTACATTTTAGTACGAGACCGAATGTAACAACCCCCACACATACATAGCTTTCCAAGAAAAAAAAATTCCAATGTTTCATTTCAAACTGTCGCGGTGCAAAATTTCATAGAACCCTACAGTCATAGGTAAAATATGTCTTGATTTTTCAATAGGTCGATCGCTAAAGTAGGCTAAAAGTTTCACTTTTAACTCTATGAAACCGGTTGAGGCTGAGTTATGGCTAATAAAAGTTCTATGTATGTAGAGGAATGAAAAATTTTCTTTCAATTTTAACAAAACTGTGATACATTCATTCTGAGTGAGGGAGTGGGTCAGTATGTCGGTCGCTCTAGAATTTTTTTGGCAGTGTGCAGTTTTCCTATGCCTATAGTCCTACATCTGTTCGCTCGTGGCCTAGTCTTGTTATTATAGAGCCCCGCCCGAATTGGCGGTCGTTTTGATAATTCGTTCACCGAGTCTGGTCGCTTAAGATTGAAACAAAGAGTGCAAAAAATCATTCAGGCCAAAAACAAATACGTCTAATGGACCAGTCTTCGATTAAAATTAAGAGAAAAAATGGAACCGTGTTTGCCTTTTTCTTCTCTTTGCTCATGATCCTTGAAAAAAATTCTATTAATGCTACTTAGATATTAAATATTTATAAAATTTTCTACTTTTACAAATGATTGGATTTTAACGCTGACTGTTCTGTTTCCCCAGTAAATATCGATTGAGAAATTGTTAGAGGGAACTTCAATGTCCAATGTTTTTTTTTCCTTTTTTGATGAACACTTTTTAATATCCAGTTAATTTTAGCTCTCACGTGTTTTGTTTTATAAACTTGAAATTGTTATGACTAAAGATGACTTATGACTAAAGTTCCGAGACTTTTTGTTTTGAAATCATGAGCTTGGGCTGTTTTCTGATTGGTCGCAAAGCATGAGAAAAGTCATGAGCAGCTCTCAAATTCAGTGTTTTTTTTAATAGAAATGTGTTCTTATTTTTACAAAACTCTTCGAGGTAATAGACAGTTATGAAGTAGTTTCTCCAGCCCGCGTAACATATTGTTTTCAACTTTTGTGTTTAATTTTGAATTATAAAACAACCAAATGAAGTTTTGTAAAACAGAATAGACTCCTGGTGAAAGATTCTCTCAAGTTTGCTTCGTAAATAGGCAAACTGGTAAATATACTAACTGTTTAATAATAAAACTAGTGATTAGACAAACGAGAATGATTTTGAAATGGAAAAAAACTAACCGTGGAAAAGATCCACGACCGCGTGGGAGGGTAGTACGTAAGGAAAATGATCACATGAAAGAGTGGAAGGTACACAACCTAACTATCTAGCTTTTTACTCCAAGTCATTGTGTCTTTGTGCCTTGAAGTAGCATAATTTTAGGAAATAAAATTGCGCCTTTGAGATTGTAGAAGTAATGCGATTTTTTTGGGAAGAGAAAGCTGTGTTCAATCTCAAACCGTTGACATGACTTCTCTAATGTCATGAACGAAAAAAAACAATAAAATACAATGAAATGTACAGGAAGTTCGATTTTTAGTGTAGTGGTGACACGCCCGCACACGGTAGGCGAGAGCAGGGTTCGTTTCCGCTGCGTGTATAAGCTTTTTTGGAATATATTTTGTCTCAACCAGGCGTCAATGCTTTTAGCCTTTGTAGCCGAACATTTCATTTCATTTCTCAATTTTACGCACATATATTGTGAGAGCAAAACACTAGGTTGAACTGCATAAACTTCCATTTTAGTGGGGTTTGGGGAGTTAGGTGGCAATCGCTAGTTCAAATTTGCTAGAAAATCTCTTTAATTGTCTCTTTTCGCACAACGACAACTAATTGCAGGTTCAAATTGCAAATTGCAGGTTCGAGCTCATCCGTTTTTCGCTCCCATCGACTGGTTACTGTACGACAATCCAAATGGACCGGTCAACAGGCCGAAAGCTCAACACAAGGTGTTCAGATAACCCTCCCTACAAGTCATATGAGCCTTTCATAAAACACTATCACGTGGAATAGCAATGTGTCCCTGTGGTGTAATGGTAACACGCACTCCCGATCTGAGTCAAGGTGGTTGGGTTCGATCCCGCTCGGTGGACTAGCTTTTTTTCTGTGCGATAGCTCAATCATTTGTCATCCAAAACAGGTGTAAATTGAAATTTGAAGATTCCTTCCTATTTTGTGGTATTGTTGGCCTCAATGTCCTATTAAAACTCCCGTCTTTTAAGCGACTCCGCTTAAATTCTCTTTCGCTCCTGATTTAGATAGAACATGAACGAGAGAATTGCTTATGTATGTTCCAATGAGTCTCAGAATGCCCAAACATAGCCAGAGTTCGGGTTCGGAACTCCGTATATGAGCCGTGAACAAAATAGACTTATATTTAGACTTTCTTGTTGTTCGACTTAACAGTAGGAAAGAACTTTGTTACAGAAAATTTTAATCTCATTAAGTTGCAGTGTGTCCATAATATATAATATACATACGGAATTTTTTTCTGCTCACAAGAACTTATCTTGAGCTGGTTTTCCTCATTTCGGTTTTGAAAATGAGGGTTTCAGAAATAATTTGAAAAACCTGGTTCAGAATGCCTGATTTGTAAATTGAAGATTGAAAAGACCTGCAAAATGCAAGGGTAGGACTCAAAGAACATCTCTCTCTCTCTCTCTCTCTCTCTCTCTCTCTCTCTCTCTCTCTCTCTCTCTCTCTCTCTCTCTCTCTCTCTCTCTCTTCCTTACTCTCTACCCCTCCCTCTTCTCTATTTCTGCCTATTCTCTTTCTCCCTCACTCTTCTTTTTTCTCTCCTCTTTCTTCTCTCTCTCCGTATTTCTCTCATCTCTTCCTCCTGACTTAGAATAACTTCATATTGTTACTCTTGCAGCCTCGATCAGATGACTCCGAAGGGAAAGACGGATTCCCGCATCCGAAACGCACTGGAAGTAGGAATAGAAGAAAAAACGACTCATTAGATACTGAGGACGGAGAAGATGATGGTGATGTGATAAAGAGGAAGAGATCAGGCAGAGGTCGGGGAGGAGAGCATGAGAAAGAACATCCAGTTGATGAGGGAGGTGTCGTTGATAAGGACAGAGAAGTCGGTGAAGATGAGAAAGGAGTCGAGGGGCAGAAAGGAGTTGGTGAGGAGCAGAAAGGAGTCGGTGAAGAGCAGAAAGGAGGCGGAGAGGAGCAGAAAGGAGGCGGAGAAGAGCAGAAAAGAGGCGTAGAGGAGCAGAAAAGAGGCGTAGAGGAGCAGAAAGCAGGCCGGGAGGAGCAGAAAGGAGGCGGAGAAGAGCAGAAAGGAATCGGTGAAGAGCAGAAAGGAGGCGGAGAGGAGCAGAAAAGACTCGGTGAAGAGGAGAAGGGATCAAGTGAGGAGGAGGAAAGAGTCGTTGATGAGCGGAAAAAATTCGGCGAGGAGGAGAAAGGAGTCGATGCAAAGGACGAAATATTTGAAGATGAGGAGATTGATTGAGATTGAGATTGAGGAAGAAGAGAGAGTAAAAAAAGGATTTGTGTGCGATACCTAAGGAGTGGAAAATGAAGAAAAAGGATCGTTCAGAAGTGAATAGAAAAATTTTGAAGAGAAAGAGGAGAAAGAAGCCGATCTGAAAAAAAAAGAAAAAGGATTTATGAGAGGAGAATGACGGAGTTGGAAATGGAAAAAAATGAAGTTTGAGTAGTCGAATTGGCTGAAAAAAAAAGGTGATGGGCAGGAAATAGAAGTGGATGTGAAATGAAAAAAAGAGAGCAGTCAATTAGAACAAGAAATAAAACTAAGCAAAAGATGGAGGAGTCGATGAAGAAAATTGAAAACTTGAATTCAAGGATTGAGAATATCAAAAATTAAGACATTTGAGAGATCAAAAAAGGAATATGAATAAGAACGTATGACTTAGAAAGTGCTTTGAAGTATTCATATTGCGTTGATTTGAAGAGCTATTTTGAAGAACTAACGCTATCATATGTGAGTACAGAAACGATTCATAATATGAAAATTTATATATGTTGTATCAACTTTTCAAACAGAAGTTGTTTACGAACGGACCATTTCGTTGGACTATGCGATTTTTGTAGCCTGTCTTAGCCATTTCAATATTTTTTTTCGGATGTTGTTAGTTTTGGAGATTTTCTTACCGTTTACATTCTGAGTTGAATTGGACACTGTTCAACGGTTCCATGACTATTCACTCCCGGACAATTCACTCCCGACGGACAATTCACTCCCGGACAATTCACTCCCGACGGACAATTCACTCCCGACGGACAATTCACTCCCTGACAATTCACTCCCTGACAATTCACTCCCGGACAATTCACTCCCGACGGACAATTCACTCCCGGACAATTCACTCCCGACGGACAATTCACTCCCGGACAATTCACTCCCGACGGAAAATTCACTCCCGGACAATTCACTCCCGACGGACAATTCACTCCCGGACAATTCACTCCCGACGGACAATTCACTCCCGACGGACAATTCACTCCCGACTCACGACGACGGACACTTTCACAAAATAAAATTTTTGTGAAGCTCAATGTTTATCAAAAATAAAATGTAAAGTTTTTCTTTTCAAAAACTAGCTTCGTGAAAGATATCAAGCGGTGAAGTTGTGTGCACGCTCGCTCCGGAGTGAATTGTCGTAGGAGTGAATTGTCCGGGAGTGAATAGTCGTGATACCCTGTTCAACAATATTTTTGAACATGAACTGTTTCTGAAAAAGTTATCAAATTTGATTTATATTCGAGTATTGTTTGTCGGAAACACGTACACTACTGTTCTTTGACAAGTGTCAATGATTTAACTTCTCAATTTATGTAGTGCGAAAAAAAACAATACAAACTCGTTTCAATTGAACCTTTTGACCAAGAAAGTACCTCGGTCTCGAGAGAGTCGAGTATCTTGATGTTTAGTTTCTAAGTTGACGTCAGGTTAAAAATTATTACTTTTATACTTTTCAAGTATTAATGTTTATACATTCGACTAGCTCGATAAGTCGATAATTTGAGAAGGAGTGCTTGATTCGACTGATTTCCATTTGAAATTTTAAAAAATTTGAATTGTTTTTTGTTTCAATGATTAAGTTAAGCTCGTGAGAAGCTCTCAATGGTGCAGGCATAACCAAGATTGTGATATAACACATTTCAGTATGACCGTGTAGAGGATTTCATAGACACTTGCAATGATTAACATATTGATTAGAAGTCAAAAGCCATTTACATGAAGAATACTGCATCCAAACTAATTTCGAAATAGTCATACTTTTTCATACATTCCGTTTTTATGACCTGGATCATATACATGAATGTTATCGAAACTCATTACTGGTTGAGAAATTCTGATATTTATGATTTGAAGTCAAAAGCCGTTTACATGAAGAATACTGCATCCAAACTAATTTCGAAATAGTCATACTTTTTCATACATTCCGTTTTTATGACCTGGATCATATACAAAAATGTTATCGAAAGTCATTACTGGTTGAGAAATTCTGATATTTATGATTTGAAGTCAAAAGCCGTTTACATGAAGAATACTGCATCCAAACTAATTTCGAAATAGTTATACTTTTTTCATACATTCCGTTTTTATGACGTGGATAATATACATAAATGTTATCGAACCTCATTACTGGTTGAGAAATTCTGAAGAGTAAAGTTTGTGAACAAACTATTTTCCTGAGTTCTATTCCATTCTAATCTACCGCTTAAATGTACATAAATTCAGGAACATTAACGGGCGTGTCTACGCGCGAAAGAATTACATAAGAAAAATACTCTCGAAAGTATAAACATTAATAAGTGATAAGTATAAAAGTAATACTGAGAATGCATATGAAGAAAAAGAGGAAAATTTAGATATGCTATAAGCGTTCAAGTTTAAAAATTATGAAATCCTGCTGAAATATGGTTTCCAGTATTTTAATAGCACGTAAAGAGAGGCGTAGGGAGAATACAGAGAGTCGATAGTTGACTTATGTGATGTTACTAAGAAGTGAGTCAGAGAGAGAGGAAGAATGGGGAAAAGTGAGAGATGTAAGTCATAAATAAGGACCGCGTGAGCAGTGAGCAGTGTAAGAACCTAAAGCTTTAGATTCAGCTATGGTTCGGACAAAAGCTGGTCAATGGAACGGTACCGAACCCAGCCATCTCTATCTCTTACCAGTAGTTCGATAGTGCTACCAGTTGAACGGTTACACGATTTGAAAAGTTATTAGTCTAAAAACTCCAGTCGAGTTCAACTACTTCTCAGCTCATTAGCTGTTGAACACCGGAAATGGTTTCGAACACACTCAATAATGGTTTTGATGGTTCGGTCTTGATCGAAGATGAGTGCATCTTTCTCTGTTGCGTCCGGCAACTCGAGAGTCTGGAGTTGGCTCGCAACGAGTGAGGCTGGCATGAAGTGGTCTCGTCGCTCCCTAACTCGTCGTTTGAGAGTTTCTCTTAAATGGCCGAGGTGAGATCGACAAGGGGTTTTACAACAATCTTAGCGTTTATATATATAGGAAGTTTTGATGTATGCTTCTTAATACATTTATAGAATAACTCATTTTTTCGATAACTTGTTTTTTTCTTCGTGTTTTCATTGACTTTTGTTTCTAGAATTTGTGAAATAAAATTTTAAGTTTTGAGTTACGGGGTAAATAACAGCAAAAAGTTCAAAACAACGGGTGTCCTATAGAATGTTTAAATATCATCCCGTAAAAGCTACATATAACAAGAAACAAGAACGAAATGTGGTTGTTAAACCAACTCAGACGTTTCCTTGTGTACAAAAAGCATATGAGTGTTGTCATCATGGTCTGCTTGACGGAGGAAGTCTCTTAATGATTTTGAATAAATTTTTAAAAGATTTAAAAAAAAATTTTTTGGATGTTTTACGAATGAATTTTCATCGTAAGAAACGCGGTAAACTATACATTTGTTCATTCATTTATTATGCACGTTCTGTTGTTAGGTTTAAAAAAATTTGAGAAGACATGCATTGGTTCAAAACGGTGTTAATCTGCGTCATTATTTGGAGCTACATTGATCTCTCTGGATGTACTGCTAATAAGGAAGAATTATTTCCTTCTTCTAATTTGATAACCCTTCTAAACTCTTAAAGCTCAAACTTTTACGCGCTTGATCGTACCATAAGCAGTTTACGCACTTGTCTGATCTGGAGCACAGACCCATAAGCTGCTTTCCGGCCCACTCACAGTTAAAGCTCCGGTTTGGGTACATCTGCCATGACCCATTGCCTAAATGTCAGGCACACACATCAGTCACCACCAGGATCGGACTCAACTATGATTTCAAGAACACGAAGAAGTTTCTAAGGGCCTCACTCTTATTCCAAGATTCTTACGCGTTGTCATTAACGCCTAGTGGATTGGCATGCGTTCGCTAAGACAAAATAATTAGAGACCTAACCAGTTTTAACCAGTATTGTTTTTCGGGTCACCGATGGTGTTTAAGGCACGGGTATTACCATGTCAATAGCTTTCGTGCTCTTACCATACTTTTCTGGAAATCTTTGATTTTCACGCTTCATGTCCCTAAAGTCGATATGAATTGCGTCACATTCCATATACATACATATGTAAATGAACTATGCTGAGACAGAAAAGGAAATGCTGAATGAATAAACCATCAATGTCACTTGTTCAAGTTCTTTTAAAGTCACCTGTAGGCCTTCTTCAAGGCGGAACACGCTAGAACTACTCCTGTAGCTCCCTCCCTGAGTAGGTTCTGCAGTGCTTGCACAACTTCTTGCAGCCATGGCAGCCGATCCGCGTCGGTCAGAGGGGTGCCTCAAGAGAAAGAGAGAGGGGGGAGAGAAAGAGAGAGATAACAAGAGATATAGAGAAAAGGAGAGAAAGAGATAGAAAGATAATAAGAGATATAGAGAAAAGGAGAGAGAGAGAGACATATAGAGAAAAACGGAGAAAGAGAGTTGTGGAGACGAAGAAGTAGAGAGGGTTATAGATCAAGCAACAAAATATGTAGGACGACAGACTGAGGCGATAAAAGGGAACGGCTGGAAGTCTAATAAAAATCGAGTTCTTATCTGAATAATCTGAATAACAATCGAGTTCTTATCTGAATAACATCCATAAAATTAAAAAATCTCAAACTAATTGCATACAAACCAGTCGATAAACTATATATTTCAGGTGATCGAACGCTACTATTAACTCATCAGCAGTAAACTGTCAATGAGAAAATGAATAGTTTCGATGGGAGATTCTTTGATCGGTGTATAATCTTGAAACATGTTAAACCAACGCGTACAAACCCTAGCGGCATTTTTGTAGAAAGTACGAAAAACGCGGCTCGTTTCCATTCTTTCACTCTTAGAGTTTCACGTATGTTCGCTCAATTACCTAGAGAAGTTTTGCTGAATACATCTTTCGCTGCCTTTAGAAGTTTTCTGGAGAAATCATCATTTTTAGAAAGTATGGCTGAGTTATTCAATATTCATATTGTTGATTAAAAGAAAATGTTCTTTCTTTGGAGAACTTCATTCTCCGCTGTTTACATGATGTTCATCATGTCACGCTTTATGAGTTGTTAATTAATTCTCTGGAAACTGTTTTTGCATTGAAAAATTTAGATAAATATATATATATATATATATATATATATATATATATATATATATATATATATATATATATATATATATATATATATATATATATATATATATAGCAGGATTTGGCCACCTTCTGTTAAAACCATCAGTGTTTTTCTCGGAGCCGCCTTTTTTGTAAAACCGCTTTCTCGTGTCTCTACGTTCCACGTTATCGCTTGTACTTCATCAGTAAAATGAATAACAGTACGAATCTTTTGGGATACATGAACTATGGCGCTAAATGTGTATGGCATTGATGATGAAGCAAAAAAGAACATGATATTAAAATTTACCCGATCCCATCTTATTCCTGTTCTCGACCGAGTGAAAGTCGTCGGCTTCGAGAAACTTCCATCCCAGGTCCTCAGCGATCATCTTGCCTATCGTAGTTTTGCCACAGCCACTGGGTCCGAAGACAACCACGACTCCACGAACGGCAGACTCGTGAGAGTTCATAGGTAATGCTCTGATAGGCAGGCATGGTTCGATATCAGAGACTCAATCGTGGAGCCTAGACCATATTATTGATCTCATCTCGAGCGATTCTCGCAGGAATGAAAAAAGCGTTACGAGTCAACCGGTTCATTGAACATTTTAAAAAAACTTCCATTAAAATTGGCAATGCGGCAATTTGCACTCGAAATTTTGTGGTATTTTCTCCCAGAGCATTAAGTATTGTTTCACATGTTATTGTATAAAACCGTAAGGTCTTGTTAGTGTGTAACTTAGTTTAATTCAAGTAGAGAATTTAATGAAAAATAATATGTTTTGGGTGAGAATCGTCGCAGTGCCAAATGTCGTGTTACAAAAAAACTTGTTAATTTCACCGAGAAAAAAGGCATATAAGACGATGCTGGGAATAATTTTCGCCAAAATGCTCAAAATGTTGTTCCTCAGCCAAAAACTTTTTTTGCCAAGATTTCGAGTATGCGAACTTGGGAGAAGGAAATTCCGATATTAGTCTTTTTTAGCTGCCAAAATAGGGACGAAGAATTGGCCACTATTTCGCAGTGCCAAATGATGAATTACTCTGTGGCCAAGTTTTGTTCCTGCCAAATCACGGACAATTTTGTTTTTCCTTTGTGACATGTTTTGGCACTGCCAAACTCGGCTCTTTTTTTGAAAACTTTTTATCCGTTGAACACAGCTCTGCAACGACCACATACTAACCACTTCTAGCGTCGTACCCCAACCGAGTTTAGTAAACTCGGTTGGGGTACGTCGCTAGAAATGGTTGGTGTGTGGGCGTTGTAGCTGCTGGTATTGCATCTCGGCCTTTTGGATGAGATCAAAGTCTAGTATTGGCACTCCCCAAAGAGTTATTGAGAGCGATCCTCCATCATCCCAGAAATGAGGCTAAGGGGTTGCAGGGTCTACAAAAAAGCCCGATTTTGGCAGTGACAAAACAAGGACAAAAAAACCCGATTCTGGCAGTGACAGAACAAGGACAAAAAAACCCGATTCTGGCAGTGACAAAACAAGGACAAAAAACCCGATTTTGGCAGTGACAAAACAAGGACAAACAAAAACCCGACTTGGCACGCCCGTCAAAACGCATGTTATTTGCTGCCATTAATCATGGCGCTTTTTTCCGTTTCTTGCCATGGAAAAGCTCGGTTTTTCAAGCGAAATCTGCCCGAGGAACAACATTTTGAGCATTTTGGCGAAAATTATTCCCAGCATCGTCTTATATATTATAATTAGTTAATTTGCCGTCCGTAAACTACCGTATTCCTTGATTTACCAATAAACAAGATAAGGAAGATCTTGTTGACTGAACGGTTTACTGCATCAAGATACTCGTGATGGGTTTCAATACCATATCAGGATCAGGGGTGTGCGAAAAAAAAACCAAAAAATTTTTCGAACTTTTTTTTCGATTTTAAAAACCAAAAAAATTTTTCGAATTTTTTTTTGATTTCTAAAACTAAAAAAACGAGAAATTTTTTTTATCTGAATGAAACTTTTTTCTCATTTTTAAAGTGTTATTTTATGATGCTTCTCAAAGTTGTTATACATTTATTCATCTCAGATGATCATTGTATCTAATTAACAGTTTACAACAATCATACATCATTAAAATCACCGTTGAAAGTTTAGCAAAAACAACAGCGAACAATATATTAATTTCTGATACAAGAGCGAAAGAAAATGTTTATAGAACTACCACGTTCTTTTAATAACCCCTTTCAAATGGAAGGTTCTCATCGAAGAAAAACCTAGACGTCGAAGAAAAAAGCCGTTCTCAAAATTATCTGTGCTTGAAAAAGGTTTATAATCAAAACCAGCCGCGACATTAATCTCTCAAAAAAGTTAAGCGATCGTGCGATGTATCTGTAAAGATGACATAATTGCTCGATGAATGAGATCATCGAGTCAGTGTTATTATAACTGATATATTTCACGATGAGATCATGGCTCTCGCACCTTCTAGGCCCAAGAATGTTGGATCAGTGAGGTACGAGATGACCTTGCGAGAGCACGCGAAATAGTATCTTAAAGTACGAGAATATGACATTTCAAATGCCGTTTTTCTCTCCGAAATGAATCTTAAAATACTAACTAATCGCAATCT